>JARHVA010001954.1:2550000-2930464 GCA_037957365.1 Torreya grandis
GACATATATTTTTTTACCAATTTGATGTTACAGTCATCTAAAGAGCTAAAGCACTGAAAAAACATAACTTATGATCTAGGAAGAAATAATTTTTTTCCGTTACAGTATTGTTTGAATTATTTTTTAATTAAAAAAGTCTAGATTTCTTACCCTTGTGAAAATTAGTAGTCATTATATTCATATTGGTGAGATGAGCACATTAGTATAATATGTCGGTACACTTTTATTGAGATCAAAATACTCCATCCTAAGGTTTTCAAATGTCTATTAAGAACACTTGTGGATTTATGAAAGGTTAAGACTCCCCTAATACTCCTCAAAAGTATGACCTAGAGTTTAAAATTTATGGAAACACAATGACTGAGAAAGGGGGGTGAATCAGTCTTCATAAACTTTCAAACAATTACATCCACTCATCTATGAACTATAAAAGCAATACATTGATCTTGAAATGCATTAAAAACCAATCACATGAGAATGAAAAAAGATAACACATCACATATGTGAGAAACCATCATGGGGGATAAAATCCACTTAAACAAATATTGGACAAATTGTCTTATAATATAATGTATCAAATTTAGTTAAGCACCAACCTAACATGGATTAATAACCCTAGATTTATCAAGAACCCACTTGAATTTAGCAAGAACCTTCTTTTTGGGAGGATATAAACCCATGTGAATAAGCACAAAATTAGTAAAATTATAATTATTAAATCACCAATCTTCAAGACAAATCCAACTCCCTCTTGACCAAGCACAAACTCAATCAAGACCAATTCTACAAGATCCAACCTGTAAGGAAGCTTCAACTCCCTCAAACACCAACTTAGTCAATCACACTTTTTGCACTTTATATATATATATATATATATATATATATATATATATATATATATATATATATATATATATATATCAATTAAACATCTATGATATCCTATCAATATACAATTATCACTACTTTAAATCTACTCCACTTGATCTCTCTCAAAATTGCCTATAGGCTTCTTCACTCAACTAGCCCTTTTCAAGACTGAATAGGTCAAGTGACATTGATATTAAACTATAGAAAACATATGTTATAATAATTAAATTATTATATACTATATTATTAATTTTTATAACATTTTACCCAACCTCTTAATGATTATTTATTTATTAATCCATTTTCTCACTCTAAGCTTCCTTAAATAAGCCTAACACTGCCTTTTATATATACAATTCCTTATTTATATACCACTTAGTTGGATACAAACCATTAAAATATTAGTTAAAACATATAATAAGTCTTATTACATCTAATAAAAAGTATTAAAATGAAAATTGAGTCCCTTTTGGTCTATCATAACTCTATTATACTCATTTCACTTTTAGGTCTCATGGAGACCTAATTGCATTAGGCCTTCTTATCAACATGTTACCATTTGATCCATTAGAAATAATTACACCTATATAAATGGAAAAATAATTTAATAAAACATCCAAAAATATATTATCTAATATCCTTTGATATCCATAACACATTTTAGGTCCAACCACTTCATGAAACCCTTCAATAGTACTCAGTCCTATTAGGCATGTGTACACCAAAAAGTCTGCCTTTTAATAATAAAGATCAAAAACACTTAATACACTAAAAAATGATAAAAAATTACATATACATAGTATATATTACATCATATTCATTACAAAATACATTATACACTTACACTCATGAGATAAGTCTTCAAGAACACTTCTGCAACTCACTTACTCAGAATTGCAAGATTACCTCAAAACACAATCATGATGACTTAGACCTCCAACACCTGTATATAAATTTTAAATGAATTATTTTGAATGTATATAATAATATTATATCATTATACCATTATAATATATAAATATCATATGGTCAATGATAAATATTAGTCTTGCAGACCAAGCTCTTGACCTTATATCACACTATTTTATCTAAACTAGATAGGTCAACTTGTGAACAAATTTTCACCATATTAACTAGCCTAAAAAACTTATTTAAATAATATAAATGACTTAAAATTCCTAAAAAACATATCTATGCACTTTTTTTCATCATTCTATCATCAAAACACACTCTAATTCATCTTCTCACTATTGCTTGGGTTTTTCACTATTTGCTTCATTAGGCCTGTTAGCAACTGGCTAACTTAAGTGACCAATTTAACACTCTTAAATAGTTTAAAATATATATAAAACTTCATTGAAATTTTTTATGAGTCTCTATCTCCTTCTTCCATCCATTTTATTTTCTTGACCAATGCAACTTTTAACTACTATAATAAATTCTTCACAAACAAGCTTGTATCTATGCATTTTCTCTCTCATCTGGCTAACCACCACCACCTAAAGGCACATGGGAGAGTTTAATATAATATAAAATAGTTTTTATAGACATTTTAGACCATTATGGGATTTTTTGAACATGATATTCCACATCAAGTCCTTATTAGGGTTTTAGGGAGGTTTAACATAGGTTTTGGTGTTAATGATTGTTCATAAAATACTATCCCTTAAATCCAAAACCAATTATTGGTGATATTATACAATACCCTTACCTATATCTCATTAATAGCTCAGTTTCCCATGTAGAGGTTACACATGCCAAAGAACATCTGAAAGTGACTCTTAGATCTTGAAACCTCATTTTGTGAACTTGAGAAGGCCTAAAATAGTGTTTCTTTCAATGCATTTCAAAAAATGGACTAAAAATTTGTGAACATGATAAAAATTATATATAATACCTTTCTACATGCTCACATATGAAAAATTATCTTGAAAACTAATCTTCATGCCTCATTAGGCTATGTATGGTCTAAAAGAGGTCTAGATGTATACCTAAACTGAAGGTCCTACCCTTGTAGGATCACCTTGAGACACTTATGAGTGAATCCACACCTAATTATCATGATCACATAACCTTTAAAATATCTCACTTGCCTAAGTTCAGTCATCTCATCATGCCACCATCCCATAGCTTCACCATGCCATGACTAGTCTCAAGCTTCCAATGTACTTGACACCTTGACCTATTCCTTCCATGTCATGATTTCAACAAAACATCAAAAAAGTATATATAATAATTAATAATACAATAATATCACTACACCATTATCTTTTTTATGACAATAATCTTCCATAGCTTCATACAAACCTAAATCCACATAACCAATCTTCCTATGACTTGACATCTCTTTTACATGCACCTGAGCACCTTTGACATCATCATTTACATCAACCTTGAATTTAATGTAACCATAATATATTATTTACCTTAAAATTATTTCTCAAATCACACACTACCAACTAGGCTTAGTTACCTTTGATAACATCATGCTTGCCAATTGAGAACAAATTTTCAACACACTTAGGGATCAACAATATCTTACTACCATGCTCAAACATTTGAGAAAATAGACCTTTGAAATAAATTAAAATTATCCATTTACATGATGCACCCTTTTTACATCACTGGCATCAACATTCTAACAAAACCCCCCTTTGTCATTAATGGAAAACATACTACAAAAATGAAGTTGCTTCAAAATGGTACTTTTCTCATCTACTCATTCTCCCCCTTTTGACATTAATGACAAAGAGTCTTATAAAAAATACCATATGATCCTTGGACCTAAATTTTTATGAAAAAATAAATAAATGATAACAAAAACTCACTTTAGACTCATACCAATTGTTATAGACAAATTTTGGAACATTTGAACTATACCTTAAAAAATAATGCTTCTTATCACTATCTTGACACTTCACAACACAAGCTACAAAGCTCCCCTTAACTCCATACTCTCCTCTTAATTAATAATATGGAATCCACTCTTAGAAACCTCTCTAAATAGGCTATTTATCCCCATTATGAGCTTTCTTATCCTTGATATGAATGATATATATCAAACTCTTAATCACTCACTAAGCCATCACATTTGTTCTTGAAGCTAATGAATCATCTAATTAACTCCCCCTTTGTACTCACATCTTGTGCTTATCATATGAGTCATTAGGAATCATATGCCATTCTCAAAAACCTTTAATCATATTGATACCAATACTACTTCTCAACACTAATAAAGTTATCAACTGTTAGAAACACATAACAACTCTTTACTTACCTTTCATATATCAATCAAATATACAAGATTTCAACATGCTTCCATCTATATTAACAACATAAAACTTGTATTTATGACCATATTGGTCTTGAAAACCAATCCATATTCCATTTGTCTCTAGACATATTTCTATGCTTAGACATGTATTCCATACCATGACTCCTCATGAATTGATCTCTAGAATCAATGATCATAATAACAAAAACTCCTTTCACGTTATCATATACATATAATATATAAATAAAATAAATCATAACTTAAAACATATACAAAATGGAATCCTCTCAATATGAATCCTTCTTTGATTGTAGCCTCATGATTCTACTAATAGAAGAGTGTCTCCATGAAGCCTAATGGAGTCATACCTTTTCATAGGGTTCTCAAAACTCCATGAACTCAGGAGATTCCCATATCTCCAAATCATTCTACTAATCTATCTTGAAATCATGAGACTGATAGTCCCTCTTAAGAATTTACTTAGGTTTGATTGAAACATTTGACTCATCCACCTTATCATCCTTCTTCTTATCTTTGATTGCCTTATCAATACATGAAGATAACAAGTGTTCTTGACATTCCTTTACTTCTGATCCTTGCTTTATCCTAGAAAATAATACATATTTACTCTTATGTTCAATATGATCATTCTTGAATTTTTTTCCTTCCATACCAATGTTTGACCCCTCTCATACACTCTAGGAACTCCATATACCTTGTTAAGTCTTGAGGGCCTTCTAACTACATTATGATAGAATGTTGCAATGTGTACCATTTTATGACAACTATAGAAAACAACATTTCTATACATACTTCTTGATTGATCACTCCTCCCATGTTTCCATGATAACTCATTCCTTGAGACCATTATACAATCACTTTCTCTATGACCAAATAAATGACAAGAAAAACAATAACAATTAAAAGAGTTGGAGTACCTTATTTTATTGGGCTACCTGATTGGTCTCTTTATGTTGACTTTCATGTTGGTATAATTCACTTATTGATGATTAATATGAGTCTTATATTTGAGATTTTCTACATAAGTCTTTTAGGTCTGACTCTTATTGTTCTCCTTTTGGTCTTAATTGAACCCAAAACCTGTTTTGTCATGTAAAAGCCTTTGACTACTCAAAATATCACTAAGAACTTTAGTACTCTTTCCAAATATCTGATGTGTCTTCAATTTGACTATTATATGATCTAATTTTCCTTCAAGGACTCCATTTCTATTCCAAATTTTATGTGTTCTTCCTCTTTGGTCTTAAGACTTGTAGTGACAATTTCAATCTGAGTTTCTAATTGTTTGATGATCTCTTCATGTACATTGGTTTTATTTTTTAATCATTCTTAAAATATATTAATTTGATCCTCATAACTCTTAACAAATGATATTAATTTATTATTTTTATTTATTTGAAACTTTAACTCCTCTAGAATAATTACCAATTCTACCTCAAGGTTCACTTCAACATCTTCTTCATCTAATTCTTCATCATCCATAAGACTTTCCCCTTTTAAGCAACCCTCATTGTTTATTTATATATCTATGAATAATGTTTCATTTTTATCATGATAATTACTATCATCATCACTATCAGATGTAATTTTTTCACTTACAATAGATGAGTTATTATCTTCTTTAGTTTAAAAACTTCTCTTGTTATTGAATGACCCTGTTTTGCCTTCATACTTCCTAAAACCTTTCTTGATTTTATTAGGCTTATATACCTTCTTATCATCACCATAACATTCATCATGTTCTTCATCATGATAAATTTTATCCTTATTAGGAAATTTAGAGGAAAAATGACTAATCTTACCATAATTAAAGTATTTTAATGGTAACTTGCCTTATACTCACCTGAACCTCTTCCTAGTTTTTTGACAAACATGGCTTTTATATTGTCATCATCAATGTTTGTGTCATCATTCTTGACCTTCTTATTTTATGAATTTTTATCAACTTTTAATGCATCTTCCTTATTGGAAGTTCTTCCATCACTTATTCTCATTTCATAGGTAGTTTAGATGGCATGAAGCTCATCCATCTATAGTGTGTTAAGATATTTGATCTCCTATACTATAGATATTTTTTTAATAAAACTTATAATTCAAAGATATTAGTACATTTTATACTAATATTTATTATTATAACTTCTCTCCTATACTTATGATGACATTTACCACTTCATCTATTTTCAATAGATAAGATGTTATGTTTTCATCCTCCTTCATTCTCAAACTTCCAAACAACCTTCAGTGAGTCTAAAACTTTTCCAACATTATTTTGGTGTATCTTTCATAAATGGCCTAAAATTTTTCCTAAATCCCTTTGTCTGTATCACAATGCATGACCTTTACAAATTCTACCTCTAAGAGACCACATAGAATGGCATTCATTACTTAAGAGTTATTCTCACTTACCTTCTTGCCTACTACATTAGTTAGTGGTGTAGAATGTGGAGTGAATCCATAAACAATAGATTTACATATGTCATAACCTAGGGACATTAGATAGGTCTTCATTTTGAAGCTCCAAAATGCATAGTTAGTCTCATTGAAGAGAGAAGCCTTATTGGTTGAGAAACCTCCTCATGATTGTTGACTTGACATGATTGTGCTTCAAGACTATCCTTCAAGATGTTAGGCCTAATTTAAAGGACCAGGATATGATACCAATTTATGAAATCATAATTAAGTATATGGGGGTTTAATAAATCTTCAAAAAATTTAAAATAATTACATTCACTCATCTATGAACTATGAAAGTAATACAATGATATAGCAATGCATTAAGGACCAATCACATAAGCATGAAATAAGATAACACATAAAATATGTGTGAAACCCTCATGGGGGATAAAAATAATTGGAAAAAATCTTGGACAAACTATCCTATAACACAATGTATCAAATTTAGTTGAGTGCCAACCCAACATGGAGCACCAACCCTAGATTTATCGATTACCCATTTGTATTTAGCAAAAACCAACTTGATAGGAGGTTAAAACCTAATATGACTAAGAAAAAAATAATTAAAAGGAAAATTATTCAATAAAAAACATAAAATATATATCTAACTCCGTCTTAACCAAGCACCAACTCAATCGAGACCAATTATGCAAGCTCTAACCTGTAAAGAAGCTTCAACTCCCTTAAGTACCAAATTAGTTAATCAAACTTATTTCCACTTAAATATATATCTGATATATAAAATGTAATACATAATAAACACATATATTTTATCCTCTCAATATAAAATTATCACTCCTTTATATCTACTTCACTTGATCTCTCTCAAAATTGCCTTTAGGCTTCTTCACTCAACTAGCCCTTTTCAAGACTGAATAGGTGAAGTGACCTTGATATTCAACTATATAAAACCTATATTTTCATCATGAAATGAATATTTTATCTATTATTATGGTTTAAAACATGTTACCCAACCTCCTTAGTGTTAGGTTGTGGAGCTAAAAGCTTCACTGATGCAGACATGGAGGAGGTTGCAGATGAGTTGTGGAAGTGTCACAGACACTGGCGTTGGTCTGGCCAACTGACATCAGCAAGATTAGACAGGAATGCAACTGACATCGGTCAGTAGTCAGCTGATGTCGATGACCCCTAGGTGGACAGGGACCGACATCGATCACCTGTGTGGTTCGACTATGAGTTTATTACAGGCAGTTAGCTAACGAACCAAGTGTTTGCATGATGAGATATATTTTTAGACTGAGAGTTGCGGATCTAATTATTGTAATTAGATGTCTAATTATTGTTTGGATGAGATCTATATAATAGACTCATGGTTGTATTGGAAACGCGTTCTAGTTTGAGTTGAGCAAAGTTAGCTCCTTCTGTGTGTGAGGTGAGCAAGGGTGTTCCTCCTAGTTCCACAGCATTACCAAGGTGGGTGCTGGTTTTGGAGAGTCAGCAAGATTCTTTAGGGGTGTAGGATCTTGGTTAGAGGTGTGCATGGCCTATATAGGAGATCTACATGGTAAGTAAGATCATTGATTTGTAGGTGTATATGTGTGCAAGGTCAAGGTTCACAGGTGTGCAAAACCAAGTTGATTTGTAGGTGTGCAAGATCAGATAGGATAGCAACACAACAGGGAGTAGAATCAGGCAGGATCTACTTGGAGTATAGGTGTGTACTCAGATAGAGCAAAGAGGAAGGCAAGGGAGTTCCTTCCATAAGTATGGTCTGTTGAATTGCAAGTTGTTGTAGATTCATGAGAGATCTACTTGAAGTACCTTGAGTACTTGTGGAGTGCGTGGAGCACTTGTGGTGTGCGTGGAGCACTGGAGGTGAACACCAACTCTGTGTTTGAGTTGTGTGTTGGGCCCTGAGAGAGAGAGCTTTGAGGAAAGAATTACTATTCACTTGAGGTGTGGGAAGCCTCTGAAGAGGTGGTGGAGAAGAAGTGGCATCTTCTTTATTGTATTCTTTTCTATATAAGTATTAATACAAGTTGTGTATTGTCTCTCATATCATGTGTTATTTCTAAATTCTAGTTACTTGTGATTCTGGTTAATTTCTGCATATTAAGTTGCTTGGTTTGGTAATCAACTGTATGCTTCCAGTGTTTCATGTATCCTGACAAGTGGTATCAGAGCAAGGTTATTGGCTCATAGCTTGATACCACTGACAAGTGGTATCAAAGCTAAGGTTGCAGGAAGCAGGTTTTGTGTTTGGTTACAGGTCACTCTCAGGGGTTTCTGATTGAGTGGGAGTAGAGCAATGGCAAATGAAAGTAAGCTAAGAATGGAGGAGTTGAAAAGCACAGATGGTCACTTACGGTCCCATGGAAAGAAAGAGCAGGTAAAAGAATATTGTTGGTTGGTAGCAGATTAGCATGAAGATACTGAAGAAGTAGATGTTGCAGGTTATGTGGCACAAGATGCTCTGGGAGGTTTCTTGGATAAAGTTGAATCTTGGATAAAAGATTTAGTTGCCTCTTTCCATGCAGCCCCAAGTAGAGGAGCTGGTGAGCCTTGCCAAAGAACTGGTAAAGGGGAAGTGAAGCTGAAATTGCAGGCGGCCAACACACAGGTGTTGATGAAGGTCATGCAGGGCCCAGGTTTGGAGATATGGCTAATTTCTTCAGAAAGATTGGGTGATGAGAGATGCACAAGAACTCTCACAGGGGATGCACTTGAATTAGCTGGTGGTAAGAAAACAGGTACTCTTTATCTACTTGTTTATATTACTGATTCTTCTTTTGTTGCAGAGACATGGCTTTATAGGCTTGGTCACATGAGTAGGAAGGAGATGCATGTTCTTAAGTGGAAGACATATATATTTGACAGGCTTAAGAACTGGAAAGCCTTGGTGTTTATTGAGGAGATGGTGGACAGAAACCAGTGAATGGGGCTGGATACTTTTGAGCAGAGCAGTTTAGACATGGGGATTGATTCAAAGGAGCTCACGAGTAAAAAGTCATCACTCACAGGCAAACACAGATACCAGCATCAGTTAGGAGGAACTAGCATCGAACAGACAGGTGCCGATGTCGGTCATGTGTAGACTGAAGCTAGTGATGTCAGGTAGGGTAAGACCAATGTCGGTCATGAGGACCGATGTCGACAGTAGGTAAGACCGATGTCGATTAGGAGGACCAACATCAGCAATAGGGACACCGATGTCGGTAGGGTCGGTAGTCAGGGATAGACGCATGGGAACTGATGTCAGTCGGATGCAGACTGTGGAGTGACTGAGGTCGGTCACTGTAACGGATTTTGGGTGGAAAGTGAGCTATCAAGGAGTCTCAAACACCCATACAGAGGACTGAAGATGTAAGTAGGCCCTCAAATTTGTTGTTCTTCTTCTTTATACTTGTTGCTGATTGTAGAGCAGGAAGGATCCAGGAAACAGGTGGGAGCATGGTAGGGATATGATGCAGAACCAAATGGGAGTTTTGGTAGAGTTTCCAGCCAGGAAGAAAACATAGAGATGAATGGATACCTTAGTTGAAGAATAGAGAGAACAGATACGTGAGACAGAAGACCAGGTATATGGTCTTGAGGAGATGCAGGACAGTGGTACAGGTTTTGATAGGTGGAGGACGAAGCATGGCTTCAGTCAATGTCAGGGTAACTACTATGGTTTGACTTACCAGTTGGATGATGATTGCAACATCATTCTATTGCTGTATGTGGATGGTATGCTAGCTAGCAGGTTTGTACATATAGGGTTTTACTGAGCTAAGGGTAAGATTAGTTCAGTGGCATGTCATGAGGAGTTTGGAGTAGCGAAATTATTTGACATGGGAGACATGGAGATCACAGGTTGATTTTGTCTCCAGTGTGAGCTGATGTGAATTAGGTGTTGGCGAGGTTCAGGATGCAGAGCCAAAGCACACTAAGGGCTAGATAGGTACAGTGTCCGAAATCACATGAGGTCTAGTATAAACCTGAGTATTCCCATGCAGTGGGAGCTGTCAGAGAGTTAGGAGCCAATTCGGGGAAGTGGGTTCTTAGGTATTTGAGAGGGACCAGTAGCATGGATTCATACTATGCAGGGTCAGGACTTCACTACACGTGTTTGTAGGTTCGGATGTGGCAGGGTACTCGGATGACAGGAGGTTCACCATGGGATGTGTGGTGGGTTGTCTTCAGGATTGATCTTGAAGAGGGATACAAACTAGGAAACAGATTAGATGGGGTACAGGTATAGGTACAGTGCAGCTATTTATCTCCAAGTGGGAGATTTTTAGGTTGTGGAGCTAAAAACTTCACTGATGCAGACATGGAGGAGGTTGCAGATGAGTTGTGGAGTGTCACAGAGACTGGCATTGGTCTGGCCAACTGACGTCGATAGGATTAGACAAGAAGGCAACCAACGTCAGTCAGAGATTGGTCAGCGTCAGCAATCCCCAGGTAGACAGGGACCAATGTCGGTCACCTGTGTGGTTTGACTGCGAGCTTATTATGGGCAGTTAGCTAACAAACCAAGTGTTTGCATGATGAGAGCTATTTTTAGACTGAGAGCTGTAGATCTAATTATTGTAATTAGATGTCTAATTATTGTTTGGATGAGATCTATATAATAGACTCATTGTAGTATTGGAAAAGTGTTATAGTGTCCGAAATCACATGAGGTCTGGTATAGACCTGTGTATTCCCATGCAGTGGGAGCTGTCAGAGAGTTAGGAGCCAATTCGGGGAAGTGAGTTCTCAGGTATTTGAGAGGGACCAGCAGCAGGGATTCATGCTATGCAGGGTCAGGACTTCACTACATGGATTTGTAGGTTTGGATGTGGCAGGGTACTCGGATGACAGAAGGTACATCACAAGTTGTGTGGTGGGTTGTCTTCAGGACTGAGCTTGAAGAGGGATACAAACTAGGAAATAGATTAGATGAGTACAGGTACAGGTATAGTGTAGTTATTTATCTCCAAGTGGGAGATTGTTAGGTTGTGGAGCTAAAAGCTTCACTGATGTAGACATGGAGGAGGTTGTAGATGAGTTGTGGAAGTGTCACATACACCAGTGTTGGTTTGGCCAATCGACGTCGGCAAGATTAGATAGGAATGCAACTGACGTCGGTCAGTAGTCGATCGACGTCGGTGACCCCCAGGTGGATAGGGACCGATGTCGGTCGCCTGTGTGGTTTGACTATGAGTTTATTATGGGCAGTTAGCTAACGAACCAAGTGTTTGCATGATGAGATCTATTTTTAGACTGAGAGCTGCGGATCTAATTATTGTAATTAGATGTCTAATTATTATTTGGATGAGATCTATATAATAGACTCATGGTTGTATTGGAAATGTGTTTTAGTTTGAGTTGGGCAAAGTTAGCTCCTTCTGTGTGTGAGTTGAGCAAGGGTGTTCCTCCTAGTTCCACAGCAGTACCAAGGTGGGTGCTGGTTTTGGAGAGTCAGCAAGATTCTTCAGGGGTGTAGGATCTTGGTTAGCAGGTGTACATGGCCTATATAGGAGATCTACATGGTAAGTAAGATCATTGATTTGTAGGTGTATGTGTGTGCAAGGTCAAGGTTCATAGGTGTGCAGAACTAGGTTGATTTTCAGGTGTGCAAGATCAAATAGGACAGCAACACAACAGGGAGCAGAATCAGGTAGGATCTACTTGGAGTACAGGTGTGTACTCAGATAGAGAAAAGAGGAAGGCAAGGGAGTTCCTTCCATAAGTATGGTCTATTGAATTGCAGGTGTTTGCAGATTCATGGGATATCTACTTGAAGTACCTTGAGTACTTGTGGAGTGCATGGAGCACTTGTGGTGTGCGTGGAGCACTAGAGGTGAACACCAACTCTGTGTTTGAGTTGTGTGTTGGGACCTGAGAGAGAGAGCTTTGAGGAAAGAATTACTGTTCACTTGAGGTGTGGGAAGCCTCTGAAGAGGTGGTGGAGAAGAAGTGGCATCTTCTTTATTGTATTCTTTTCTGTATAAGTATTAATACAAGTTGTGTATTGTCTCTCATATCATGTGTTATTTCTGAATTCTAGTTACTTGTGATTCTGGTTAATTTCCACATATTAAGTTTCTTGGTTTGGTAATCAACTGTATGCTTCCGATGTTTCATGTATCTTGACACTTAGTCTCATTAATTTATCAATCCATTCACTTATTCTAAGCTTCATTAAATAGGCCTAAAACTGCCTTGTATATATATTATTCCTTGTTCATATATAATTTAGTCAGCCACACACCCTTAAAATATTAGCTCAACCATATAATAGGTCTTATAAAATCTCATAAAGAATATTATAATTACATTTTAGTCCCTTTATGTTGATCATAACTCTATTAGACCTCATTTCACTTTTAGGTCTCATGGAGACCTAATTGCATTAGGCCTTCTTATCAACACATTACCATGTGATCCCTTGGAAAGAATTGAACATATATAAAAATCAAAATAATTTAATAAAACATCCAAATATATCTTATAAAATATTATTTTATCTCCATTAAACCTTTTAGGACTAACCACTTCATGAAACCCTTCAATAGTACTCATTCCTATTAAGCTTGTGTACACTAAAAAGCTACCTTTGAATATTGAAGCTCAAACACACTTAAGACACTCAAAAATGATAACAAAAAATTACATATATAAATTATATATAATCTAATAAAATACATTATACACTTCCACTCAAGAGATAAGTCTTAAAGAACACTTTTGTAACTCACTCACTTAGAACTGCTAGATTACCTCAAAACATAGTCATGGTGACTTAGACTTCCAACACCTATATAGACCTTGTAAATGACTTGTGATTAATTTATATGAAAATTTCATATCATTATACCATTATTAGATATAAATATAATATTTTTGAATGGAAAATATTGGTCTTCTAGACCAATTTCTTGACCCTATATCACATTATCTTATCTAAAATAAGCAGGTCAACTTATGAACAACTTTTCACCATATTCATTGTACTAAAAAACTTATTGAAATAATATACATGACTTAAAATTCATAAAAAACATCTCCATGCACTTTTTTCATCATTCTTTCATTAAAATACATTCTAGTTCATCTTCTCATTACTTCTTGGGTTTTTCATTGTTTGCTTCATTAGGCCTATTAGCAACTGACTAGCTTAGATGACTAGTTTAGAACTATTTAAGGGTGGAACCTATATATAAACCTTAATTTAAATTTATTATGAGTCTCTATATACTTATTCCATACATTTTATTTTCTTTACCAATGCAACTTTTCACTGCTATAATAAATTCTTCACAAACAAGCGTATATCTATATGCATTTGACTAACCACCACCACATGGGGGTACCTAGGATAGTTTAATACAATATATAATAGTTTTTATAGTCATTTAAGACCATTATAGGCTATTTTAAATAATATCTTCCCCATTGGGTTCTTATTATGTTTTTAGGGAGGTTTAACATAGGTTTTGGTGTTAACAATTATTCATAAAGGACTATCCCTTAAATCCAAAACCAATACTTAGATATCTTATATATGACCCTTCCATATCTCTCCTTAATATATTAGGTTCCAATTTAGAGGCTACACATGCCAATGAATGTCTAAAATTTCTTTTTAAGTCTTGAGACCTCATTCTATGAACTTAGAAAGGCTTAAAATAGTGTTTCTTGTAATTACCTTTAAACCATGGCCTCAAAATTTGTGAACATGATTTGAAAAACATATAATACCTATATCCATTCTCACATATGTAAAATTTTCTTGAAAACTGATCTTCATGCCTCATTAGGCCAGACAAGGTTTAAAAGAGGTATAGATGTAGAACTAAATTTAAGGTCCTACCCATATAAGTTCATCTTAATAAATTTATGAGTGTATCCACAACTCATTATTATTCTCACACAACCTTAAAAATATCTCACTTTCCTAATTTCACTCACCTCATCATGCCACTAGCCCATACCTTCACCATGCCATGACTAGGCTCAGGCTTCTATTGCATGTGATAGCTTGACCTATTACTTACATGTTATGACCTTAAAAAAACATCAAAAAAGTATATATAAGACATCATAATACACTCATATCTCTAAACCATTATGTTTCTAATGATAACAATCTTCCATAACTTCATACGGACCTGAATCCACATGAACAAGCTTTATATGAGTTGACATCTCTCTTCCATGTACCTGAGCACCTTTGACATCATCATTGACATCAAATTTACTTTCATGAAAACATAATAAATTATTTTCCTTAAAATTATCATGATCACACTCTTCTTAATGAACACACTACAAACTAAGATTAGTTACCTTTAACATCATCATGTTTGCCAACTGAGAACAAATTTTCAACACACTCAGTGATCAACATTCTCTCAATATCATGCTCAAGACTTTTGCCAAACAAACCTTTGACATAAATGACCATTATCCCTTTACATGATACACCCTTTTCACATCAATGATAATAACATGCCAACAAAAATGTCATTTTTTTAGTTTTTAAGGCAGTTCAAAAAACTTAGTTAGAGATACAAATTTTATTGAGGAAGGATGATCTTGATGTAATAAAAGGGTAAATGGATTATATTTAGGATAATTTATCAATTATGAGTTATTTTTTGACCTATATTATGGCTTAGCATGTGAAAAATAATCCTTCACCACTCCAATCAACTTCACCCACTAAGAACAATAAAAAATCCAATATAGTTTTGAAGCACATGCTACCAAAATTACAAGTGTACAAGTTTAATGGAAAGAATCCACTCACTTGTATCAATAAAATAAAAAATTTGTTTGATCTACATCATACCCCATGTGTGCAAAAGGTGATCAAAATATCTTTGATAACCTAAAAATCTCATTTGGTATAGGTAGTTATGTGCATAAAATAAAAATAAGGATGATCATATTCCCTAGTTAGTGTTTATTGAGGAGCTAAGAATACACAATCACAAAAATTTATCTAAAAACTTCTCCAGTCAATTAGCAAAGTTGCAACATATGAGTAATGTTAAGGATTATATTCAAAAATTCCAAAATCTATCCTTACATGTGGATGACATCATTAATAACAAATTGAATGACCTATTCTTGGGGGGTCTCAAGGATAGCATCCAACTTGAAGTTTATATTTTTAATCCATCAACTATTTTGAAATCCATACCCTTAATGCATCAGGTAGAGTAAAATTTATTAATCAAAATAAAGGCTTTCACTCATGGCTATGAACACAATTTCATAGCACCATCATTTCCACAACCTAAAATATTAACCCCTAAACAAATAGAAGAGAAGAATTACAAAGAATTATGTTTTATTTATTACAACATGTGGAGCAAAGGACATAAATGTAGCAAAAATAATTTTTTCTATATTGAAGGTCCCAATGAATATGAGATGATGCTGAGGCTACATGTGAGGGTATGGAAGAGCTATAGGAGGAATCTAAATATTCTCACCATATTATCTCCTATCATGGAATTTTAGGTACAAGTACTCCTAAAAATCTTAAGGTGGTGGGATTCCTCAAGAGACAAAAGGTGAAAATGTTGATTGACTCAGGAAGTACACATAACTTCATCAATTGTAAATTTTCTACTCATTTGAATTATTTATTTATCCAAATCTAAAATTTTAAGTCATGATTGTAGATGGTGGCACACTTAACTATTACAGGAGATGTCATAGTATTAAGATTTCCATGGGGACTAACTACTTAATTATCTTATTTTTTCTATTCCCATTGGTGGGATTGACATTGTTTTGTGAGTATAGTGGATCATAATTTTGGGCAAAATAGAGATGATTTTTTAGGAATTATTTATGCACTTTAATTTTTAAATTAGGGCACTTCAATTATGGTGATTATAGGCAAAGTCTCACAAAAATTATAGTTTACATTAGATGAAATTTTTTATTAAAAAAGGGGTGAAAATATTTATAGCATGGTTTTTTTCCTTATAATTTCAACTGACACATGTGTCTAGACATCTTAATTTATAATTGATTCTTGATGACCATCTAATAATTTTTGGCAAAATTCCAAAAGGCCTACCACCTAGTAGATAACATGACCATGCCATATAACTAATTCTAGGTAGCACACCATTGAACATCATACCATACAATCATTCATATGCTTAGGAAAGTGAAATTGAAAAAATGGTATAGGAGATGTTGGAAGCAAGAATTATCTGACATAGCCAAAGTGAATATTCTTCCATAGTGATCATGATGAAAAATAAGGATGACACTTGGAGTATGTTCTTTGATTAAAGGGATCTTAATAAGTACACCATAAAATATAATTCCCCTATCCATTCATTGATTTTCTTAGATTAATTACATGGTGTTGTTTATTTTACCAAACTAGAGATTCTTTATAGGTATCATCAAATTTAGAACAAATATGAGGATATCCATAAAACAAATTTCAAAACTCATGAAGGCTATTATGAGTTTATGGTCATGTATTTTTATCTCACAAATTCACCATTACATTTCATAGATTTATGAATATTGTTTATAGGCCTTTTTAAGGAAGTTTTTGTTGGTGTTTTATGATGAATCCTAATCTACAAAAAAAACATGAGAATAACATTTGAAACATGTAAAAGAGGTATTGTTAATCCTAAAATAATATCAAATTTATGTAAAACCTTCTATATTTTCTTTTGGAATCCATAAGGTGGAGTTATTGGGTCATATTGTTTCATGTAAAGTAGTAAAATTTGATCCTAAGAAGATAAAATCTATGATGGAGTGGAAAGTGCTAAAGACCCTCATGAACATCCATAAATTTTTGGGGATAACAAGGTACTAGTGCAGGTTTGTAAAAAAATATGGAATCATAGAAGATACACTCAAAACCTTGTTCAATAAATATTATGTCCATTGGACTAAACTAACTACTAAGGTATTTAAGCAGTTAAAAGAGGCTATGTGCACCACTCTAATTTTGGAGACCCCAATTTTTTAAAAAAATGTTTTTTTTTAATGTGATACATCAAGATATGGCATGGTAGTAGTACTCATGAAAGAAGGAAGACCCATTGCATTCAAAATTAATTAACTCAAGGGAATAAATGAGCTCAATAAAATAATGATAAAGATATGATGGTTATTCTTCATGAAATCAAGTAATGGAGACCTTATCTAATGGGTAGACACTTTTAGGTAAAAAATGATCATGACAATCTAAAATATTTGTTGGAACAATGATTTTCAATAGAAGAGAAATAAAATGGGTAAAAAAATATTGTATTATGGATTTGGAATATCTATAAGAAAGGAAAAAAGAATGCATTAGTAGATTCAATTTCTAGGAGGGATGAATCAATTGAGGAAATGCTGTTTGTAATGATCATTTGGCAAGTATACTAGTTAGAAGAAGCAAGATCAGAATGGGAGAATGATAGGGATACATAGGTCTTGATTTATAATCTTCATCATGGCTCAAGTGTTTCTAAAAAAATGAGTGGAAAGGAAACATGTTATGTTATAAATATACATTATACTTATGTAAGGATTTTATCCTTAAATACAAGATCATTTAGGAGCTTTATGCATATCCAATAGGGGGAAGTCAATATTTTTAAATACATATCATTATATCAATCAATATTTATTATGTCATAGCCTCAAGGGGATATACATAAATTTATGTCATAATGCATGGTTTGTCAACATAACAAATGGGAAATAATTAAGGCACCAAGGCTTCTATAGCCATTATCCACCACTAGCTAGTGATATGAGGAGGTTTCCATGGATTTCATTATAGGGTTACCAAAATATGAAGGTAAAAATGTCATCATGGTAGTTGTGGATAGGATCACAAAATATGTTCTTTTTGTGCCTTATCATAACCATTTATATCTAGTATAATAGTTTTTGTTTTTCAAACGACATTTCAAAATTCTCATAGTACCCCAAAAAACATTATAAGGGATCATGATCGTATCTTCACTATTAAATTTTGGACTAAGTTACTTGTTATTTTGGGTACATAGTTCACTCAAAAATCATCTTATCATCCTCAATCTGATGGGTACCTATATGTTATCAACAAATGACTATAAGGGTATCTTCATTGTTTTACATCAGATAACAAGAGTGTTAGGTCAATTGGATACCACTAACAAAATGGTGGTATGACACTTCCTTCCATACCTATTATAAAATGTATTCCTTAGTGGCACTTTATTGATATCACCCCCCATCCATCACTTCATATTTGAATGTGAAACATAAGGTTTGAGATGTTGAGGAACACATTCAACATCAATAAGAGGTACTAGCTATTTTAAGGGATAATATAATAATAACACATATTATAATGAAGCAACAATTTGATCAAAACCATAGTGAGAGGAATTTTGATATCAGTGATTGGGTCTTTATGGACTTATATCTATTTAAGTAAATGTGTTTGAATTAATATAAAAATGATAACAAATTTTCTCATAAGTGTTATGGCCTTTATCAGATCTTATAGAAATTTTTTAGTGTGGCATACAAACTAGAGCTACCCCAATCCACTTTTATACATCATGTATATCATGTATCTTTCATGAATAATGTCATTGTATAAAGAGTTTCTACCTAGACCAAATTACCTAAATTAGATGAATAAGGTAGAGTCATTTTGGAACCTGAGGAGATTGTTCACACACACAAAAAGACTATGAATAAGAGAGCTTAAGGAGTATTTCATCAAGTGGAAGAGTTTGAATCATGGATATGTAACATGGGAGGATGAATAATTATTAAAATAAAATCTATAGTTGATTCAACATTGAGGGAAATATTTTTTTGAAGGGGAGGTTCATGATAAAACCTTAACCTATAGTGCATCTAGGGATATGTGTGGCCAACTTGTGGTTTACATACCATTCATATTATCTTATTGAATTTCTCTATGTTATTAGTATGGTTAGCCTATGTAATAACCATGTATAATTATATTATATATATGATGTAGTGGTTATTGTTTTATGATCACATTACAAATTTAGGTCTTATTGCATTATTATCGAGGCTTCCCCTCGAAGCAACCCAGTCATTATTATCAAGTATTTTGTTATTTTATCAATTATTTTTATGTATCTAATTATTTTGATCTTAATTACTTGATATATTATTCCATTATCATGAACATCTAAGTAATTTAATTACAAGTGGTATTAGAACATCAATTTGGGCCAGTTTCTATAATGTTGTTTTTTTAGATCTATTGTTACAATCATATAAAGAGCTGAAGGGTTTTAAAAAATAACTTGTGATCTAGGAAGAATTTAATTTTTCTAAAATTATAGTATTTTTTTTTTAAAAAAAATCAATAATTTTTCTCATACCCTTATGCATATTATTAGTCATTAGATTCATCTTAGTGAGTCAATCATAATGGTATAATCTACTCGTATAATTTTTTAGGATTAAAACCCTTTATCCTAAGGTTTTTTCAAAGCATGTTTGAACATTCACATACATGGGAAACATCAAGACACCCCAAAAAATGCTTACAAATATGACATTGATTCCATAAATTTAGATCCATCAATTTCTAAGGTGGTTCAAAAAATTTAGTTAGAGATACAAAACATGCTAAAGAAGGATTATCTTGATGTAGTAAAAGGTTGAATGGGTTATATGAAGGATAAATTTTCAATGATGAGTGATTAGTTAACATATATTATGGTTAAACCTCCAAAAAATAATTCTCCACTACTCCAATTTTCTTAACTCAATCAGAACAATCACAATTCCTATATAGGTTTGAAGCACATGCTACCAAAAGTGAAAATGCACAAGTTTTATGATAAAGATCTACTTACTTGGATCAATCAAAGAGACAATTTATTTTATCTACATTAAACCCCATGTGTGAAAAATGTGATCATGGCATATCTCTATCTAGAACATGTGTAACTCATTTGGTATAGGTGGTTGTGTGTTTAATAGAAAAATAAGAGCAATCATGTTACCTAGTCAGTGTTTAATGAGTCTAGTATTTATTATAGTCAAGTCTAAGTAAATTGGTCCAAACATTATAAAAAACAATTATTGAATCAGATCCTATGCCAATATATCATTCAATAAAAACTTGTGCACTCACATGAGGTGTAGAAAGGAGGACCAGGTTAAGTTTGGGGTAGTTGTGTGTAAGGGTGATGAAGGAAAAGTTTCACATATTGTTAGGTGAGTATTCTAGAACTTAGATCATATTATATATTTACTTAGTTATTCGTGGTAGTAAGTATGCACTTATACGTAAAAAATCAAAAACACATCATTGATTATGATTACATCATCCAACCAATAGAGGTAAAGTCTAACAACATTCTAAATTCATAATAAGAATAGGAACATCATTCCATTACATATCATCTCAATATTACATGTATTAAAATATTCTCAAAGGCACTTGTCATAACCTATCTTATTTCTCTAAGAGTAAATAAAAACCTAATTATTAATTACCACCCTCCCCCTCTTATCTTGTTATATATCCTCTTTATATATGCTTCTAAAAGTTTTTCATGTGATATGTAAACTCAACTATCATTAATGTTTTCTTTTTGTTACATAAAAATTAATGTGTTATTTTTAATGTTAGATAATATGCCATCCTTGACCACTTCCCAAATATTTATTAGAATCAAGACATCAATTATAAATGCACCATTTTCCTTCCAAAAATTGTGTTGACTTTGGTAGGTATATCACTGATAGGTTGTCACCTCTACCATCCTTATAAATAAAATTTTAGGCATGTACTCATAGACTACTTTAGTTATGTGTGCTACACTAACTATTCTATCTGTCAGGAATGCACATGCTTTTTTTTTGTATAGTATAGACCATGCTCTATAGAAAATGTTTTTAGGCACATTATGTGTATAAACTAGTCTTTCATGCCTTAATACACTTGTATCACACATGCCTTGGGTACATGTGAAGCTCAACATTACCCCACACTAATTTAATTATTTATCCACATTAAACATGATCATTTATTCCCATTTGGTACATGTATATTTATCCTTGGTATAAGTGACTATGGTAATTGGGTTCCCCTTCCTTAGTTTTAGTTCTATCATGTGCACTATCTTCCTTTTTATCCTTCCTACACACTTCCACTTTCTACACTTATCTTTATTATCCCTAAGGATGATGTCATCTTTCATGTTTACCAATTTATGGTGGGATATTCTCCATGTATAATATTCCATTATATGTTATTTTTTGGTACATTTCCATTCATCTGGTGCACTTCCTTTCCCTATAATACTCTTTTATGTTCATGGGCACTGCACCTCTCTTTTCATTGGCATGTCTCCTTGTCCCTAGGTTACTTAATATTAATTCAATCTCAATCATATGCCTTTCCTTATCATAATGTCATACATTTTCACCCCATCCTAAATATTTCATCTAATACTTTAACTCATCAAGTTTATTTATCGATCTTCATCTTTTCCATATTCATTGATCCCAAACTTCTTTTGTTGAATGGTCACTAGGGTATAGATTTTATACCTTAAATTTTCCCAATTTAACAAGCCATCACTCACTAAAATAGAGGTTAAAAAAAGTGTCACAAAAACACTCACCCAAATTATTAGACATATGTCATAAGGTTTCCAAAATAAATCCCTCACTTAACTAACTCGAATGGACTTGTGAGGTGTGTGCATTTTATTAAATTGAAGGTACACAACTATTATGCCCAAAAGTTACCCTAAACTAATCTAACATAAAAAATAAGAAATAAAAAAACTAAATTAAATAATTATTATGACATCTTAGTGAAATAACCTTATTACATGAACCTATGTGCATGAGCACGCACTTTAGGTAGAAAATAAATAGGCATTCCTTAAAGTATTCTTCTTGAATGTCTTATATTTTGGGTGCTTAAACTTTAACTTATATACTTCACTCTAACTCACCAACACACACTTTTGTATCAATAAAACACACCCTAAACATTATATTTTCCCTCATTCCATACCCATACTTCATAAGTTCTCAAGAAACTGACTTACATAAACTCTCCCATCTACCTAGGGTCCTTTTTATCCATCACTCTCTACTAAATCTCATTATTATTGTGCCTCCCAATCTCACGCTTGTCTAGTTACCTCATGATGAAAAATGTATACCCATATAACTTTAATAAGTCATGCCATATTCAAATTATACCCTCCATGCTTCTCATACACACAATAACCTAGTTAGCTACATTAGCATGTTCTCTACTCCACTACCTACCACTATAAAAATGAAATTTGACTAGCCTTGGAAATGGAACCAAACCGTTGGTCAGTAGTCTAATCAAATATAATTAAATTAAACTAAATGTATTTTCTAATTATTAATGAATCATTTTATGTGCCACTATATCATGCAAGAAAACAATATGCACTCACCCGAGGTGTAGAGAGGGGAACCAAGGTAGGTCAGGGTAGTTGCATATAGTGGTGATGAAGGAAATGATTCATGTGCCATTAGGTGCATGTTCCAAAACTTAGAGTGTATGTTATATTTACATATAAATGTATGGTATCAAGTATGAACTTATATGTACAAATAACATACACATCATTAATTATAAGTACATAATCTATCCAATAGGGGCAATGTCTAACAACATTATATAGTCATAACAAGGATAGAAATATCATTCCATTACTTATCATCTAAATATTACATGGATTAAAATGTTCTCAAAGTAACTTGAATCAATTATAATGTATCTACCTTTTTTATGAATTATACAACACTTTGTTATCAATTTCCAACCCTCCACTTCTTCTCTTCTTAGATATCTTATTTATATAGGCTTCCAACATCCTTGATTTTCATATAAAAACTCATCTATAATTAATGCTCACTATTTGATACATGAAACTTAATGTGGAATTATATTTAATGTTAAATACTATGCCATCCTACCTCAATTCCAATTTTTTTAATCAAAATCAAGTTTTTAGTTATAAACCTATCATTTATCTTCCATAAATCAGGTTGACTTTGATAGGCTTATCACTATTTAGTTGTCACTTATGCCTTCCTTGTGATTATCTTTTCAATAATTCACTCATATACTACTATAATTGGTGTATGGTAGGATAAATGGTATATTTCTTAGGTGCACACACATTTGTGCTTGATATTTTCCTCTTGTGCAATTCTTTGCCCCATAATTCTCTTATATGTTCTTGGGCACTACACCTCTCTTTTCATTGGCATGCCTCCTTGCCCCATACTTTTAATATTAATTCCATCCCAATCCCATGACTTTTCTTGTCATTGTGTCATGCCTTTCCACCCCATGCTAAATATTAAACCTCATCCTTTATCTCATCAAATTTATTTCTTAATATTCATCTTGCCTATATTCATGAAACCCAAACTTCCTTTGTTGAATGGTCACTAGGGTATATTTTATACCTTCAAGTTTCCCAACTTAACAAGTTATCACTCACTAAAATAGATGTTAAAAAATAGGTTCAACAACACTCACCCAAATTCTTAGACATATGTCATAACATTTCCAAAATAAATCCCTTGCTCAACTCACTTAAATGGACTTATGAGGTGTGTGTGTTTTAATACATCAAAGTTACATAACTATTATGCCCAAAATCTACCCTAAACTACTTTAACCTAAACAAAAAGAAAATAAAAAAATTAATTTCATAAGTCTTATTACAACTTGGTGCAATAACCTTATTACATGAGCCTATTTGCATAATCACACACTTTAGGTTTAAAAATAGGCATTCCTGATAATATTTTTCTTGAATGTCTTCTATTTTGGGTGCTTTAACTTCAATTTATAGAGTTCACTTTAACTCAACAACACAAAAAAATTTATAAAAAAATAACACATGAAATAAATGATAGTTTCCATCATGATATCCCCATATTTCATGTGTTCTCACATCATTTTCTTATTTAGACTCTCTCATCTACTTAGGGTCCTTTCTAGCTATCAGTCTCTGCTAAATATCATTATTATTGTGCCTCCCAATCTCACACTTGTCTAGTTCCCTCATGATGAAAAAATTATACTCCTCTACCTTTAATAATTAATTAAATATTCAACTTATACCATCCATGTTTCTCATACACATAATAACCTAGTCAGCTACATTAGCATGTTCTCTACTCCACTACCTACCACTGTAAAAATGAAATTTAACTAGTCTTAAAAATGGAACTAAAATATTGGTCAGTAGTCTAATTGATTGTAATTATGTTGAGATAAATGTATTATACAATTATTAATTAATCATTTAATTTACCACCATATCATGCAAGACAACCTTATGCACTCACCCAAAGTGGAGAGAGGGGAACTAAGGTAGGTCAGAGTAGTTGCATATAGTGGTGATGAAAGAAATGTTTCATGTGCCATTAGGTGCATGTGATATAACTTAGAGTGTATGATATATTTCCCTATAAATAGATGGTATCAAGTATTCACTTATACATATAAATCACAAACACATCACTAATTATAATTACATAATCCAACCAATAGGGGCAATGTCGAATAACATTTTATAGTCATAACAAGGATATAAATATTATTCCATTACTTATCATCTAATTATTAAATGGATTAAAATGTTCTCAAATGAACTTGAATCAATCATAACCTATCTAATTTCTCTAGGAATTATACAAAACTTTTTTTTATCAATTACCAACCTTCACCCTCTTCTCTTTTTTAGGTCTCTTCTTTATATAGGCTTCCAACAACCTTGATTTTCATATAAAAACTCATTTGTAGTTAATGCTCACTGTTTGATACATGAAAATTAATTTGAAATTATATTTAATGTTAGATATTATGTCATCCTACCTCACTTATAAATTGTCTATCAAAATCAAGTTGTTAGTTATAAACTTGTCATTTGCCTTCTATAAATCATGTTAAGTTTGATATGCTTATTATTGTTTGATTGTCACTTATGCCTTACTTGTGATTATATTTTCAATAATTCTCTCATATTCTAATATCATTAGTGAATTATAGGCTAAATGGTATATCTTTTGGGTGTACACACATTTGTGCTTGTTTAATTAGTGTGCACCATGCTCTCTATCCATATTTTTTAGGTGTGTTGTGCATATGAAATAGTCTTGGTTAAACTTGTCTTGTGTATTCCTTATTTCCTTTGTCTCACATATAACTTTAGCATGAATGTATGTCAATATTTAACCTAATCCAAAGTGAAATACAAATATAATATTTTCACCTATTTAAGATCATAACACAGAATTAATTATGGTACCTATACATAATTTTTCTATACAACTAGTTCAAGGGAAACAAGTCTACTTTCCTAAGAAACAAACTTAATATAAAATATTTCCACAAGGTTTAAATAAATATAAATATTATACATTGTTTCCCAAGGTAGTAACTTGAATATTTTATCATGTTCCACAATAAACACAAGCAACTTGACACAACAATAAAATTCCAAGTAAAATATATTGAACATAAATTTTACCATATTCCTTAAGGTCAAAAGGTTAGTTATAATATCCAATTTTGTTCTATTGATTAAGCCCACTCCCTCTTTTTTAATTCATTACAAGGATCAGCATAAGATGTTTATCGACATAAAAATATTCTTAAAGTCTAGAGTATGTTTTTATAAGTATAATCCATAATTTATTAATAGTCATCACTATTACAAATATTATTTTAAAAGGTATTTTAAATATTTTAGATAAGTATCTAATGCTAATTTAATATTGTATATCCCATTAGAATCAATCCGATATCCATGGTTCCATCATAGAATTACTGATATCTAAATGACCTCTTATATAAATCATGTGAGTACAAGTTCCAATATGATGTATTATCATACTAAATAAATTTGATCACCATTACATGGTGGAAGTACATTGTGCCAAGTTAAGTGTTATTATATGGCATGATCACACTAAGCAATACTAAGTAATAGTTGAGGAATACTAAGAAATATGAAACAATACTAAATAATTATGAGCATTAATGAGAAATATTGAGCACCACTCCATAGAGAAAGTAAAATAGGAAAAAAATATAATTTAGATAAATCATGTATTAAATCACCATGTCTAGTGATGTAAGGGTGGTGTCATGAACTTGGCCTTATAGTTTCCCATCACAACCCTTTCTCTTGTTCCATAGGATATTATGTTCTCCCCCATACTTGCACATTGTAAACAAATATTCACATTACAAACATACAAGAAAAAACATATATAATCAACCAAAAACTCAGAGGAAATAAATATAAATTATAAAATAATTTAAGGCCAAGTAGCCATAAAAGAGTGCTATAAAAAAAAATATTAAAATATTAAAATTTGAATAAAATCAACTCAATACACAAATAAATAACTGCTTATATATTTTATTTAAAATATAGAAAAGGGTGGTTTCAAATTCAACTTAAATTACTAAATAATTTAAAATAAAATTTAGACATAATTTTTTTTTAAAAGTCCACATTACCTACACTATGTGGCTTGAAAAGCCACTCAAGGGGAGAAGAACATAAATAAGCCTCTATCACCTCTGGAATGTAAAGAGTAATAGATAAATAGTATATTTTTTTCCACAAATATAAACATAGAGTGGTAGTAAAAAGGTTATTATTTTTGCAACAACTAAGGAGTGAGTGGAAGGACACATTGTTCATAAGGTGACCATTATGCACAAAGAGCCCATGGTGCATGAATAAATCATGGTGCACTTGCCTAAAAAATTTAGGGTGATAATTAATACAAAAGGTAAAAGTGAGGTTTCATCCTAAATGAATCTCCACTTCCTATTACTTAACCTAGTTTATAATAGTATGAATATATATCTACACCTCCATCAAACCCCATACTTTCATCCATAATCAGTTAGTAGAGAAGTGATGCAGGGTTACAATACACAACACCACAATAACAAATTGAGAATTAACTTCAAAATATTTTCACATATGTATTATAATTTTTAAAAAATATGTGTTATTATACATGACATTTCCACATGGGTGGAATTTTCACAAAGTTCATCACAAGTATGTTCACATTTACATAGGTATAAATTAACTAAATAGAATAATTTAAAATTTTCCCTTTAGAATATACATCAAAATAATTCATCAATATTATTACTTTAGAGAGTGAGTTTATTTTATGGGTGCTACATAATTATAAAATAATACAAGGGTTAAAACAAGATGTTTCACACTTAGAAATATATACATTGATTTTTATTCATGTTAAAAAAAACATATATTTAAATCATATTATATTTATTCATATTGGTTTAAAAAAATTGGTCTAAGGAAATGAAAGTGTTAAAATGCTAAAAAAACAACCCAAAAAAATATGATTTTAGGGTTATGATGGTCAAATTCTAAAATTTAACTATGTACACATGTATCAAATTCAAGAAACTTAACAAATTCATGTAAATGATTAACTATACATTCTTGTTGACCCCTAAAATCAGCTAAGTACCATAAAAGTGCATGTAATCAAAACCTCACAACTTACATGTGTTCCTTAAATATAATTTCTAGTAAAGTAGATGTTATCTATCAAAATCATGTTGATGTATGCTACACAACAAAGTGGTAAGACCTAGGGAAAAGTAGCCATGTATAACCAAGAACCATAGATGATATCATAGGGAAAAGCAAAAGGTGGATTAGATGGTTATAAATATTGACATGAAATTATGGTGGTATGATTGTGAATGACATGGTAGTTGACCTCAAGATGATTTGGAATTTCAAATATGGGATTGGGAAAGTAAATCTAGAAAGAAAAGTCTCTAATTAGTATCAAGAAGAGATCTAAGAAAGGAATAAGATTTGAAGAGTAGATTCAAGGAGAAGAGAAGAGAAACTATCAATAGAGAAAAGAGAGGAAAAATATAAAGAGGGGAGCAATAGAGAGTGATAACCAACAATTCATAATATATATCAACATGGTTGAGCACTACTATTAGATTGTATTAGGGAGAGATAAGATTTGTGAGTGAAATCCAAACTGTAGAGTGAGGGAACTAAGTATGTTGGGTGTAACAATCCATTCCCTTGTATGTAACATAGAGTGAATATAATAAATATTTTATATTGGAATACTTATCTTTTGCATAAGATTATACTAATATATGTGTGTATGTGTTCCCTAAATCATCTAGTTATATTTATTTCTCATAAATCCTAGACATTTATCTCTTTTAAAATGCAATTAACACAACCCCAACATGGATCCTCCATTTATTCACACCTCAAGTTATATCATATGGATTTTAACCTAACATGATATGTTAGTGTGGTAAATATCCCAAGTTATGTTAAACTAAACTCACACAAGGTTGTGTCCCCTATTGACTAGGCTTGGCAAACATTTTTGATATCAGAGATGCATGAATGACCACACACACCTAGAGTGAGAAAGGTTCCTAAAATCATAAAATAAGGGTTGTATAAATATATTTATATATAGAGGATATTTTACTGATGTATTATCCAATACAAACCTTGTTCTTTGATAAGTATTCAACAACAATAAGTTAGGCCCCCCACTTATCAACACCTCAGGGGTTATCGAGTTTGGTCTTCAGAGACCTTAAAACAATTGTGTAATAAGGAATTTGGTGCCAATATGTAATAAGTATTCCTTATCCATTTGTGTTGGAAATTTATCAATTATGTCATAGAGGTGTCTAGTTGAGTGGATGAAGTGTCTTGATAATCTAAGTGTCAATGACAAAGTGTGCAGTGTGCTTATCTTAGTATGCTTGTTTATCCTTCAATTTTGTCCTAATTAGGGATGGGTCTAAATTTTTGAGCATCTGTGAATGGTCCTATTATAGGTCAATTATGGTTGGATATCTTTTATAAATTCATGGTATTCATTTGGTTTTTCATTATGTTCATCTTGGCATAGCTGGTTTTATGATATAAAAATCTAAGTAAATAGTTTTTTGACATCACCATTTCTACGTATGGATGAGTTAGAGGGAGTTGGTCATATGAGTGTGATACCATTAGTCCCAAGTTACTATGGTAAAAATTTTAGATCATGAAATTTAGTGAATAAAATGTTATTAAGTTTCAAATTTGGCTTTCCAGGTAGTTTGCAGAGGTTCCCATTCTTAACCAGAGCGTTACTACATTTCATGTAGATATGTATGAACCAAGTAGTTTTTACATTTGTTTCAAGTACATATAAATTCAATAATTATCAAAGGTTTACATGGATATGTTTTTTATAGTACTAATAATCTACCCCAAAAATTTGGAGACTTGAAGTATTATCTAGATCAAGTTATAAAGATTCAAAGTTGCTCTAGCAGACTGTGATGGATTAGAGACCAAGTTTAATCATGTTGAAGTCTGAGGTATTTTATATAAAAGATTAATGGTGAGAACTTAATCATGAATATTGAAATAAATGATGTGTATTAATTCAACATGTCAAATGGTACATGTGTAAGTGACAAGTGTCACAAGCTCACTAGTATGACATAAGATCAATGGTAAGTGGTGGTTTATACTGACAAAGATCAATAGTGTGGGACAAGTCAAAGAGTCAATAATGCACGTGAGACTACCAAGTGGTACAAGCACATAAAATATCAATAAATTGATTCAAAGGCATGCAACGGTACCAAGTTTCATAATCTTGAGAGTTTTGAGAAAGATCTAATGGTGAGTGTTGTAAGGTAAGGACTAGGCTGATCCATAGAGATCGATGGTGTGCATTTAGTAAATATTGCAAGGGTGCACAAGATGAAGTAAACATGTTTGATGTTTAATAGTTTAACTGAGTTAAATTTTGAGATACTTTTTAATAAGATCAATTGTATGTATTTGATTTAATATGCAAGGACATGAGATGTTGACATAGTGTTCAAAGTTTAATAGTTGCATAGTGACCATTTGAATTCAAATATTTGAATTTGTGAGGGAAGACCAGTCTATAGTTTTTGTGCCATAACTTTTGATATATGAATAATTTGACCATTGTGTAAAAATAAAATTTGTATATGACTTCAAGGTTCATCCTTGAATATTTATTGTAAGGTTTAATTATTTATATAGTTAAATTTATTAAGGTACAAAGTTGACTATGTGTTTGTTAATGCTTTGTAAGTAACCTAAGAAGGGTAATTGAGTTATTATTGATGGTATTTTGATGTTTCAAGATGAGATCACTATCAGAGAGTGTTGTAGACTTAATGAAAACCCTTTAACTATAAAATGTTGTTTGAGTGAATTGAGATATAGTTAAAGGGTTATATGATGGTTGTTATCACTTAAGGAGGACCTATAGATTGTATAACATGGGTCCATGTATTTTAAAGTGTTCTTATATTCTTAGTTTTCTTGGAGAAGTGTCAAAGAGGTGAATGGGTCTTCATATGACCTAAAAGGTGACTTAGGCCTATTTGAAAGAGAGTTGTGCTTAAATATGACTAATGCTAGATGACTTAAGTGTAAATTATTATATTTTTTCTAACAAAGAAGGTTGTGATCATAATAATCATGAAGACTCTATAAAAGGTGAAATAAAATGTGATGGTTTCTAGGCTTGTTTATATAGATATGAGAGATATGTGAGTAGAGGTGTGTGTGAGAGTTGTGGAGTGATTGTGCCCATTAGATGGGTTGTAGAGGAAAGAAGGCTGATGATTGTGTGTATGACCTTTAGGTCATATTTTTGATGTTAAGGATAGTGATCTTACAAGTTTAAATATTGAGGATGATATAAGATGTTTAGAGTGATCTAAAAGGTGGTTTTAGATGTGTATGGTTGTGTGAATAAGTGAAGGGGGATGATATACATTGCATATCCATGAAATTGGTAGGAAATCAATGATCAAGATATGTCATTTCATAAGTTTTGGGAGGGTGATCAACATTTAGGTTAGAAGGACTTGACCATCAAGTGGTAAAAAATACTTGATCATCTTAGGGGTAGGTTCTCCTTGTGAAATAGATGTTTCACTAAAGCCAGTCATAAAGACTTGACCAAAAGGTGGTCAAAATGACTTGATCATCTTAGGGGTAGCTGTTCCTTATGAAACATATGTTTCACTAAATTATAGTTAGAAGGACTTGACCAATATCTTGTTTATGATCATCTTATAAGATAAGTAATCCATGTGTTTGTAGGGTTGAGAGTGGGTTTTATTCCCCAAGAGGGTTTCCCACATAGATCTTTTGTTGTGTGTGTGTGATATTGCATTATTTATTATTCATTGTTATGAATGACTTGTATATTATATGAATGCATGTGATAATTGAATAAGGGTTTGAAAGAATTGGAATTTAATTCAAAATTGTTTGCTATCATTGATTCACCCCCACCTCTCAGTGATTATATCTCTAACAATTGGTATCAGAGTAGGTCCTTTGGTAAAGATTTGATAGCTTGAAGAAGATCTAAGGTAAAAATATGGGTAGCCAGCAAATGTAAGGAGGTTTTTCTACTAAGAAAGCATAAATGTTCAATAAATCCAATTATGTTTTTTGGAGTGAAAGGATGAGGACCTACATCATGTCCATAGGGTTTGATACTTGGCAATATATTATGGATTGTTATTCTAAACCTACTATTCCTCCATCAAATGTTACATATAATGAGCTGTTTGAATATAATTTTAAGATAATGAATGCTATCAATTATGGTCTTTTAGAGACTAAATACACCAAGGTAATACATTTGATATCCATCAAGGAAATGTGGAATAAATTAAATACCATTTATGGTGGACATTCAAAGCTTAAGTTGGCAAAGTTGCAAACTCATCGAAGATAATTTAAGAGTCTTAAGATGAAGGAAGAAGATTCTATGGAATCCTTTCTATAGAGAGTTAATGAGATTATGAACATCATCAAAAGTCTTGGAGATAATATTGAAGAATCTACTATAGTTAAAAAGGTATTAAGGTCTCTCTCTCTCTCTCTCAAGTCTAATTCTAAAGTATATACTATAGAATAAATTCATGATCTTACTTGGTTGAAGATGGATGAATTTCATGGAATTCTTACTGCCTATGAGATGAGAGTCGATGATGATAAATAACCAAAGGAAGAAAAATTCAAGACTAAAATGAAGCCAAAGAATAAGTTTCAAGGTAAGAAACATAGGGTTAGGCTAGTATAAGGGTAAACTATCATTTAAATGCTTCAATTGTGGAGAGGTAGCACATTTTTATAATAATTTCCCTCATAAGAATAATAAGAATAGTGTTTAAGAGAATGATGATGGCCAGGATGAAGACAAGATGACATACAAGTCTGATAAGAGGAAGAAAGGATTTAAAAGCTTTGACAATAAGAAGAAATACTTCAAGGACAAGAAGAGTCTCTAAACCAAATAAGATTATAGCTCATTATATGAGAGTGAAGACAATGACTTAGAGTATGATCATGAAGATGATGGTCCTATTGAAGATAGATCACTCTTCATGGTTGAGGAAGTAAGTTGTTCATATCAAAAGGAGTCTACTTGGAGTGATTCAGATGATGATAAAAATGAGGTGGACTATGAGATTGAATTGATAAATGCTCTTGAAGAAATAAAGATTGAAAAGAAGATTAAAAATACTATGAAATATAAAATGGACTATGAGGAGAAATTAAGTGTGTATGAATTAAGACACCAAGGAACATGATTATATAGTCAAGCATCTTAGTTGTCAATTGGAAATCCTATCTACAATATTGAAATCTAAAGAGGATGAATGTTAAAGGTATGTAATTTAAAATGAGACATTGAAATCTGAGTTAGAGAATAAATCTAGTATAATACAGTCATTTATGATATTTGAAAATATCTCAAGTGATCTAGACAATATTTTTAGTTGTCAAAAGCATGCAAATGATAGAACTGGTATTTGATACAAAGAAAAAGTAGAAAATGTAACTCAAGATAAGATGAAGACTAATGTAAAATAGACCTTAAAGGTCATCAATCAGTTAAGGAATGAAGATGTTGGTAGTGTGAAGACAAAATAGATCAAACAACCAAATACTATGATGTACACAAGTTTTAGTGGTTATTGTTACACATGTAATCAATTTGGCATAGAGCTAGATAATGTAAGAGACTATTAGAAATGATTTTACATAAAACTATGATGGGGGTTATTAGTCAAAAGGTATGAATAAATTTAAGTGCTTCATATATATTAATGAGGGACATTTTACTAAGCATTATCCAAATAAGGTAAGATAAGGTGAGTCCTCTTCAAAAATAGTAGTTTGTTTTAATTGTCAAAAGAATGGATATATTGAAATATTTTGTTCTAATTAAGAAAGATAGGATAAGATTCTTGTAAAAGGTATAGTGTGATTCAACTATCAAGAGAGAGGTCACATTGATATATTTTTCAAGCAAAGTCCTACAAGATAGAATAAGTTTAATCAGGCTCCTAGAATGTAAGAAAGAAGGCAAGTTAACTCATGGAAACCAAAGGTGGTAAGTGTGATTCATGATGAGTTTATAGGCCAAGTAATATATTTGATATGGTGGAGAATGCTATAGAATTTAAAGAGTACCAAAGGATCTTATTGCATACTCATGTTGTGAATAAAGAGATAAATCTCAAGGAGAAGACCAAGGTGCTAGTTAGGGATAGCTCTAAGGTGTGTATGGATTCAATTGAACATATTGTTATTGGTGGTCAAGTTTAATGCAAAAAACATTAGTTGTCAATACATAGTGATGAAGTTCATAACTAAAAGGAAGATTCTTCAACTAAAAAGGTATGTCATGAATCTATGTTATCCCCATGTGTTGTCAATATAGTCTTGGAAGAGGAGGAGGGTGTTGTAGTGGATGAACAAGTTGTTTCTCTTAAGCCTAAGAATAATAAGAAAAGGAACTATCAATATTAGATGACCAAGGAAGGGAAAGAATATGAAGAGTTATGGGCAACTCTTGGTTTCATATTGTTCTAAGGAACCATGTGAAGTAGGGTGTTTTTGTCTATGCTTCTTAAGAGACTCCTTTTAGTAGAGAAGCAAGTGTTTCTATGGTGTTATTTATAAGGTCCCATAAGGCAAGAGATGAGTGTTTCTAGTTGGATCTGGTGTGTCAAGATGATAAATTTATTTTAATGAGGTCAAAATGATGTCATAAGGTGTTTTTACTATGTATACAGTGTTTGTAGAATTAGAATGGGTATTTTTAGGTGGCATAATGAAATTGATGGAATTTCAAGAAGATTTTGGTGCTTATAAAGGTATGTGCACTTATTTTTGATGTGTTATAGGTGGGTTTGTGTCTTGATGATAATGTTTGTGCCTTTTGGAGGTTTTTGTGTGCTCTCAGGTTTTTCTTTCTTATTACAAATCAAATCCATGGTATATGAAGTCAAGGTTCCCAAAGGTTTGAAGGCTCAAATCTTGGTAAATAAGTGTGTGATGGTTTTCTACAGGTGTGCAAGAAGTTTTAGAGGTGGGAGTTGACCAAAAATAGGTTTGTTGACCTTATTTGTTTTATGATTCTAGAATGTTAGGCTATGATATAAAAGTGGGTTTACTTATTATTTGAGGTTTGAGGATTCTTAATAGGTTTAATGGGATAAATGGGTTTTAAAATCAATCTTCATATAAATTTTAAGGTTTATGGTTTTCAAATTATTCATTTTTTTGTCAAAGTGCAGGCCTAATTGACTAGTAGGTTTGTGAAGGAAGTATGTTGAAAATGAGTATATAGGTGAAGAAAATTGATTTACTTAAGGAGTAATATTATATTTATCTAAATATGAAGTTTTAGGTCTTGAAAATGTGTCTACTAAAAAAATTAGGCTCTACAAGTTTTAGGTAGGTCTACAAGGAGTCTAGACAGGCTTAGTGTGAAGATTTGATGTTTTTTTTATCAATTTATCCAAAATATCAAGGCATGAGTGATTGAAGGTGAGTTATAAGGTTGGTTTAGATAATTTTTTCTATTTGGTAAGTAGCATGAAGTTCTATTGGTAGTCCTTGAGGTGGCTTGAGAGAGAAGGATAGTAAGCTTATATGGTGGTTCTTCATGGTGTGTGAAGATCTGAAGATGATCAAGAGGTGTAATGGATTATATATCTTATCAGGAGTCCCTATTATATTTTTTCTTGGTGATTTATATTATATTTCAATGATTTTGTGTGTTTTATCTACATTTATTATAGTGCTTGGTTGAATAATGTGTTAGCATGTAACAAGAAGTTGTCAAGGAAAGAAGAGGTAGGCTCAAGGTAAGGGTGAGTTTTTATCATATTTATAAGGTTTTAATCTCCTTTTGGTGGTATTTTCAGGCCCTCAAGATCAGTTTTTGCCTACTTTATCATTTTGTCAAAAGGGGAGAAGGCTCCTATTGTGATAATGCTTGAAGAGAAGGGAGGAAGGTGAGTTGTATGATGGGTGTTGGCATCAATGATAAAGGGGGAGATTTTTGGAGAGTTTCAAATGATGTCATGGAGGTTTCAAGTTTATTTTATTAAGTTTATTGATAATATAAGTGTCAATTACAAATTATGTAGTGTGCTTGTCCTAGTATGCTTGAAGTAGGCTTGGTTGTCCTTTAGTTTTGGCATGATTAGAGATGGGTCTGAAGTTTTGAGAATGTGTGAAGGGTCATATCAAAGGTCAAGGATGATTGTATATCTTGTGTGAGTTCATGGTATTCATCTGATTCTTCATTATGTTCATCTTGGCATACTTGGTTCTATGGCAAAAATCTAAGTAGGCAATTTGTTGACATGATCATTACCACATATGGATAAGTCAGGGGGAGTTGGTCATATGGGTGTGATCCCATTAGTCTTAAGATTTTATGTTCCAAATTTTGTCATTAAATTTATCTAATCAAAATTTATTAAGGTTCAAGGTTGTCTTTCTAAGCAATTTATAGAGGTTCCCATTCTTAGCCGAACCATCACTGCACATCATGTAGATATGTATGAACTAACTAGTTTATGCATTTATTTTAAGTTAAAAAGTCAATAATGATCAAAGGTTTATAAGTAGATGTTTTATATAGTACCAAGAAGCTACCCTAAAAATTTGGAGACTTGAAGTATTATCTAGATCAAGCTATAAAGCTTTAAAGTTGCTTTAGCATACTGTGATGGGTTGAAGACAATCAAGTTTAATCATGTTGAAGTCTGAGGTCTTTTGTATAAAAGATCAAAGGTGAGCACTTAATCATACATATTGAGATCAATGGTGTGTATGATTTATATATGTCAAAGGGTGAACACACAGGTGACAAGTATCACAATTTCACTAGTCTAACATAAGGTCAACAGTAAGCAGTGGTTCATACTGATAGAGATCAATGATATAGGATAAGTTAAAGAGTCAACAATGCACATGAGACTGTGAAGTAGAACAAGAAAATAGAATATTATTAAAGTGATTAGAAGGAAATGAGGGTACCAAGTGTCATAATCTTATGATTTCTAAGTAATATCTAATGGTGAGCACTATCAGGTAAGGACTAGGCTGATCCATAAATATCGATGATATGTATTTAGTCAATATTACAAGGGTACACAAGATGAGGTCACCATGTTTAATATTTAAAATTTTAGTTGAGTTAAAGTTTGAGATAATTATAAATAATATATAATGTGTATATTTTATCTAATATGTGAGGACATGAGATGTTGACATAGTGTTTAAAGTTTAACAGTTTCTTAATGACCATTGGAATTCAAATATTTGAATTTATGAGGGAAGACCAGTCTATAGTTTTTGTGCCATAAATTTCAATATATTAAAAATTTTACCATGGTGTAAAAATAAAATTTGTATATGACTTAAAGTTTCATCTATAAATATGTATTTTAAGGTCTAATTATCTATATAGTCAAATTTATTGAGCTCCAAAGTTGACTATGTGTTCATTCATGCTCTACAAGTAACCCAAGAAGGGTAATTGAGTTGTTATTAATATTATTTTGATGTTTTAAGATGAGATAAATGTTAAATATTATTGTAGACTACATGAGGACCATATATATAGATTTTGGAGGTTTTATCAAACCATATTCAGTATGAACAAATGCTTAGAAGGTGACTATATGTTCATTCATGGTGGTTATGTGTACAAAATGTTGTTTGAGTGAATTGAGATTTAGTAAGAAGGGTGTTATGATGGTTGTTATCACTTAAGGAGGACCTATATATTGTGTGTCATGGGTATATGTATTTGAAAATGTTCTTATGTTCTTATTTTTCTCAAATAAGTGCCAAAGAGGTAAATGGGTCTTCATAGGACCTAAAAGGTGATTTAGGCCTATTTGAAAGAAGGTATTGCTCAAACATGACCCATGTTAGATGACTTAAGGGTAAAGGCATGTATTTTTAATGAAAAGGAAGGTTATGATCATAATAATCATGAATACTCTATAAAAGGTGAAACCAAATGTGATGGTTTTTAGGCTTATTTATATACATATGGGAGACTTATGAGAAGAAGTGTATATGAGAGTTATGGAATGAGTGTGCCCATTGGATGGGTTGTAGAGTAAGGTAGGTTGATGATTTTTTGTATGACCTTTAGGTCATATTTATTATGTTAAGGATAGTGCTCTTATAGGTTCTAAGATTGAGGATGAGAGAAGAGGTTTAGAGTGATCCAAAAGGTGCTTTTGGATGTGTGTGGTTTTGTGAAGAAGTGAAGGGGGATGATATACATTTCATCTCCATCAAATTAGTAGGAAATAATTGATCAAGAGATGTTCATTTCATAAGCTTTTGGAGGGTTCTCAACATCTAGGTCAGAAGGACTTGACCATCATGTGGTCAAAATGACTTGATCATCTTAAGGGTAGGTGATCCTTGTGAAACAAGTGTTTCACTAAATCTAGCTAGAACAACTTAACCAAAAGGTGGTCATAAGGACTTGATAATCTTAGGGGTAGGTTATCCTTATGAAACATATGTCCCACTAAATTCTAGTCAGAAGGACTTGACCAATATCTTGTTTTGAATCTCTTATAATATAATTAATCCATGTGTTTGTAGGTTTGAGAGTCAATTTTAATCCCCAATATGGTTTCCCACGTAGATCTTGTGTTGTGTGTGTGATCTTGCATTATTTATTGTTCATTTTTATAAATTAATTATATATTATAAAATCAATGTGATAGTTGAATAAGGGTTTGAAAGAATTAGAATTAAAGTTGAAATTGTTTGCCACCATTAATTCACCCCCCCCTTAGTGATTGTACTTCTAAAAATTTGTATGTCCATTTTTCTTGGTGACAAGCTATTTTGGGGTAATAAGACATGCTCACCTCTTAATATATATCTAGGTAATTTGATCAAGGACTTCATTCAGAAGGCCTACACACTAAATTTATAAATATTTATGGTGAGGTTGGAAGTGATATAAATAAAAAAATGTGTTTAAACCACCAAAAATAAAGTTTGCATTGGCATCTAGACAAACACATCTCAACATAGCACTATGATAGAGGACTAGATATAGAGTTTAGAATGGGGTGAATGAATGAGATTATGTTGAGAAGAGGAGAAGAAAGGAATCCAATGAAGATTTTTGGCATAAAAAATGTGTAAGAGGAGATGTTGGGAAGCACACAAAAATAATAAAAACATGTGGAATGAGTTGGCATGTTGCCAAGTTAAAGAGCTAGATGCAAAAGGACATGTGTCATGCCAATATGAAAATAATGATGTAAAATAAGTTATCTAGCTTGATGGAGAGAGGAATAATAGTGATTGATCAAATAAACACAAGTAATGACATGATCTTAGGCCTGATCTAGAGTTATTATTTTCATATCTGGGTAGAGAGGGAAGTGACTCCTATAAGGAAATATAAGCATGATAAGGATCAAGGAATGTGAAAAGATCTACCACCTATCAAAATTTAAAATTTCAAAGAATTAATTAAATAGAGATACCAAATGTTATATGAAAAAATAGGTGGAATTATGGATAGTTATTAATCTATAAGCTAGATCAACTAGACACTCATTTTACACCTATATATATGTGGGTGGAAACATGGCCCATAATATAACTTATAAAATTAGGATAAAATTTGGAAGAGACAATTGATAACTTAAAAAGGTATCATTGATATGTTTTCTACTAAAAATATAGAAGATAAATTTAAATCCATAGGAAGGAGTAAATCAAATCAATAGTGTCAAAGATCTATAGGTTAGATAGGTAGAACCTAAGGTAAGGAGAATTTTACTCTAAACTAACATGTGGATCCAACTCAGGTGATTTGAATAAGGTTTTGGAATGGATTATCCCCCTTATGTTAGGATACCATTAGAGAAACTAGAGACCTATAGGTAGCAAGAGGAGGAAAAAGGAGACTGTTAGATGAAGGAAATAGTTTAGTGAAAAATGACTTAGTAAAAAGTCATGGGCCTCTATTACACACACATGGGTAGAGTCTAGATAGCACTAGAGAAGATGTGGATGTTTCAAGAGGATCTCATATATTAAGCCAATATGAAGTAGTGAAGATAATGAATCAAGGTTTTTAAGTATGAATACATGACATAGAGAGTTTTTCATGCAATGACCCAAGGATCTACATAGTGGTGTTGTGTAACTAGATGAACTAGGGACTTTAAGGAGAAGTTAATATGGAAAGTCAAGGAAAGAAAACTAGAAAGATACACTCTACCAATCCAAGTAGTGTTTATATTGACTTATTGGGATCTAAAAAAAAGTACTTAGGGGCTAGGGTCAGGTGGGATGAAATAGGAGTCTGCCCCTAAAACCAATTTCTCTATCTTTAAATAAACCCTATTGGAAGATTGTGAAGGATGTGCACCTAATCAGATGCATGTAGATGATCTAAACTCTCAAAATATGTCTTCTTGAATGATTAGTACCCTAAGTAACATATGCCCCTATCAAGTACAATAGGAGTGAGATCAAAGTGATTATAAGAATAGGGAAATATATACCTTCATGATAGGATGTGTAGAGAAAGGCTACTAAGAAGGTAAACTTAAATAGTAGGCTATAGGCATGAGATGGGCAGCCTTTTAAAATAAGAGAAAGTGGTCCTCTATATGGAAGAAAGATGATATCACCAAAGGAATACTCAGACCTTGGCATAAAAAGGGTGAAGTTAGAGTCCTAGATCAATTGCACTCATTAGTGAAAAAGGGGCTTAAGCTGAAGAGAGGACAATAACAAAGCTATGGGATGGGAGAATAAATGGGACAATGTGCAAGAAAACAACTAAAAAAAGGAAATCATCTCATGAAGATTCATATAAGAGGTTTGCAAAACCATGCCAACCTAAATAAATTAGTTGGTTATGAATAAACTTTGATTAAAATTAGATTGCATAAGGTAGTCAAAATAAGAACTTGTTGTCTGGGGATGGATAAATAGTTTAGTGTGGGTGATGTTGAACCCTAAAATCATCTAAATAATAGACAAGTATTCACTTCTTCACTTCATGTGAGTTTATAACCATTATTTGAGAGGTGAATGAAATACAAACCTCATAAATTACATGCAACTTAAACAAAATTACTAGTAAAGTAGATATAGCTATCAGAACTATGTTGATGGGTGTTACACAATAAAGTAGTAATACTCAAGGAAAACCAACCATGTAGACCCAAAAACCATAGATGAGATTGAAATGAAAAGTGATAGATGAATTGGATAACTACAAATCTTGACATAGAGTTATGGTTTTATGATGATGTATGGCATGGTAGTTGGCCTCAGATTGAGTTGGAATTTCAAATATACGATTATGTGGGAAAATCCTAAGAGAAGAGGCTTGAAGGTGGCTCAAGAAGAGATCCCAAAAAAAAAAAGATTTGAAGAGTAGATAAGAGGAGAAGAGAAGACAATTTTTATTTGAGAAAAAGAGAGCATAAAAGAGAGGAAAAAATAAAGAGTAATAGAGAATGAGAACTAGTAAGCCATAGTAGAGATCAACAGGGTTGAGAACTATTATTAGATCATATTAGGGAGAGATAATAACTATGAGTGAGATATAGATTGTAGAGTGAGGGTACTAAGTGTGTTATATGTAACAATCCATTATATTATATAAAATAGAGTCATTATAATAAAGAGTCTATATTGGAATACTTATTTATTGCATAATATTATGATATTATTTGTGTGTGTTCTCCCTAAGTCATCTACATATATCTATCTCCCACATCTCTTAGAAACTAATCTCCTATCACATGTAACTAATACAACCTTAACCTTTATCCTCCATTCCTTCACACCTCAAATGAGCTTGTGGGTATTTTCCTTCCTATGTGATATTCTATTGTGGGAATTGCCCCAAGTTGTGTTAAACTAGACTCTTACAAGGTTTTAGCCAATGTTGACTAGACTTAGCCAACATTTTTGAGACCAAATATACATTAGTAATCATACACACTTAGGGTGAGAAAGGTGATATGAATAAAAATATAAGTGTTGGCTGAAATTTCTTCTTCTATACATAGGTTATCTAATCGACATACTGTCCAAGACTTCCATCATGCCCTAATAGCTACTTAATAGCAAAAATTTAGGTCCCCCACCTATTAACACCTCATGAGTTTTAAAATTTAATCAAATTTAGTTTTTGGATACCTTTGAACCATCATGTAATAATTTTTTTGGTTTTTATTGACTAATTTTACGCTTACGTAAAATTAATTCAACCCCCCTTGCATTTTCAAACTTTCATAGGGTCATTATAGTCATAATTTCAACCATGGTACTAGATTAGGTTAAGTCACCTTTAATGAAGTCACATATTATGTTTTACCTTGGTCAAATTTCTCTTAATATCCTTTTTGGCCACCTTTTGGAAATTTGAATGAAATGTATAAATTTATCATAGAGGACAAGTGTGTTAAGATGCTACCTAATGTCCTACATTCTATAAAATTTTATAAGAACCATTTTGAAATTGACATTATGTAGGTTCAACATACAAATAAGGAGATCATCTAAAATTAAAGGGAGTTCAGTTATTATATATATTGTATAACATTTATATCATGTTTGAAGGCTTTAGGAGAGCCTCTTCAAATTCATACAAGTCATCTCTAGGCTCAAGTGGCTTTGACAACTCTAAAAATGGTGAAAATTGATTTCTCTCTTGGGCAAGTTAAAGAAGTCAAATGGTTTTCAGTTGATATGGATAAGAGAATAATATTTAAGATTATGATCACCTTATCATGTCGATTTAAATCTATTTTACAAGTGTGATCATGTAAGGTAAGTAGGATCACCCTCATTGTGGTAGAAGTGAGCACTATTGGTTTGTAGGATAATGTTTTCATCAGTGGCAAAGTTTGTCTTCTCTGAGTAACTTCAAATCAAGTTAGTACATTTATGTTCACTTCCTCAGAGCATGAATTATCCATATTACTCATTTAAGGACCTCAAGTATTGATTGAGAGAGGTTTTTAGGATAATGAGTAAAGACTAACCAGAGTCCTAATGTACATAGTCACCTATAGTCACCTGTAAGAATGCATAGAGAATTATAGGGCTATCCAAATCCAAGAGAGATTGTGAACAACCTCAAGATTTGAATGAAGTTATAAAGTCATTTAAGGTTCATAAATTATATTCAAGACTCCCTTAAGCAATGTCTATAGGTAAATTTGAGAAATTTGATTAATGAGAACATTTACCTTAACTTCTCCACTTATAAAGTGCCATCTCTTAGTGAGTGTCTATGAGGTTTGGATGAACTTGATGTTTTTGTTCTTACAACCTAGATAGAGATGTCACTTCTCAACATGAAAGTAATTTGTTATACCAATGAAGATGATGGCTGAGTGAGATTACAACTTAGTCAAATTTTTATTGAAAACACTTAGTGAGCTACAGTTTTATCAGACCAAAAGTGAACCTAAAACTTAAAAACTTCTAGTGCATTGAAAATATAGAATAAGAACATGGTATTAAGATAGAGATAGGATAATTTAGGTGTGATATGGATCTATTAACATCAAATGAATAAAAAATGATGAAACATAGTACTGATCCAAAACTTGAAAGCTTTGGTTGAAAGATAATTCAAGAAATAAGAACAAAACAATTCAAATAATGCTATCTCTGATAAAAGATTTTTTATTGATCAAATTTACTGACCCAAACATATGCTTATCTTTGAAAAGAGATATCTAATTTTCATTTTCAATTACATCTTCATTTATACATGTTTTTAAGGTGTGTGGAGGATGTGAAAGATCACCAATTTTGAGGGAGATGAATTGGTTCAAATTCCATGATTTACAACAATATAGAACTCGAGGAATTACTATTTTTAGAAACTTACTATTTTTAGATTGTACTACTAAAATTGAAATTTGGGACATTTCTATTGGGTTTTAGGGGATCAAACTTCATTGAGAAAAGATCAATTCCATCTCATGACATTCCCCTCATTATTAGCTTTCCAATGGTTCAAACGGTGAGTCAATTAGAGCTACGATGTAAAAGTTATGGATCCCAAAAGTTTTACCATCAATTGGGGTGGACCCATCACTTGAATTATCATATGAATTGTTATCCAGATCATTCTTCCCTCCTTGAGAGGAAATGTTCCCCATTGCATCCAGATTTGTCATCAGGTGTGGTAGTTTTACTTCAATTTGATTCCTGATGCATACTTGGAAGGGACTGTGATTCATGGAATTATGCAGGGCTCGATTGTTCACCATTTCTATCTAACCATTAGTCTATGGATAGAAGGCCATGAAATTCTTCAGCTCAGTATCTGTTTGCTTTGTGTTGTTTGTCTAGTTAGGGATATAACATCAGCCCTTTTGAATTCCTGTGGCTTGATCACCATGAGAACAAATTTCTTGGCACTAATCAGAGAGACAAATGTAGAAGTTGATACTTTTGGTACCTTGTAATGCCATGTTCCAAGAGTGAGAGTGATCTTTCTAGTTCTTGATTCATATATACCATGTCAATCATACATGAATGGCTAACCAAAGAGTACATCACAAACATCTAGATTGACAACATCACATAAGACCTCATCTTGGAAAGGTTGTATTACATATGAGAGAAGACATTGGTGGGTGACATAGAGGTTTCTCCCTAGACTCAACCATCTAATACTATATGGTTTTGGGTGAGGCTTCATGGAAAGATTTAGGCTTTTGACAACATTAGCAGAGATTAAATTATTTTAACTTACACTATCAAGAATGAAATCCAGAGGCTTACCTTTCAGCCATAACTTAGAGTGAAACAACCTTTCCTTATCATATATCATCTCGTCATGTGTCTGTGATGAAGCAACAATGGCTTTAGGACCAGCATCTATAATTTCTTCTTCAACCTCTTTGACTGTAGGGTTTGTATGAGGTAGAGCAATAGATGTTGAGGATTGTGACTAAAAAATTAGTGATTTGATAGCTTGACATTCTTCTTTAGAGTGAGTTCTAGATTTGTGTTAATCACACCACTTCCTAATCTTTCCTTCCTTTTGCTTCTAATTTTAGCCTCGTGTTTGACCTTATTTGTCACTTTTCCATTTTGAAGATAGATTCTTTATATTCATTCTTCCATGCTTTTGCTCAATCTTCATTGTGAACTTGTATGCCTCACCAATGGTTTCTAAATTGAAGAGTTCCATTTATCCCCATATATACCATTTTAGTCTACCACAATATCTGAGAACCTTATGTTTCTCACTTTCTTGGATGCCCAATCTCGTAGATAGAGAATGAAAAATGTCAGTGTAATCTTGAATAGATTGTTCCTTACCTTGGCAAAGTTATTTCCACTCTATATATAGATCATCATATGCTCCAATGGGGTGGTATTCTTCCTTTATAGCATCTATGAAATCATCCCATGTAGGTTCCATCTCAAGGCTAATATCATCTATGATGAATCTCTTTTTGTACACTTCCCACCAATTTTTGATAGGCAATGATGCTTTCAGAAGAGAAAAAGTAATCTTCTCTTTATCAGTGAATTTATTTATAGAAAAATAAGATGACAATTGATCCAACCAATTTTATACTACATCAGCATTGATTTTGCCTTCAAATTTAGGGATATCAAAATTCACCTGAACATTAAAGGATGTCAGGGCACTGAAAGGATGTACGGGTGTGGATGAAGAGCTAGAATTTCCCATCGAGATTTGTTGGAGAATTTGAGTGAATTGTTGTAGCATCTACACTTGTTTCTATTGGAGGGATTCATTCACTATTTCCTTGAAAGGATCAGATGCCTTGGTGTTGTCTGCCATTTGAAGTCGTTTGGAGTGAATAGGTGGATATTCTACTGGTTCTATTTTCCACCCAAGCTTCCTGTAATCTGACCTCATCCTCAGGATCATACACTCTAAATACAAACTGCTCTAATACCACTGATCCAAAACTCAAAATATTTGGTTGAGATATAATTCAAGAAATAAGAACAAAACAATTCAAATAATTCTATCTCTAATAAGAGATGTTTTATTGATCAAATTTGCAGACCCAAACATATGCTTATCTCTAAGAAGAGATGTCTAATTTCCATTTCTGATTACATATTCATTTATACATATTTTTAAGGTGTGGGGAGGATGTGTAAGGTCACCAATCTTGAGTGAGATGAATTGGTTTGGCTTCCATGATTTACAACAATACAAAATTCGAGGAATTACTATTTTTAGAAACTTACTATTTTTAGACTGCACTACTAAAATTGAAATTTGGGACACTTCCATTAGATTTTATGGAGTCAAAATTCATTGATAAAATATATATGCCATCTCTCAATGTTCCCCTCATTATTATCTTTCCAAGGGTTTAAATGGTGAGTCAATTGGAGCTACGGGGCAAAAGTTATGGTTCCTGAAAGTTCTGCCATCAATTGGGGTGGACCCATCACCCAAATTATCATCTGAATTATTGTCTAGATCAAGTAATCAAGAATATATAGTCACCTATTGGAGTCCCTTATATTCCTAATTGCCACCTATAGTTGATATAATCTATAGACTAGCTTAGATTAAGGAGAGATGCATATGTGGTTGATAGAAAGAGGTGTAGCATGGAATGATAATGTATAAGTCACTCTTATATTTATAATCAAATTTATGTTTAATTCATAGAGATAGGAAAATAGAGTAAGGAATGATAGACATGTTTCTAACTTCATATTCAATCTAAGTTTCTAGACCCTACACATAGTCCAATCCCATAAGCTAGTTTTGGGATTTGAAGTGTTGAGATATTTTAAGGTGTGATATATATATTTAAAACTTTATAAATAGTGTCACAATGACCTAATAAATCCCTACACAATTTCATTTAGGTCACATGAATAGGAGAAGTGCCCTTTATTTTGTCTCAAATAGAGGGTACTCCATAGTCAACACACTTACAAACCTGGTATGTGAATGAAGAAAGGATGAAATGAAGAGATAAGAAGAATTTTTGGATTATGTATAAAATTTAATTTAATTTTTAAAAGGTATAGGAGAACCTAAAATCATTAGAAACCTTCAATGGTGGTCATATGCATAGAAACATAGTTTAGGCCTATTAGGCCTAGAACTAAACATAAAACCTCATGAATTATAATGATATTTTCATGATCATGTGACCTTTCCAAATAATATTTTATCATTCAATGGAGAGTGTATATTCCATAAAAATCATTGGTTTTTAGGGAACAACATAGGAGTGGTCATTTTGGCCTAATTCTCTCCCATGTAGTGTAGGAACTCAAGAGCCAGTTTCATTTGTTTTTTATCTATAAGGATGGTGTGCATGGTGAATAAAGTAGATATGGATAGTTTATGGGTGTCCTTAAATTTATCTCAGTGTAATTTTTTTGAAGGTTAAGCATCTATATTTTATGAATCATTGCTAAGAAGCTAGATGACCTAAAACCCTCCTAAAACCCTTGAATGAAATTAATGGAGAAAAACTGAAGGGATATGAATTTTAAAGTGTCAAATTAGCATTGAAATTGTTTTATACATGTTTATAACTCTCCCATTATCCTTCCACCCAATTGATCCATACTATCACTTGTATGGATAGGCCTAATTCAGTGTTTCTTATAGGATTTAAGTTATTCTACAGGTGCAGAAGGGAATGAATATATGAAATATATTGAGGGAGGTGTGTGTGAATGTAATATAACTCATCATACCTATTTATAAAATAATTTATTCATTAAAACTCCTCTACTCAATTAGTCATTGCAGACAGTATTAAACAAGGAAGTGAGAATAAGGGTGACTGCTTAAGCATGATAGTGAGAAGTGTTGTATTGAGTTTCATTAAATTCTATATGCTAGGATAGAAGGAAAAAAAGGTATGAAATTTTTTATAACACATATTAAATGAACATACATGAAAAAATACAATTCATTATAATGATAAGTGTGAATATATAGTCCTCAAGGGCTAGTGAGTGACTACAAATAGTGAATGGCAAGTGGTATAGATAAGTTCATTAGTTGGAGAGGCATGTATGAATATTACCATATTGTTCCCAACTTCTTAAGTTATATAATTATTCAATGTATGCTACAATAGTTTTAAGTATTCAATTATACTCCTTATCATGAGGGTAGTTTCAAGTAAGATAATGAAGAGTTTTATGTCATCTTGAGGAAGATGTTATGATTTAGATTAACACATGTTCAAGAGGGATTCATAACTTGTTTTCCACTTCATTCTCCTAAATTATAACTAGTTTCAAAGTCTTGAAACATTACCTTGTGACCCTTCTACTTCACTTATCATCTCTCCTCTACTATGCTCTATATATGGAGGCCATTATGGCATTTATATCAAAGACACACCTAGTATAGTGAAGACCTACTAGTTTGACATCTTGTTTTGCATTTGATTAAAGTTTTGAAGTTAATTTAATCTCTAAAACTCTTTCCTAAATCTTTAAAGTAGTGTATTTGGATCATAAGTGATTAATATTGTTTCTCCTTCCTTCCATTCTGCTCTTGTATGCATTGTGTGAGTAACATCTCTTTTAATAGGTCTCATGAAGTGTATTTATTTGTTAAGTGTGTTTTAAATTATGAGAGAGACTATTAAATTATACTATCAAAAATCCTTTTCACCCATCTCTAAATTTTCATAGTAATCTTCCTCCATGTAAAAACATTTATGCTATAAGAACCCTTAAATTAAGATTAATTTTGGTAGTCTTCTTTCTTAGTGTAAATGCAAGTATGTTTTGGTAAGCATATATATTGTATTACCTCCATTAGTATAGGTTAATTTAAATTTCCTTAATCCCTTTTAACCCCTAATAGTGATTGGTCTAGTGTAGTGTGTGAGCCTAAAAGATAAATTGAGGAAGTTATTCCTTTAACCTATAATTTTACCTCTGCTATAGGCAACCCATAGGCCTATAGGTAATCCCATGTTAGCCAAATTTTGAGAGGTCTAAACAACCTCATCCAAGGGTGAAATTTCTTGTCATAATATTTTTAGCATGCTCAGTGAGACCAAGGTCCAAAAGAGTGGAAGGATTGTTGGTGTGTACTTCCTACTATCAAATTTTGGAAGCATTTAATTAAACACCAATGGTGACTCCAAATGCAATATGTTGGTTATAAGTATCCCATGTACTTATTGTAAAATATTTTCATAAAGTATTATGTTTCATTTGAATAATGAATTTGATATGGTTGGATATGTTTAGAATGCCTATTAAACACCTCTTTATCAACCTTATTATGACCCATATTATGTTCCTCAATAACCCTATCAAAGTTGTTATCAACCCTATGGTTAGCCTATTCCTTCCCTATATGGTCATGAAGTTGTTGATCAACCTTTTGAAGAAGTATATGAAGAAGGATATCAATAATATAAGCTTAAGCCTCTTGAATAAGAAATTCAAGCTCTTAAAAGGCAACTTCTTGGAGGCATCCTTATGCAATAGCCCTATCTATCCTATCAAGATCCTAGACAAAATTTTCAAAGTCAATACCAAAACCCCTACTCCTATTATCATACTACTTCAATTCCAACTTAATCTAAATCCTTGTTTTCACTCATGCAAAATATTTTAAAATCAGAATGGGTGATGAATAAATGGGATAAAACTTTTGATGTGATCCCTATACATCTCATAGAGAAGATGAGAAAGTCAATTCAATTCCTTAGGAGTAAGTGGAGGTTATTTGAGGAAGAATCTAACTATGTCATCAATGAGTATTTTCATGAAATTAAATGTTAAATTAAATGTTGGATTGATATACTATAAATATGGGAAAACTAAGAAGTTGAGGGTTAACTTGTAGTCGTGGAAGAGCCTCAAGAAGACAATGAATAAGGTGAAAATATGTTTGAAGAATAAGTCTCTCCCTCCCATCCTCAAGATTCTTATTATGTTCCACATCAGTTTTATCATGCTCATTATTCTCATGAAATCATTCACCATCCTCAAGTGGATCCTCTAAAAGAGCCTAATAGCCTCAAATTTCCAACTTGGAACCAAGTAGTGAAGTCTAGGGGAAATAAATAATAAGAGGGTAAAGACCAAGAAGTTGATGTCAAGGGAGAAAACCTTTTATGTGTTCAAATCCCATTGATTTCCCCTCAATAACCTATAGTTTTTCCCTCTTAGAGGTCTATACAAGAATATTTTAAACATGAAAAGGAAGCCTTAGTTGATAAGGGGGATGATCAAGTTACATCTGATAATGAAATTCAAGAGGAAAATAAGAAGGATGAGGTGGTTGATGAAGAAAATGAAATATTTATAACCTAGTAAAACCTTATCTCTCTCCAATAATTATTTCAAGTTTCTCCTTTGATACCCTTTCCCATTAATGAGCCCTTAATCATACCTCATTCTCCCTCTCTAAACCATGAACTTGTTCACCACACTCACACCTCATCCCTTCTTGAAGGAAAACCTATCCTATGGGAGGTAAGCAAAGAAGATTAAGCTCAATTTCTAGTTGATCAAAAATATGGCACAAGTGTCTATGAAGAAGAATTCACTATATGTAGTCCCCTTGGTGGATACAAGCCCAAGTCAACCTTATTGAGTGAATAAGGAGAAGATTTAGATCATTTTTTAGTTGTTCACAAGGATCTTGATCAAGTCATGAGAGAAGAGGTGCTTGAGAAAAACCTCACATTGAATAAGTCTATTGAGTTTCATGATCAGGTTCAATGGGATGTGAAAGACATGTGGTAGACCTATTTACACTTGTTCAATGAATATGAAGGTCTTGAGAATCTAGTTCTTAAAGGAAATAAAAATGAGGTTATTGAAGAGGAATGTAAGGTTATTATTAAACAAACAAGTATTGAAGAACATCATCAAGATTTTAAGATGCATGATGGGTTAATCTATGATGACTAGTACATTCATGAACATGGTCAGCAGGATGAGTTTTAAGAAGTTTTGGTTCTTAAGGACAAATAAAGTAAAAATGATTATCAACAACATATTAAACTTCTCCAAGAACTTGAGGAACTTTTCAAGGTTGAAAGTTAAGAACACAAAGAAATATAACAAGTTTTCCTCATGGAAGACAATGATGAATATTAGATTAACTATGTAAATCTCCTTCAATAGCTTGAAGAGATTAAAATTATTAAGAAATATGATCTCATTAAGAGTACCATGGAAGTAAAATAAACATGATTTGTTGAGGTATCATTGATTGAAATTGTAGTTGAGGGGTCTCATGAGAAGATTGAGATTGTTGAAGTGCAAGAAGATTTCACCTTCATAGGTGATATATTTTTAGCTACGATGATTTCATTGAAGAACATGCCAAAGATGTTGGCAAACATGAAGAAGTTAAGGAAATCAAGGCTAATGATCAAAGGATAAATTGATTCATGCACTCCTCCATATCATGGACAAAGGTATGGTATAAATTTCCCCTTTGATTAGGAGAGAGTTAATTTAGGTTAGTTGTACATAGCCTAGTTTGCTTAAGTTGTTTGTGTGTTTTACCTAAGTGTTTATGATAGTAAAAGTGTGTTTTAATTATTGTATTGTATTGTGTTTGTTTCATATTTTATATTTGGTATGGTTTTTAGTTTATTCAAAGGCATTTTAGTGTCATTGGTAGTGTATGGGTGATTCCATTACCCAATTATAGGATAAGGCTACTAGTCCTTAGCATGGTAGGCTTGTTACCCCTAAGAAATCACTAAAATGTTGACTAGTTTTACCCCTAGGTAAAATTAAGTCAACCCCCCTTGCATTTTAAAACTTTTATAAGGTCATTATAGTCATAAATGTTCACCATGGTACTAGATGAGGTTGAGTCACCTTTTATGAAGTTACATATTATGTTTTACCTTAGTTAAGTTTGTCCTAATGTCCTTTTTGGCCACATTTTGGTCATTTGAATGAAATGTATGGATTTATCTCAAGAGGAAAAGTATATTAATAAGGTAAATAATGTCTTACATGTCAGAAGAACTATTTTAAAACTGACATGATGTAGGTTCAATATACAAAGAAGGAGATCATCTAAAAAGAAAATTAGTTTAGTTGTTATATAAATTGTATAATAGTTATATCATGTGTGAAGGATTTAGGAGTGTCTCTTTAGATCCCCAAAATTCATCTCTAGGAATAGGTGGCTTTGACATCTCCAAAAATGGTGAAAAATAATCTCTCTCTCTCTCTCTCTCATCACTCTCTTGGGCAAGTTAAAGAAGTTAAATGGTTTTCAGTTGGTATAGACAAGAGACATAGAGTTAAGAGTATGATCTTTCTTATCATGTGGATTTAAATATAGTTTTTATGTGGTATCATGGAGGGTAAGAAATATCACCCTCATTATGTTAGAAGTGAGCAATATTGGTCTATAAGACAATGTTTTCATTAGTGGTAGAGTTTGTCTTCTATGCTTGACTTCAAATCAAGGTATTACACTTTTGTTCACCTACTCAGAGCATGAATTTTCCATATTATCCATTGAAAGAACTCAAATATTGATTGATATAGGTTTCTAAGTTAATGAGTAAAGCCTAACCATATCCCCAATATACAAAGTCACCAATAGGAATACACAAAGAATTTTAGGGCTATCCAAATCCAAGAGATATAATGTGAACAACCTCAAGACTTGAATGAAGTTATCAAGTCATTTAAGTTACAAAAACTACATTCAAGACTAATTAAATCAATGTATATAGGTGTAAAATTGAGAAATTTTCATAATGGTAACAATTACCTTAACTTCATTGAAAAAGAGACTTCTCTATAAAGTTTCATCTATTGGTGAGTGTCTATGAGGTTTGGATGAGCTTGATGCTTTTATTCTTGTAACCTAGAGGGAGATGTCACTTATCAACATTAAAGGAAGTTGTTATAATAATGAAAAGGATGGTTGAGTGAGATTACAACTCAACCAATTTTTTATTGAAAACACTTAGCGAGTTATAATTCCATTAGACCAAAAGTGAACCTGAAACTTGCAAATTCCTCGTAAATTGATGGTATAAAGATAAGAGCATGGTCTCAAGATAGATATAGGCTCATTAAGGTGTGATATGGATCTATTGACATCATAATAAGACAAAATAGTGATAAATATTACTCAATCATATATATTCACCTATAATAATCCCTTATATTCCTAATTTCCACCTATAACTGGTCCAATCTACAAACTAGCCCAAGTTAAGGAGAGATGCATGTGTGGTGGGTAAAAAGAGGTATAACATAGAATGAGCATGTATAAGTCACTATTATATTTATAATCACATTTATATTTTATTATTAGATATAGTAATATATATTAATGAATGACATACATATTTTTAACTTCACATTTAGTCTAGGTTTCTAGACCCTACACACAGTCACAATCCCATAAGCTAGTTTTGGGATTTGAAGTGTTGATAGATTTGAAGGCATGATATATATTTAAAAATTGTTAAATTTTTTAATAATTACCTAATAAATATCTCCATATTATCCTTCAATTCACATGAATAGGGTAAGTTCCCTCTATTTTATTATCTCAGACAGAGGGCACTTCATAGTCAACACACTTGCAGGCCTAGCATGTGAATGAAGAAAGGATGAAAGGAAGAGATAAGAAGAATTTTTAGATGATTTATATAGTTGAATTATATGTTTAAATAGGTATAGGATCACCTAAATTTATTTTAAACCTTCAGTGGTGGTCATATACATAGTTAGGCCTATTAGGCCTAGAACTAAACATAAACCCTTATGACTTATAATGATATTTTCATGATCATGTGAAATTTTCAAAAAATATTATATAATTTATTGGAGAGTGGATATTACATAAAAATCATTAGTTTACAAGTAGAAACATAGGAGTGGTCATTTTGGCTAAATTCTCTCTCAAGCCTATCTAGAATGTAGTGTAAGAGCTAAAGAGTTGATTTCATTTGCTTATATTTGAATGGATAGTGTGCATGGTGCCTAACTAATAAATGGATATTTTATCAGTATACTTAAATTTACCTAAGTGTAATTTTTTTAAAGGTTAAGCATCTAGATTTTATGAATCATTACTAAGAAGCTAGATGACCTAAAACCTTCTTAAAACCCTTGTATGAACCCAAAAGAGAAAACATGAAGGGATATGAATATAAAAGTGTCAAACTGGACTTGAAAGTGTTTTTTAAATTTTTATCACTCTTAAATTATCCTTTACACCTAATTGATCTATACTGTCACTTGTATGGACATGCTTAATTGAATGTGTCTTACAAGATTTGAGTTATTCTATAAGTGAAGAAGGGAATGAATAGATGAAATCCATTGAGGGGTGCATGTAATAATGTATTATAAATCATTATACCAATTTAAACCTTAGTTATTCATTAAAAATCCTCTACTTAGTTGGTTATTATAGGTAGTCCTAAATAAGGCAGTGAGAATGAGGCTGACTACTTAGGTGTGATAATGAGAAGTATTGTATTGAATTTAATTGAAGTATATATACTAGAATGAATTAAAAAATGGTATAAAGAGTTTTATAACACATATTCAAAGAATATACATGAATAAATTCAAGTCATTCTAGTGACAAGTGTGAATATATAGGCCTAAAGGTCTAGTGAGTGACTACAAATAGTGAATTATACATGATACAGAGAAGTTCATTGGTTAGAGAGGCAATATGATAGCTACCATCTTTTTCCCAACTTCCTAAGTTATAAAACACATGTCAATAGATGATACAATAGTTTTAAGTAAAATAATGAAGATTTCTATGCCAACTTCAGGAAGATGTTATGTTTTAGATTGACACATGTTTAAGAGGGATTCATGGCCTATTTTCTACTTCATTATCTTGCATTGTAACTAGTTGCTAAGCCTTGAGACTTGGCCTTGTGACCCTTCCATTTCAATTATTTTATCTCCTCTCCTATGCTCTATATATGTAGGCCATTATGGTATTTGTATTAAGGACACACCTACTATGGAAAAACTGACTAGTTTGACATCTTGTTTTGCCTTTGAATAAAGTTTTGAAGTTGATTTAATATATAAAACTCTTACATAAGTATTTAAAGTAGTGTATTTGTATGAAAAGTGATGAAGATTATTTCTCTTTGCTTCCATTCTACTCTTGTATGCATAGTGTGAGTAACATCTCTTCTAATAGGTTTCATGAAGTGTATGTGTTTATTAAGTATGTTTTGAAGTGTGAGAGAGAATAGTAGTGTCAAATATCAGACCTCCTTTTCACCCAAATTTGAATGTGTATAGCAATCTACCTCTATGTATAAACACTTATGCTAGAATAATCCTTGAGTTAAGATCAATTTTGGTAGTCTTCTTTCTTAGTGTAAATGCAAGTATGTTTGTAGAAGTATATTTGGTGTATCACATCCATTAGTATAGGTTAATTTTAGTTTCCTTCTTATCTTTTCACCCCAAATAGTTATTTTTATAGTGTTGTGTGTGATCCTAAAATATAAAATTAAGGGAGCTAGCCCTTAAACCTAGAGGTTTACCTCTGCTACAGGCAACCCACAGGACTAGAGGTAATCCCATGTTAGCCAAATTTGGAGAGGTCTAAAAACCCTCCTCTAAGGGTGAAAATTTTGGTCATAATAGTTCTTGTTGGTCAAATTTCACTTCCAAGATTGCATCTTCATATTTGGCCAAGTACAATATTCAAAAATTTCCTTTGAAAGGAGTATTTCTCATTAAGCCTTAGTGAAAAAATACCAAGTGTTATTTATTTCAAAAAGTTTGGTTTCAGTCTTTTACTAAACCCTATGTATATTTATCTTTTAGGTCTTTTTTTTTTACTAAGTGTTATCTTTTAGAAAGTATCAAATTCTTTCAGACAATTTGTCAGAGATAAACTTCCCGAAGGATACTTGTAACTTCTCCAAAGGGCACTTTTCAAGTAGGATGATCTAAACAAAAAGTTTGAATGGTATTTTCCTTTCAAATGGTGTAGTTAAAATTTTCTAAAGGGTAATATTTTCCTTCTGAATGGTCCAATTCAAATTTTCTGAAGGGTACTTTGCAACTTTTCTAAAGGGTACCTTGTAGCTGAAATGGTCCTCTATAAAGTTTTTAAAGGGCATTTTTTGGGAAAGTGTCCTTTATAGATGGGCCATTTCACAAATTCCAAAGGGAAAAAAAAAATTCCAAAGAAATTATTTTCAAAAGATATCCTGAATGAATTCTTTCAAAAAAAAGTGTTGAGACAAAAGTTCACAGAAAAAAATGTACTAAATTCTTGCAAAGAAGGTGCCCAAAACAATTTCCACAAAGGGTAATTTTCTCAAGGAAGTGTCCTCCAAATTTTTTCCATAGGATATCCCTCAATATCGAATAGGACCAAACAAAAAGGCTGAAGGAAATGTTCAAGAAAATTGTACAAAAATAGTCATTACTATTTAAACAAAGATGATGGCCCATAAAAAATCAATTTTAAACTATAGAGAATAGCTATGACTATTCAAAATACTTGGCAGGAACATGAGATCAAACACGGAGGAAAACAATGGTTGAATCTCGAGCATATATTGTAGACAAAGTAATCAAAATGGATAGGTTGATATTTCAAGTCATTAATTCCAAAAAATTGATAACTATAGGTATCTGGAGGATAGCTAGCAGTTAGAAAGAAAATTTTCTAACTATCATCATGATTTCCATCCCCCTCAGTAATGGTATGTGTTGGCTTCTCTATTTTTAGTTTTAAACACTCATGGATGATCTTTGATAGAATTAATTTCTTATTCCACTCCTAAAGGTTTTATGCCACTTGCCACCACTCTCATGACTTATTTTGGACAAGTAAACCTACTATAATGACATGGCTCACCCCATCCATCTCTCTCATGCATCTGTAATTGATCTTCATATTGATGACACATGTCCTTATGCCTCTTTAACTTTTCTTCTCTACCTCTTCTTCAAATTTCTATAAATGGATACATTTTGGTTGTTATAGAATGACCACATTTTTAGTATGGTAAAGACCTATTAAAATGTCATTACACTTTACTTTTAAACATTGAATATACGACCAATTATGAGTTTGTGAACTTTTGTCTAAGTATGTAAGTGATGTATAATGGATCCGAATGATAGCATCATCCTTACTCCCTTTATCTTTCATGTTGGAACAAAGGTTATGATGTTAACAGGTCATGTGAAGTGTGTTAAATGCACTAAACTCTCTTTCAAGTATGCCATTGTAGCTATGGTGTGCAATCTACCCCTTAGGTCAAGTATCTTATTGGTTGTCTCAAGCATGTTACCTTCACATTGAAACACTATGTTAAGATCTTTCAATGTATGGAATTAGTCTTAGAAATCATTGTTACTTAGTATAAGTGTGATAATTAGTGGGATATATTATTTGTGTATCACCTCTCTAGCATAGTTTCTATTTTATGTAAACTATTGACTCTTTTCATGAATAAGCATTAGATTAGGTGATAGACACTTAGAGAAGAATTCAGGGATCTATCCCTTTTCAATCCTAAAGACTCATCTCTCTTACAAGTTCCCACAAACTTGATGGAGGATTCAATGTTATATCAAATTTAAGGAGCATCATAGAAATTCCTAGGGTGCATAATTTGATGACAATAGTTCTGGCATGCCTGGTGGGATCGCTGGTCCTAATTGTTTACATGTCAAGGTGAATGCTAGTCTTGACAAGTCCAAGGTTGTATAAGTGTTCTTAATCTAGCATTTAATGACTCCAAAAGGTGAGAACCTATAATTGTAGATTAGGTTTTCCATAGTATACTTCATGGTCCTCATTAGATCATCTTCTAGTAGTCTTTTGAATCAAGTCCATCACCCTAAAATTCCTCTTCAAGAATAACACCTTGAACCATTCCTAACCTTTAGAGATCCTAAACAAGAAGGTTTTTAAGAGGAAGAAGAGGATGTTGAAGAAATAGTAGATAAATAAGATGAATAAATGGATATAAGATATCCTTTCATAGCCTTTAACACCCAAAATCTAATTAAAATTCTTGTGTATGATCTTATTCCTCCTAATGATACCAAAAGTCTCCCCAATTTTAATGAAGAGGGTCTTGTTACCCCATCTAAGAATATTAAGTATATTTCAAACTTTTTCAATTTTCACAATATCACTCAAGCTAACATAGCTATTAGACTACTTTCCATGTCTCTAAATGGGAAGTCACTTGATTAGTATAGGACATTAGAAGGTGGTTGTATTACTAATTAGGATGGCTTTGGAGATTTGTTGGTAAATAGGTTTGAAAATAAGAGTGACCATACTTCATGAATTCACTAGCTGAATGTGATAAAGATAGGTCCTAATGAATCCATGGGATATTTCAATGAGAGATTTCAAAGAACATGGCATAGATTTACACCTATTATGAGTCCTCCTCTAAGATTTGTATTCCCCACCTATATTAAGGCTATCAACATTGATGTAGTAGTAATATTTTAGTAAATGGGAGGATTTACTTTACCTAAAGCATATAAGATAGCCATTGAAGCTGAGAATAGTTTAATATAAGCTAGGAAATTACCTCCAATAGTCTCCATGCCTTTGTTGTCTCATAATTCAACTGAATCCCCAAGCATAGGACAAGTTCCCAATAATAATCTCAAAACTAAAACCACTCTCAAGAAGGTAGATGATGTTATAGATAAGGATGAGATGATTCAGTCTTTGCAAGCCAACTCAAGCAAGCACAAATGTATGCAAGTGCTCCACCCAATCCTCAATACTATCCTCAACAAGGCTATAGACCTCCACCAAAATACACTAACCAAGGAAGAGAACAAGGTTAACAAGGTTTCAATATTCAGCCCAATGCCTATAATCCTAATTTTATTCCATCCACAAAGGTTGTTGTTCAAATCCACACCAATATAGTTTAATAAGAGGAGCATTTGTATCATTAGGGGAAATATCAAGGTCATTTTATGCATAATGGTGAAGGTAATCAATCTTTGTTAGCTCAAGAATGAGATACTCCTTATTTTACATAAGAAAAAGTGAATCTCATGCAAATAGATGTTCAAGGAGAAGGTAGCAGCCAAAGTACTAGTTTTATGAACTTCCAAGTAGAAGATACTTATGTTTTAAATCAAAATAAATTAATTTTAGCCAATAAAAGGGATAAAAAGAGGGCTTTAGGAGATAATCCATTAGCACAAGTGAATCCAAGTATTATCTCTCTAAGGTCATGAAGTGCAAGTAGCAATGTAATATATCCTACTAGTCACACTACTCCTCAAAGTCAGAATGTGAGAAAAGCTACCAAACCTCCAATACAACAAGTTCAAGATCCATCATTGCCTTTAAGAGTGCAAGAAAAAGTAAATTATTCCCCTTTAAACATTATTTACTCTTTTAAGAATACCAAGACAAGCATTTATCTTTGGGAAGTATTTCATATGCCTAGCTAAAAGGAACTTTTACAAGAACAACTCTCAAGCATTCACGTATCCCCTCAAGTTGCAAAAAAAAATGGTGTAGCCATTACCAACACCAATATTTATGTCATATAACCATCTGAAAAAACTTAAAATCCTCCACCTTTTTACCTCACACTCATTATGGGCGACAAATTGGTTCAAAATTGCATTATGGGCAATGGGGCTAGTACTACAGTTATGCCTAAAGTGGTTACTAATAAATTGGGACTAAAATATGAGCCTCATATTAAGGGTGTGTTACAACTTGATGGAACTATAGCCAAGATGGTCGGGTTGGTTAAAGTTTTGAAAGCCTTCTTGCATGATTGTCTAAGTTTCCCCATCCTACAAGACATTGTGGTGGTTGATCTTCTAGCTCATTTTGCTATTTGCTTGTCAAGAGACATAATGGATAAGATTGGATAGTACCTTGTAGCTGATTAGTATTTTATATATTTTAGAACAAGATATGGAGATAAATTAAATATAATAACACAACCCTTGAAAAGGTTCCACATTGAACCGTATGTGAAGACAAGTTCAAATAAAAATTGTATGATTAGTGAGCAAGAAGAAGGTGCCATTAGTGGTGAAACATCCTTTCCCCTTGAAGGTATTTCTAACCTCTTTCTTAATGAGTATGGTATTGAAAATTATGAGCATTACCCCTATGAATTCATATAAGAAACATAACTATTAGTATATTATATGCATGAGAAGAACATTCCTATACATCACTCACTAATGAGGATCATGAACTTAAAGGGATATGGGAAATATTTTTTTGATGGATCTAGAAGCAAGGTAGGGGTAGGAGCTAGTGTCATGTTGGTTTTTCCTTTAAAGAACTAGTATTATTATTCATATAGATTACATTTTAGTTGTACTTTCAATGCATCAAAATATGAAGGCTTGGTTCATGGCCTCTAATGGGAAAAGAAAAAGGGAATCAAGAAATTGAAGGTATATGAAGATAGTGAATTGATTATACATCAAGTGAGAACCCAAGATACAACCAAGAAACCTTTGTTTAAGTCCTACAGTCATAGGTTATGAGATATAATTAAGGACTTTGATGCTTTTAATATCCAACCTATACCAAGAGACTCAAATGAATATGTAGACAGGTTGGCTTTGATAGGGCACACTTTGATATAGTTGCTAATGTAAGTAAAGAGAAGGACAAACCTCACATAAAATTCATTATGATACCTTCTATTCTATTAATGAAGTGTCTTGTAAATTTTTTTAGAGTGATAAACACATTATACACTTCATTCAAAATGAAGCAAAATTTTCTTCAAAGAATCAAAAGAAGGTTCACAATCAATATGAAGAACAAGTTATCCAGCTGAAGACAAACAAGATACCAAAGGGGGTAGTTACTTTTTGAGAAATTATTAAATGAATATCAAATAAAGAATGAAAGGGCAAGAATGTCTAAAATGGAAGATAACTATGAAAGGATCTTGATATTTAAGGACAAAATTCTAAAAATTGGTAAGATATGTTCTCTTTCTGAAAGATAAGCCTTCATTGATTTGTGTAAATAATTTCATGATATATTTTCTTGGGAATACAAGGATTTGAAAGGGTTTGATCTAAGTCTAGATCATCACACCATTGAATTATAACTTGGAGCTAGACTAGTTAGGCAAAAGCAATGGAGTATCAATCCCAAGATAGAGGAACTAATTAAAAAAGAGCTCACCAAATTGATTGAGTCTAGGATTATTTTTCCTGTGAAACACTCAACTTAGGTAGATAACCTTGTACCTATTAAAAACAAGAGTGTAGAGATCAGAATATATGTTGAATTTATTGATTTTAGTATAGTTTAACTCAAAGATCATTACCCACTACTTTCCATGGAGTAGATTTTGCAAGTGGTTTCAGGTTCTCAACATTTTTCACTACTTGATGGCTATTCAAGTTATAACCAAATATTGGTGAATGAGGAGGATCAATTCAAGAAAACATTCACCATAAAATGGGTAACATTTACATATATAATTATTCCTTTTGGTTTGTCTAATGTTAGTGTTACCTTCAAAAGGGCAATGGACACGGCCTTTAAAAGTTTGATCAATAAGTTTTTGCTTGTATACCTTGATGATATAACTATTTTTTAAAAGGATGATAATGACCACATTAAACATATAAGGAAAGTCTTTAAGATGTGTAGGGAGTTTGGATTTTATCTTAATCCAAAAAAATGTATCTTTATTTTTCATGAAGGAAAATGATTGGTTCATGTTGTGTCAAAAGAAAGCTTATCTATTGATCTTGAAAGGATTGAAGCCATTATAGGATTGTATTTGACTCTACACAAAAATGTTTACAAAGTTTATTAGGAAGGATCAACTTTGTAAGAAGGTTTATTCTAGGATTTTCTACTTTGGTGAAGCCTATCACAACCATGCTCAGGAAGAACCAAGCTTTCACTTGGATAAAGGAAGGTAACAATAGTTTTAAGGAAATCAAATAAGCAATTACTCAATATACTACTCTCTTTAACCCAAAATTTTCCAAGGATTTCATACTCTATACTTTTTGTAACCTTGAGACATTGTTAGCTATGTTTATGCAAAAGAATGATGAGTAAATTGAACAACCCATTACATTATTTAGTCAAGGATTGGGAGATTATGAGGTCAAGTAAACATTTGTTGAGAATAAATATCTATCTATGATAAGAGGTTTGAAAAAATTTAGGCACATGGTTTCAAATAATAAGATATATATCATGGTCTCTCATCCTAACACCAAAGAGTTCCTCTTAAGAAAAGACCTCAATGAGAAGAGATTTGGATGGATCACAAAGGTAATGGAGTATGATGTTGATATCAAGGTAAAAAAATTGGTAAGAGGAAAGGGGTTGTGTGAACATCTGGCTTCAGATCTTCAAGGGCCAAGGGAAGAGGTCTTAGTCAATCAAGCTCATCCCCAATTAGCTAGTCACATATTAATTCAAAGTTAGACACAAGACATCATTGGTTTCTTACAAAATGATGATTATCCTAATGGTTTAAACAAGTCATAAAGAAGGTATTTTATATTGAAAAACATTCCTTACTATCTTGTAGATGGTATTCTCTTTCACAAGGATGTGAATGGTGTGCTACTAAGGTGTGTTGACAATGATCAGTTTGGCATCTTACTAGAAAATTTTCACAATGGTGTAGATGGAGGTCATTTCTTCCCAAAAACAATAGCTACAAAGATAATGAAGGCTAGGTATTATTGGCCTATCTATTTTAAGGATTTATACTCTTGGGTTAGGAAGTATCCTCAATGTGCCTTCTTTGTAGGCAAAGAAAAACTTGTATCCCTTCCATTGAATCTTGTCTAAGTAGACTAGCCTTTTATATAATGGGGCCTTGATTTAATTTGTGTGATCAACCCTACATCAAGTGCTGGACACAAATGGATATTGACTACTACTAACTACTTCACAAAGTGGGTAGAAGTTGTTGCATTGAAAGAGGCAAATGAAAATGTAATTTTAGATTTTTATGAGAGTATCACAACAAGATTTGGGTTTCCCTATACTATCATTTCTAATAATGCACTTGATTTCATGAATGATATAACTTTTGAATGGGCAAATAGGAATGGAGTTTAGTTTATTACCTCATCCAACTATTACCCTTAAGGTATTGGATTGGTTGAGTCTACTAATAAGAACCTCATTAAGATCATCAAGAGCACATTAGAGAACAATCAAATAACATGGCACACCAAATTGAAGATAGTCTTATGAGTTGATAGGATCACTCCTAAGAGATCAACTGGTAACTCTCCCTTTGTGTTTTTTTATGGGAGAGAATCTAGGTTGTCCATCTCTTAAGAACTTCCTACCATAGGACTTGCACATCAACTGAAACTACTAGAAAATACTCCAATGCAAGTCATATTGATAGAACTAATGAAACTACAAGAAGCAAGGGAAAATGCACAAAAGACCATGGAACACCATCAAGTACACATGAATAAGTCCTTTGACAATAGAGAAAGTACAAGAGTGTTCAAGGAAGTTGATTTAATTTTGAAATGGATGAGGATAGAGTAAAACTAGGCAACCATACAAAGTTTGATGCTTTTTGGAGTGGCCCTTACATCATTATCAAGTGCAAGCAAAATAACTCCTTTCAGATAACCAAGATGAATGGAGAATAATTACCTATCCCTATGAATGGGATACATATAAAGTTTTGATATTAGTCCTTGTAGGTTTTTTTTATAAATAGTAGCATAGGTGTGTGTGTGTTTAGTCTAGTTTTGGTTTACTATTGTATTCCCTAAGTGTTTTTTAATGTAGGTGTATTTTCTTCCTTTTTTTTTGGTGTGTGTCTTTGCCCTTGTGTGTCTTTTGTAATGTAAATTATCTTGTGCTCAATCCAAGGTCTGTTCAAGTCATTTTGGGTGCCTATATACGTGACTCCATGCCCAATGGAGAGAATAAGGAAACTGGTCTTAGGCATAGCAAGCATGCCTTACCTAGGGACCACTAAGAATGTTGGTCAAATTTTAGTTCCAAGCTTGCATCTTTAAATTTTTCCAAGTATAGTATTTTAAAATTTCCTTCAGAAGGAGTATTTCTCATCAAGCCTCAACAAAAAAATACCAAGTGTTATTTCTTTTGTAAAGTTTGGTTTCAATATTTTACTAAAGCCTATGAATAGTAATCTTTTGGGTCTTTTATTTTTTGACTAAGTGTTATCTTTTAGAAAGTATCAAATTCTTTTGGACAATTTTTTTGAGACAAACTTATTAAAGGACACTTGAAACTTCTTCGAAGGGCACTTTTCAAGTAGGATTCCCTAAACAAAATTTTTAAAGGGTATTTTCCTTTCAAACAGCCCAGTTTAAATTTTTTGAAGGGTACTATTTTCCTTTTGAATGGTCCAATTTAACTTTTATGATGGGTCCTTTAGAAATTTTATTAAGGGTACCTTGTAGTTAAAATGGCCCTCCACAAATTTTTTGAAGGGTATATTTTGGGCAAGTGTCCTTTCCATATGGTCCATTTCACAAAGTCTGAAGGGCCAAACAAAAAGTCTGAAGGAATTATTTCAAAAAATATAGCTCGAATGAATTCTTTTATAAAAAATGGCCAAGATAAAGTCTAAAAAAAAAGTACCAAATTCTTATGAAGAAAGTGCTCAAAATAATTCCCTTGAAGGGTACTTTTCTCAGGGAAGTGTCCTCCACAAATTTTATAAATGGTACCCCTCTGTAGCAAAGAAGACCAAACAAAAAGGCCTAAGGAAATGTTTGGGAAAATTATCTGAGAATGGCCATTGTTATTCAAACAAAGATGACAACATGCAAAAATTTAATATTAAACTATGGAGACTAGCCATTGCTATTCAAAAGCCTTGGTAAGAACATGAGAGCAGATGTGGAGGAAATCAATGTTTAAATCTTGAGCATCTAGTGTAGACAAAGCAAGCAAAGTAGACAAGTTGATAGTTCAAGTCATTAATTCCATGAAATTGATAACTATAGGTGTTTTGAAGATAGCTATCAGTCAGAAAGAATAAATTCTCACTATGATCATGAGTTCCATGCCCCTCAGTAGTGTTATGTGTTAGCATCTTTATTTTTAGTTTCAAACATTCATGGATGATATTTGATAGTATTTTATTGTGCCACTCTTGAAGGTTTTATTCCACTTACCACCACTCTCATGACTTGTTTTGGAAAAGTAAATATCTTGGCATGACATGGCTCACCTCATCCATCTCTCTCATGCATCTATAACTAATCTTCATATTGATGACACATGTACTTATGCCTCTTCAACTTCTCTTCTCTACCTCTTCTTCAAAGTTCTATAAATGGAGACATTTTGGCTATTGTAGAATGACCACATTTTTACTATGGTGAAGCCCTACTAAATTGACCTTGCACTTTGGTTTTGAACATTGAATATAAGACCAATTTTGAGTTTGTGAACTTCTATTTGAGTATGTGAGTGATGTATAGTGGAGCGAAGTGATAGCATCATCCTTACTCCCTTTATAATTCATGTTTGAACAAAGTTTCTAATTTTAACAGATCATGTGAAGTGTGTTAAGTGCACTAAAATCTCTTTCAAGTATGCAATTGTATCTATGTGTGAAATCTTCCCCTTAGGTCAAGTATCTTGTTGATTGTCTCAAGCATGTTACCTTCACATTGAAATGCTATGTTAAGATCTTTCAATGCATGGAATTAGTCTTAGAAAGAATTTTTACTTAGTATAAGTGTGATAGTTGGTGTGATATATTCTTGGTGGTCTAACATATTTTATGTTTTATGTAAAATCTTGACTCTTTTCATGAATAAGCATTAGATTAGGTGATAGACACTTATATAAGAATTCAGGGAGCTATCCCTTTTCAATCCTAGAGACTCATCTCTCTTATAAGTTCCTACAAACTTGAGAGATGATTCAATGTTACATCAAATTGAAAGAGCTTCATAAAATGTCCTAGGGTGCACAATTTGATGAGAAGAGTTCCATCATGTAATAAGGCTTTCTTATCCATTATTCTATCAATTTTAATTAGAGACAAATTCATTTTTGGGTAATAAAACATGATCACCTCTTAATATATCGCTACATGATTTGAGTGGGGAATTTATTTTGAAGGCCTCCATGCTATACATATAATTATTTTTGGTGATTTTGGGAGTGATATAAAACTTAAAAAGGCATGTTTACACCACCATAAATATAGTTTTCATCAGCACCTAGACAAACACATTTCAACATAGCACCACATTGGAGGCCAGACATAGAATTTAGTATGGATTAAAGTGTCAATAAGAGGATAATAAATTCATTTGAAAAATATTTCTAGAATAAAAAGTGTGAATAGGAGATGTATGGGAAGCACACAGAAGAATAATAACAAATGGAATAAGCAGGCATGTTAAATAAGTCATAGAGATAAATAGGAAAGGATAGGTGTCATGATAGTATAAAATTAATAAGGTACATATAGTTATATATCATGATTGAAAGAGGAATGATAGTGACTAAGCTGATGAACATAAAAATTGACATGATCTTAGACCTAATCTAGAATTACTACTATCATATCTGAGTAGTGAGGGAAGTTACTCAGCTAAAGAATGATAAGCATGAAAAGGATCAAGTTGTGTGAAAAGATATACCACCTATTATAATTTCAAATTTTAAAGAATGACTTGGATAGGCTACCACATGCATATGTAAAAATAGGGAACAATATGGATAATTATTAACCTATTATTTGGATTAGTTAATCACTCTTTTTATACCTATATATTGGTGGAAATATGGCCCATAGTATAAATTTACAAATTAGGAACAAAAGTGGAAGATATTATTTGAGGTTCTAGTATTCACCTTAGCTAAAGAGAGGAGTGTTCAAGTCCTATCCTCAAACCTAGTCTAACATGGGAATGACCTTAGGCTATGGATTACCTGCTATAAGGACAACCTCTAGATTGTTAAGGAATAACTCCCCTAATTTTTCAATTAAATTTTCTTTCTAGGACATAATCCTATTTGAGATAAAAAGGGAAGGGTAATTACATGAATGGAACCTAATATAAAGTGGTGACATACCATGAACTCATTTATCCACTCAATTTAGACTCAAATACCACTAATGGACTAAACAAGGATTGAACCACGATCTACAATGGTCTCTAAGCATAAATATTTCATGTAGAGGTTGATATTTAATGGATGAAGCATGAGGGTAGAGAGAGAAAGGTCTAATTATAGACACTTATAGTCATATGTCCATTCATAAGCTTAACCATAAACTTTCTAACATGATACACAACCTACATAAGACACTTTTTAACAACTAGGTGAAGGCATTGTACCTACAAAAAGGACATAAAACCACTTAAGCATATCAAATAATTAAGAACACACTATAATATGATCATGAGAAAATTGAATCAATATATTACTTGTCCAAAAAGTATCATAGAGTATAAGGTTAGGCATAGTTTCCTTATATTAGCATGAGGGATAGAAATTAAGGCTAAAAGCCTTATATATATATATATATATATATATAGAGAGAGAGAGAGAGAGAGAATAAGAGGAGAGAATAAGAGGGGAATGTGGTGTGGAGGTGAGATAAATAGGTCATAAATGACCATGGTCCACCCTCAATGATAGTTACATCAGTTATTCATCTCTTTTTCAACTCTCCCATACATTAGTCCTCCTCAATAAGTCTTTAAATGAGAAGTTAGAGTTGAAATGAGGTGGTGAAAGATGAGTCATCTTGAGTTAATATTTTTCAAAGGCTTTACCATGCCTTAAATATTCCATTATTACTCCTTATAGTAGTTACAAGGTGAATTGAAATGCAATTAGCTTCTATGAGGTGTTTGAGCAACCCACTAGCTTTCCAAATGAGGATTAAACCTTGAAGAGTGAATATTCCCATGAATGATCAGTTACATGACAATATAATCTTCTTTGACTTTCTTCCTTAGCCTTTATATGCTATACTTGAGTCCTTTTGATGACCAAATAGGCCTAATAGGCTAATTAAGCCTAGTAGCCTAATTATTTGCATTAGACAACCATGAAATACTTGTAAAGAGATTAAGAACCCATGAAAATATGATATCCATACTTGAACAAAACCCTTCAAACATTTTATAGGCTCTATTGATGAAACAATACCTATAACTTTGCCTTACCTAGTTGACCAGGCCATTTTTCTTCAACCACAAGCAGACTGGCTATTTTGAAGGCATTTATAGCTAAATTTTTTGTCATGTTATTCCTTGAGAATCTAAATTAATTCCCATGTTGACTATCCCAAGGATTGAAATCAATATGGACTACCATATACCCCTCTTTCTACTTAAAATTCTAAAAAAGTACACATTTCTAAGCATTTCATACCATATCCATAAAACTAGAACCCATGATCATATTATCCTCTAATATTAATTTACCATCCATTATATTTCCATGTAATTATAGGGTGATAGGATGCCAAACCACCAAGTTTTTTGAAATTGGGTCTACTTAAGGTTTTAGGGAGGTTTATGACTGCTTAGAAGTCTTAATGATAGTTCATGAAGTATGAACATAAAATTTTGAAATAAATGCCATGTATGTCAATGGTATTGACCTAATCATCTTCCATGAATGGAATTTTTTCCCATGTAAAGGGTGGATGAAGATATGAACATTAGAAGTTGATCCTAGGGTAGTTTATAAGCCATTTATAAGTGATTAACTTATTAACATTCAATATTAAATATCTTGTTGAGTTGTGGAGCTAAAAGCTTCACCAAATGAGTAAATTGTAGGTTGCTGGAGTTACACAGTCACTGGCATCGGTTAGGAGTGAACAACATCAGTCAGGGGTTTATTGGTAGTTACCAGCATCGATTATGGATCGGCTGATGTCAGTAATGTGCAGACCTAAAGGGACCAACGTTAGTCACCTGTGCATCCAAAAATTCTATTTTTATGGATGAATAGATTATTTGCATGATTAGATTAACTGTTGGTATTGAGTCTGCATTTCTATTTTTGGCAGGACTGATTTGAACCCTTGATTAAGAGGTATATCTAATGGTGGAGAATGCATGCTCATGTTTCCTAATATTATATAGTAGGATTAGATCTTCATAGCTTATTGAACATGACAAGACATTTATTGTATGTGTATCAATCTAGGTTGTTTAAATTGATTTTAATTGATAGAGAAAACTCTTGAGGGAAAGAGATCTGTACATCTGAGAGGTGTGAAAAGAAAGTGTGATTTTCTTCATTGTATTTCCTTCTAGAAGAGTTTAATACAAGTTTTCATATTTTCTTCTATCTCTTATTCTTTGTTGATTCTAGTTTCTAGTTACTTATTACTTTTGATTAATTCTGTGTTTAGTTGCTTACACAACAGTAATCAATTGTTCTTGTTAGCTCTTGACAAGTGGTATCAGAGCTCAGGTTGACTAACAGGTGTTTCAGATCTGGTTAGTGTTTGTTGATTACAGGTCACTCATTGGGGTTTCTATTTGAGGGGAGAAGCAATGGCAGAAAAAAGTAAACTGAGAATAGAGAAGTTTAATGGCAAGAATTACCAATTATAGAGAATGCAGATAGAAGATTATCTATATCAGAAAGATCTGTATTTATCATTGGGTGGGGTTGATAGAAAGCCCATAGATATGGAAGATGAATAATGGAATGTTCTTGATAGAAAGGCTCTTGGATCTATAAGATTGAGTCTGGCATCTTCTGTGATTTCCAATTTATTATAGGCAAAGACAACGGTAGAGTTAATGGATACTTTAGCAAATTTATATGAAAAAACCTCAGCTTCAAATAAGGTATATCTTATGAAGTAAATATTTAATTTGCAAATGCAGGAAGGTGGATCTGTATCTAATCATCTTAATGATTTCCATGGAATTGTAAATCAATTAAATTTAGTCAAAATAGTTTTTGATGATAAAATTAAGGCTCTTTTAATATTATGCTCTTTACTAGAAAGTTGGCATAGTTTGGTAATGGCAGTTAGTAATACTGCATTTGCTACAAATATCTTGAAATTAGATGATGTTGTTAGTGTAATCTTGAATGAAGAAACTCACAGGAAAAGCACAGGGGAAACATCATGTAATGCTTTAAGTATTGAAAGTAGGGGAAGGCAAAGAGAGAAGAGCAAGCAAGGGAGATCAAGGTCTAAGTCAAAGATGAGCAATAGATCCAAATCCATAAATGGAAAAAGAAAAATAACCTACTAGAATTATGGAAAGAGAGGACATGCAAAGAAAGATTGCTGGTTGAAGGCTAATGAAGAGAATCAGCATGAAGGTAATGAAGAAGCAAAAGTTGTAGGTATTGTTACACAAGATGCTCTTTCACTTTATTTGCATAATAAAATAAAATCTTGGGTTTTAGATTCTGGGGCCTCTTTCCATGCTACCCCAAATAGAGAATTTTTCAATGATTATGTCCAGGGAGATTTTGGAAAATTTTATTTAGGGGATGATGAGCCTTGTAAAATTGTTGGCAAAGGAAAAGTGCAGCTGAAATTGTAGAATGGCAACACATGGGTGTTGAAGGATGTCATGCATGTCCCAGCCCTGAAGCAGAATTTGATGATGAGGGTTACACAATAACTCTCACAACTAAATCTTGGAAGGTTACCAAGGGAGCACTTGTATTAGACAGAGGTAAGAGAGCAGGAACTCTCTATTTATGTAATTGTATTACTAATTATTCTCCTCCTGTATTATCTACTTCAGATGTGGATGCAAATTTGTGGCATTGTAGGCTCAGCCACATGAGTGAGAAGGGAATGAAAATTCTTAAGTCAAAAGGTAAGATTTCAGATTTGAAAAGCATAGATCTAGATTTATGTGAGCATTGTGTTTTTGGAAAATAGAAGAGAGTAAGATTTATCAAAACTGGGTCAATAAAGAGGAAGCACAAGCTGGAGCTTGTTTACATAGATGTGTGGGGACCAGCTCAAGTAGCTTCTATTAGAGGATCACAGTATTATGTTACTTTCATTGATGATGCTACAAGAAGGTATGGGTCTATTGCATAAAGAAGAAATCTGATCTTTTTGACACATTTAGGAATTGGAAAGCTTTGGTTGAGAATGAAATAGGTTTGAGATTGAAGTGCCTTAGATCTGACAATGGTGGTGAACTCTACAGCAATAAGTTTAGAAGATACTGTTCTATGTATGGAATACGCATGGAAAGGATGGTTCCATGGACACCTTAGCAAAATGGAGTTACTGAAAGGATGAACAAAACAATATTGGAGCATGCATAGAGTATGAGGTTGCATGCTAGTTTGCCCTTACAGTTTTGGGTAGAAGTTATAGACACTGTGGTTTACCTAATTACAGAGGACCCTCTACTACTCTAGATGGTAGAATTCTAGAAGAGGCTTGGATAGGTAAACTGGTAGATCTTTCATTTCTCAGAGTTTTTGGTTCTGAAGCTTTTATGCACATTGATAAAGAAAATAGAAAGAAGCTGGATGCTAAGTCTATGAGGTGCACTTTTATTGGTTATGGCTTTGAAGATTTTAGATTCTGGTTGTGCAATCTAGGAACTAACAAAATAATTAGAAGCTGTGATGTTGTTTTCAATGAGAAGGTGATGTACAGTGATCAACTCAAGAAGCTAAAGGATTCTAAGCAGGGCAATGGAGATTTGGATGAGATTGTGATCCAAAATGAGCTCGCAAGAAATCACTTCCAAAAAAACACAGACACTAACATCGGTCAGGAAGGAATTGATGTCAGTCAGATAGGTCAAATAGGAACTGATGTCGGTCAGACAGTGACTGATGTCGGTCAGACAGGAACTGATGTTGATTAGGTAGAGGCTTGGAGATGACCGAGATCGGTCACTGACAGAGAATTTGGGCAGACAGCAAGCATAAAATGAGTCTTAAACACCTAGGAGGAGGTTAGAAAGGGTAAGTAAACCTCCAATTCGATATTCCCCTTCATTATTCTACTTATTGCTCACTGATAGTGGAGAACCAGAGAGTTTTGATGAAGTAATGCAGGTAGAAACCTAGAAATAGTGGGAGCTTGTCATGAATGAGGAGATTGATACCTTGAAAGAGAACCAAACATGGGATTTGGTTGAGTTGCTAGCTGGAAAGAGAGAACTAAAAAACAAATGGGTTTATAGGTTAAAGGAAGGTGAGAATGGATAGATGAAACATAAGGCCAGGTTGGTAGTAAAGGGATTTGCACAGAAACTAGGTATTGATTTTGGTGAAATTTTTTCTCCTGTAGTAAAAATGACTTCTATTCAGACTATATTGTCTTTAGTTGCTATTAAGGATTTGCATCTTCAGTATCTTGATGTTAAGTATATTTCTTCATCCATGGAGATTTGGATGAAGAAATATATATGGATCAACCGGAGGGTTTTGAGGTTAAAGGTAAGGAGAAGCTTGTGTGTAGGTTGAAGAAAAGCTTATATGGTCTTAAGCAAGCTCCAAGACAATGGTATTTGAGGTTTGACAAGTTTATGACTAAGCATGGCTATAGTAGATGTCAATCTGACCATTGTGTGTATTTTAAGAGATTAGATAATGGTAGATATATTATCCTATTGTTTTATGTAGATGATATGCTGGTTACAGGTTCACACATGCATGATATTTTTGAGCTTAAAGAAAAAATAGCTCACACATTTGCCATGAAGGATTTGGGATCAGCAAAGAAAATCTTTGGCATGAGTATTAAGAGAGATAGGAAAAATCACAGGTTGATTTTGTCTTAAGAGGATTATGTGAATAAGGTGTTGGAGAGGTTCAATAAGCAGGATGCAAAACCGATAAGTACACCTATGGTTGGACACTTCAATTTAAGCAAAGAACAGTGTCTTAATTCACATGATGAGGTAGAGTACATTAGTAGAGTTCCATATGCTTCTGTAGTTGGGAGCTTAATGTATGTAATGGTATGTACTAGACCTGATATTGCCCAAGTAGTGGGAGTTATCAGTAAGTTTATGGCCAATCCAAGGAAGGAACACTAGAAAGCAGTTCAGTGGATTCTCAGATATTTGAGAGGGACCAACAGTAGGCATTTATGCTATGGAGGGTCAAATACTTCTCTATATGGATATGTAGATATGGATATAGCAGGTGACTTGGATGGTAGAAGAAGCACCACAAGATATGTTTTCACTATTGGTGGAACAACGGTTAGCTAGATTTCAAAGTTGCAAAAGGTTGTTGCCTTGTCTACTACAGAGGCAAAATACATTGTAGTCATAGAGGCTAGCAAAGAGATGACATGGATGACATGGTTCATGGAAGAGCTAGGAAAGGAGTAAGAGAGTTGTAGATTATACAGTGATAGTCAAAGTGCAATTCATTTGGCTAATAATTCCTTTCATTTAAGAACCAAACATATACAGCTTAGGTACCACTTCATTAGATAGGTATTGGAGGATGGTGAGTTGAAGCTGGAAAAGATCCATACAGATAAGAACCCTACTGATATGTTAACAAAGCCAGTAACAAAGGAGAAGTTGAATCTTCATTCAACTTTTGTTGGTCTTCAAAATTGAGCTTGAAGATGGATAAGCTAGAAGATGTTGCTGTACAGGTATTGGTGTAGCTATTTATCTCTAAGTGGGAGATTATTGAGTTATGGAGCTAAAAGCTTCACCAAATGAGTAAATTGCAGGTTGTTGGAGTTACACAATTACTGGCATCGGTCAGGAGCGACCGACGTTGATCAGGGGTCGACTGGGAGCTATCGGTGTCGGTTATGGATTGGCTAACATCAGTCATGTGTAGACTGATAAGGACTGATGTTGGTCACCTGTGCATCTAGAAAGTCTATTTTTGTGGATGAACAGATTGTTTGCATGATTAGATTAACTGTTGGTATTGAGTCCACGGTTTTATTTTTGGTAGGACTAATTTGAACCCTTGACTAAGAGGTATATCTAACAGTGGAGAATGCATGCTCATGTTTCCTAATATTATATAATAGGATTAGATCTTCATAGCTTATTGAATAGGACAAGACATTTATTGTATATGTGTATCAATCCAGGTTGTTGGAATTGATTGTAATTGATAGAGAAAAATATTAAGGGAAAGAGATCTGTACATCTAAGAGGTGTGAGAAGAAAGTGTTATTTTCTTCATTGTATTTCCTTATAGAAGAGTTTAATACAATTTTTCATTGTTTCTTGTATCTCTTATTCTTTTCTGATTCTAGTTTCTAGTTACTTATTACTTCTAATTAATTCTGTGTTTAGTTACTTGCACAATAGTAATAATTGTTCTTATTAGATCTTGACATATCTTCCCCTCAATTCCAATAAATATATCATGGATTATTATTTCATAGGGAGACTTAAAATTCCCTAAGGTATCTAGTCTTGATTACCTATGTGGTGGAGTAGGTGAGCACTTGAAGATGGTCTTCAAACTACCTATGTACAAATTCACTGGTTTGATCATGGTTTGAAGGCACTCTGATCAATATCTCCACATCCTAGAACTTAAAACCTCATTTATAGATATAAAATGTCTTCATATACCTTACGCTAACCATCCAAACTTTTTTAATGGATTGGAGGTGTCTCAAGATGATATTAAGGTCTCTAAGCAGGTTGTATGTTTGACTGTGTCATATCATCTTCAAATTTATTGACCATATCAGCTAACTATGATTTTGGATTGGGTTTTTAAACCCTTAAAAATCATCCCTAATTGAAACAAAACCCTTTTAGTTCCCCAAATACTCTATAGACACTATATGTCATTGATGTGTGTTTAACTTATTGAATGAATGTCTTAGATAAGCCTTGGTCTGATACAAAATAGTGGGTATACCCACTATTTTTATAGAAAAATTGAACCTATGGGCCACTATAATAGGTCATGAAAAAATGTGTACCAATTTTGGGGCTCTCTCTATGCCTTAAAGGGTCTCAAAACACCATTTTGGTCAAAACTAGCCCCAAACTGCCTGTTGACTATACACTTAGGCATTACAAATTTTGAAGATGGCCTATAGCCTTACCTCTAAGGGTGTTTATGACCCTAGGGATGTTCATCACATTATTTTAATGGATATTATTCCTAAGTAATATTTTATCAACGCAACCTTCTTTCAGATCCTAGTCTTCATTCAATCCCAAGTTTCACATTTACATATACATCTATATCTGATGACTGTACTAGTGTCATTCTACCTTTATAGATGTAATATCCATCAAGTTTCACATATTTGTGATGTGTACCTTAACCCCTTATTCATATGGATTATAAATTTTAGATCATATGAGTTTTAATCATCAACATAAACTAGTAATGTCATCTTGTTACCTTCTATTATGACTATTTGTAGCGTTGTTACCAAGCTTGCACTAGGATGGAAATGACATATGTAATGCTTGAGACTTGTGTTATAAGTAGTTAAAATGAATTTTAAACAATTTGATAATTAATATTACATGATTTTCATATCAAAATTTTTACCTTGGATGATTCACATAGTTCTCTTTGAGGCCCTGTTATAGTAACCTTAATGGCTGATAGTATGTGAACACTTTGCATCTTCATATTACTATATGGTAGTATAGGTTCAACACCTAATAATATTATTTCCCTTAATGGTTTCATTTAATTTTAGAGGTAACTTTGGTATGATACAATATTCGGTGGAGGGTAAATGAATGGAAAAGAGTGGTAGTGGAGACACATGGAGAGATGAATCATGGAAATAGGGTGTAAAACAATAGAATGGCAATGCAATGTTGGTGGAAACATCGTGAGACTATATAAACATGGAAATGGCATGGAATGAATCCCAAGAACTCTAATTATATAATCCATATGGATATTTGGGAACCTTAGACATATACTCAAGTCATCATGAAAATTTGGAGGGATAGACATAGTGCTTATAACCTTAAAATGATACCTAAAAAACTTAGAAAACCTTAATTTTCACAAAGAGACCTTAAATTATACTAAAAGGTGACTGAGTGGGTTTTTCGATATGGGGTATGGTTTATAATCCTATTGGGGATATAGGGGGGTCTATAAGTTATTCTAAATGTTTTGATGATATCTCAATATCATTTCAACACCATGCTGCATGTTTTGATCTATATTGGAGATCTTGTAGATGCCTTTGAGCCATATACATAGTCCTTATCATACAATGTCATCACATTTGATATTAAATTCTTGAATTTATCTTCTATTCACCTTTCCATTGCTTGCTTAATTTCAACAATTAGTACCTCTCTTGAAGTACTCTCATGGTGACTATTGACTATGTGTTAGACCTCTGTATGGATAGGGGAGGGGTATGGACTATCTCTAAGGTGCAATGGTGGCCTTCAACATGTTTGATTGAATTCGGCACTCCAAAATCGAATTTAATAAGCATTATTCACCATCATAATGTATATTTAGGGAAAGGAAACCAATTAACTCAAAATCCACAAACTTACCTTAACTTCTGCTAATATTTTAAGTTGGGATTACTACCAGGCTTTGAAATTTTGCTTTCCATGTTTGCACTCAATTGGTTTCCTTAGTATCCTAGTTTAGTGAATAAATTAACCTAATTACCATTTCATATTCACCTATATAGGCCTTATTTCCATCTTAAACTCCTTGGCTCTTGATGTAGGAGTCATGACTATTGTAAGTGGTAGTTTTGAGTTGAGTTTCAATCATCTTCCATTAAGCCATAAAATTCCCCTTTTAAGCACATAATACCTTGGTTAAGGCATGTAACCTACATGATTGACCACATTTAACTTAAGTCAAGTGTTCTTTAGCCTTATTTTGGGTGTTATAAGATGATTTCCCCTTCTTAGACCCCTGCTACAGTAACCTTAAAGGCTAATTGTAGGTACAAACCCTCTCAAATATGCATTCATTGTTATCCTATACCTTTGTAGGTCCATGGAGATATAAATTTTATTTCATGTGTAATTTAGGTTTGTTTAAAATCCTCCAATATTCATGGTATCTTGAATGCCTTCTTAACTTGTCTTAGACTACCTTTCTCCATTGAAACTATGCCTCTAGTCTGAGCTCTTAAGCCTTGATGTTGATAGGAATCTTCTTGACCTTGTATCTTTTAATCCACCCTCACTGGGATAGTTTTATGGAATTTAAATAACTTACATATGAAGTGGCCATCAAATATCTCTTTTTTAGGAAATCAGACCCTTACACATAGTATAAGCTCTTGTTCATGATGACTAGTATGGTGAAACTATAGATTTGACCTTAGGGGAGCTTATGGAGATTGTTATGCTTGATGATGAATGGTATGATGGTTATTATAGGAAAATTAGATATTAAATATACTAATTAACTAATAAAACTCTTCAAACATCATCAAATTTTTCACCTAAGTGCACTAAAACCTTGTAATTTCAAGAAAATCAGTCCATACTCTATAAATAGATGCAATCTTAGAGTTTACTTGTTATTAACACTACCACATTGTGAGATAGGGGTGTAGGTGATATATATGGTCTAGGGGATCATTTTAAACATAAAAAAATCACTTGTTTGTATAAAAACTTTAGTAGTAAACCAAAATTGTTACAATCCTTAAGCCCTACACAAATAGATAAGCTCATGGGAGTGGATAGATTATTATCCATTATTAATAAATCAAATTAGATGGATTTTTAGACAATTTCAATGGATTATATAGTTAAGGGACACCCTTTAATTCCCCAAAATTGTAGGTCCTAAATTTCTCATTACTCTCTATACTAAGTGAAAACTTGAGATATTATACAAGCTATCAAAGAGAGTTATATAAATATGGGGTATGTTTATACAACATCAGGGATATAAAACTCCTAAAAATAATTTATTTAGACTTGGTAGTACATATACATCCTTGGGAGCATTAATATGAAATATCTTGCAAGTAAACCTATATGAACTTGGTGAAAAACACTTGGTTTTGGCTTGAAACTAGCAAATCTACCTTAAAGACTGATGGAGAATGGATACCAAGTGATCCTAAAACTAGTAAATGAGTTTATAGACCTAGAATATCATTTCAAACTCTTTATTTTCCATCTAACATGTTATACCATTCAAAAACCACCTTTTGATGTCATAAAATAGCAATAAAACATAATGAAAGTGGGATGTACATTATAATTTGACATTTACAACTTTATGAGGAGTGGTACAAACTATAGGAGGGTTAATATGACTTGAATATTATAATACATAACTAAAATGACCCCCTTTTACCACATAGTACACTTCAACCCTCTTGACTATGGTCATAAATGCCTAGAGTAACACTAGGTTTCAAAAGTCATTTACCTTAATATTTTCAAATAAAACTTCAAGGATGCTAAAAGGAGTAAAATTAACTCATGAAGGACAAATCAAGGAATTGGAAGACTACAAAACTAATGATAAGGTCAAGTTTTAAATGTAGGGTTGACTATTTTGACCTCAAGGTTAAAATTGCTCAACATTTTTGGTGACTCCTAGGGATGACAACCTGATGATCAAGAGAACCCAATGGATCAAGTTTAACATGACTTGAAAGATTAATAGCATACACTACCCAATTGATCTAGTATTCAAGGACACTTCTTGGACTAAAATAACAACAAAATATAAAAATACAAGCAAGGGAAATAAACCTAACACCTACGAACCACCTAACAACTATGGACAAACAAACAAAAGAACTAAGGAAGCAAGCCAAATAATTAAAAACTTTGTGACACACTTATTTGGAAAATACAACTAACTACTACAAATTTGACCTAAAATTAAATTCCTTTCTTGATGATCAAATGAGAATGTCTTATAGTCATTGTGGCACTATGATGTGGAGTTTCCATGTGTTAACTTGAGCTTGATTAGGTATTGTTCATTCAAATGTTCCAACTTATAGCTAGGATTAGGTGCATGATCATGGATTCTCATGATCTCTAACATACTTCCTTAATTTTTCTCTTGATGCATTATTTTATTGGGTGAGTTGAGCACCCAATCATACTCATTCCAAATTTGTCTCATTTGCATGAGAAGTGTTAATTTTGCCTTAGATATGGGCTATATCTAATTTGTCATGTCTACATGTATATATTCATTATGATGTACCATTATAGTAAACACCTCACCATTTATTATATCAAATTATATTTTCTCCTCTTATTGATGAACTTTGATAGGTTTAGTAATTGATATATCTCCAATGTGCTCTAAATGATGTATGAATCCTTGAGAAGTCTGATATTCATTATAAATGTTTATGAACTACTACCAAAGGTATTCATTATCAACTTAACACTCCATGTAACCATGATCACATTTCAATGTCTCATCAACCATTGGGGTCTCATTCATATCATCAATATTATCTTGGAAGCATGGAAAGAACCTTTGGTCTTTAATGAAATTTAAATCCTTTTGAGTACATACCTTCTCTTAAGTGTTTAGAGACCCTTGGAGGTTGTCACCTTGTCTTGAAGATGTTGTAGACTAAACACATGTTTCATTCTCCCACTCTTCAATAATTTGACTAAAAATTATGGATACCATGCCATGAAGGAACTCTTCCTCTTGTTCATCTGATGTGTCTTCCCTTTGTGGTTTATAATACTCCTATAATTCATTCTCTTATACATCTTTGAAAACTAAATATTGTCCCTTTTTTCCAAGGGGTGTTTTAAGACAAGTTCCTCCTCAAACTCATCCAAATCATCATCATCATCAACTATATATTTAACATGATTTTCGTTGCTTACCTCTTCAAGGATGGGTTATTTCTCAATGAGTGACATAGGATATTATTGGAGTGACTTCAATAGAGATGAGATGTATGCTACATTCCTTTCATTTAGATGATTATCTTTAACAATCACCACTTCATACTTCTTCTACATATTGATTTAGATGTATATCCATGAGAGAAAGGACTTATAATATTGAGGAAAGAGGGGTAGGGATTGATTGACTTCAAATATGTTTTACTTCTCTCCACTATCTCTTGATTGTAGTACTTGGTTCTAAGATGGAAATTTAAGCTTAGGAGTTCCATGTGTTGAGTGTACTATTTTTTGGGGTATAAACAGAGGAATGTGTAACTAAGGTGGTGTTGATTTTGTAGATTCTATGGATTGATGTAGATGATAGTTTGTAACCTCAATTTCTCTAGAAAGGTAGGCTTCAAATTCAAACCTTGACTTATCATGAGAACTAGTTTTTTCAACACAAACCTTTTTCTCCTCTTGTGTTCTCTCTTAGATAGATTTCCATGAGGGGAAGGTTAAGAGGATTTTGGAGGATCCTTGATGACTATAAAACTCAATTTATGGGATCTTATGAGAGGTGATGGGAAGCTCAACATGAGATTGACATGGGGTGAATGAGGGAAGACAAGATGGGTGACGGTGTGTTTATTGCCCTTCATGTAATTCCAACTTCTCCTCAATCTTAGATATTAGTCCTTATATGTTAAGCATGTCACTATTATTTATATAATAACCTCCCCTAATGAAAGACATACAATTTTCTTTTGTCTACTATAATGAAGTTATAACACCCTTAATGACATGCTTTGGGATCTCTTACACATACCCCTTCAATGTGTTAATGTTTACCATATGCTTCTCATGGTCCAATAGAACTTGTTTAAGTCTAAATATGGAATGACTTGAGGTATGAGTGGGTTTTAAAATAATGGCATGGTACTTCCATAACTGATCAGGTTGGTAATCAAGATGTAGAGGGGGTGGATGAGACTCATAGTAGGGTTGGTAATATTCGTAATAGGGAGATTCATCATAGGACTAATAAAGGAGGAATATGTGGCTAATAAGGGTCAAGATAAGGTTTATAAGGATCAAGATGGAATTTTAAAGGGTCATAGACCTACTCATAAGAGAATGGACAACATGAGTCTACCCCATAACCATCCATACTTCACCATCAAGTGCATGAGAATAAATGAAACTAGGAATGATAATCTTTCTTACCCCTGAAGTGAATATTTGCTATGACTTTTTTGTAACTTTATAACTACAAATCTATTGATGTAGTGCTTGAATCTCTCAAAGATGGTTGAAACTTGTCACTTCACATTGTCAAAGCATGCTTCATGGCACCCTAATTTTGTCCTATCAAGTATCCCATAAATGTTGGAGGTTATAGGTTTCACCCTAGTTGAGTAGAGGAGTGTTAAAGTCCTATCCTCAAACCTAGTCCAACATGGGAGTGAACTTAGGCTATGGGTTACCTAAGATTGAGCCAAACCTCTAGATTTTAAGGGGATAGCTGCCCTGATTTATAAATTCAATACTCTTTTTATGACCTAATATGATTTGGGATGAAAATGGAAGGGGAATTATATGAATGGAACCTAATCTAAAGTGGTGACTCCCCATTAACTCATTTATCACTCAACTTAGACTCAAATGACACTAATGGACTAAACAAGGATTGAACCACTATCTACAATGGTATCTAAGCATCAGTATTTCATGTAGAGGTTGATCTTTGATGGATGAAGCATAAGGATAGAGAGAAATTTCTGATTATAAAAACTTATAGTCATATGTCCACTCATAAGCTTAATCATCAACTTTCTAACATGCTACACAACCTGTATAGGACATGTTGACCATTTTGACCATCAGTCAAAATGGCTCAACCCCCTATAGTCAAGAATTGATATGGGGGTATAAAATAGTGTTATAGGGTGTGTTTTGGTCTATTTAATGTCATTTAATGCCATTTAAACCTTGGTCATGATTTAGTTTCGTCTTATGTCATTTGGAGTCATCTACAAGATCAGACCATCATGGCATGTCACACATGATTTTATAGGGCAATCTAGTTGTACATTTTAAAACTATGCTTAAAAAACCTTTTATATCAAAAATACTACATGGAAATGATGATTTTGGTTCCATGATCATCCTCTATGAATTATGTTTCTTGATGAGTTTTCTATTTCAAGATATAAACATTTAGAATTGAATTAGTAGAGATAGACATGTGTAGGGATGTCAAGTTCAAGCTTCAAGAACTAACCGTTTAAGTTCAAAATATTTAAAGGATCTTGAGCTTGAACGTAAATCTGCCAAGTGGTGAAATGACATTCAATCAAGCTAAGACAATGGCATGTAGGTACTTAATAGGGTCAAAAATTCAAAAGGTGACTAGATCAAAGATAAATGACATGCATTGAGTCATTTAGATTAGATCAACAACCTGCATTCAAATACTAGGACCCAAGATCAATGGTGCATATTTGATCACACTATGGAGATCTAATAGAGTGAGTGAGAGTCAAATATTTAGAGGATCTTAAGAACAAATGCCATTATACCAAGTGTCACATTTTAACTAGATAAGCAAAATTAATGGCATACATTTGATATTATAGAATAAGATCAATGGCATGTGTTTAATTAACTAAGATAAGTAGTGCACATTGAGTCAAATGTCAAGGAGCCTAGATCAAATGTGAGACTATCAAATGGCATTAGATAATTAGCAAATGGGTTAATAATAAGATTGAAAAAAAGCATTCCATGATGCCAAATGTCATAATCTCAGATGCCTAGGTCATAGATCAATGGTTGACATCAAAATTAAAATTAAAGAGACTAAAAGATATTGATAGGGCAAATTTGATTAGATTTTAGGGGGCATAGAATGAAGCCACATGTCCAAAAGGTGATAGACATATTTTAAAATGAGATGAGAAATGTGTCAAGGGAATTCTACATAGGTAGACATGTAGGATCAAAATATTTTATAGTAGAGAAAATACTTTAGATTCATATGCCACCATGAAAGATCAGTCAAGATTCGAGATGAATAGTGACTACCACATGTGAAAAATAAAGTTTAAAAGACAAATGAATGACTAAAAAGGGTAAATATAAGTGTATAGAGGATATATAGTAGTTATGAGAACATATTATGACTATCATAGCATGTCTAAACCTCCCTTAGATGGTACATATGTGTCAACTCTCCTAATTTAGTTTAAAATGCTTAAGAGATGATCCATGATGAAGGCAGTTTCACAAAGGCTAACTAAAGAGTCTCTACACCATTGTAGAGAATTTGTCATGGTTTATATGGAAATTTGTCTTAAGAGACATTCATGGCCTATTTCACACTCCATTCCCCTATAATGTAACTGGTTCTCATGCCTTGATATGTGGCATTGTGACCTTTGAGCTTCTTTACTTCATTCTTTTCTCCTTCTCTAGTTCTATAAGTAGCTACCATTTTGGCTTTTATAATCTAATACCACACCATGTATGGTGAAGCCCTACTAGTTTTGACATTTTAATTTTCCTTAGAATAATAAATTAAATCTATTTTGAGTTAATATCTCATCTTTTTAAAGTGTGTGAAGAGATGTATAGTGAATAGCTAAGTGATATCAATCTATCCTTCCTTTCTCTCAGTCCTTCCATGTTTGATGCAAGTGATTTCAGCCTAGTAGGTCATATGAAGTGTAGTTAAGTGTATGGATATATATTAAGTTTATAATGAGACTTATTATATACAACTAATCTATTCTTTTACTTACCATGGATATTCTTCATGCATCTCACCTTCATATTGAAACACTAATGCTAGTGCATTCTAAGACTATTAGGCTAATGTTGTAGGCATTATTTCTTTGTGAAAGAAGTTAAAGGTCATGTTGAATACATCTTGGTGCATCACCCTTTTATAATAGATTTGTTTTATGAAAATTATATCCATTTCCCCCTACAAGAAAATAGTTGTCATAGGTAAAAGTACTTCAAGATATATTCAAGGAGCTATCCCTTAAATCTAGAGGCTCACTTCCACCATATGTATACCCATATACCTAGAAGTGTTCCCATGTTTCCAAAATATATAATAATCTTTAGCACTATATTATAGATTGAAATATTTGATGATAATAGTTATGGCATGCCCAATAGGACCCATTTTCTTTAAGACAATTTTTTAGGTGAATGTTGATCTTGAGAACATTAGCTTTAAGTTGGTGCACTACTCATCATTTGGCAACTCAATCAAGTTAAAATCTAGTTCAATACCATTGTCTTGTTATAAAATTTCTCTTATAATTCATGGTTCTCACTTATCATCATCTAGTAGAGTGTTCAACCAATTTAATCCACCTATTTAATTTGAACTTCCCCTTGAATTTCAATATCCTCGGCCTCATTTTCCCTTTAGAGAACCAATAGATTTTGGTAGAGAGGAAGAGGTTGAAGAAATTAAATATTTTTAAGTTTTTTAATAATATATGGTTATGCCTCATGATTTTACTACCTTCAATACTAAAAATCCAATTCACCTTCAAGCATATGATGCCATCCCTCCTAATGCTACAAAAGTTGTGCCCATATTCAATGGTGAAAGTCATGTTACACCTAGTGAACCCATTAGGGATGTCTCTAGCTTTTGTAGATCCTATAACATCACTCAAGAGAATATTTAAATTATATTTATTTTAATTTCCCTTAGAGGGAAGGCTCTTTATTTATATAGGACTCTAGATGGTGGATGCATCACATCATGGGAGGAGTTTGGAGTGTTGTTGACCTCAAGTTTTTTGGAAATGAAAGTGACCATGCCTCTCTCATACATCATTTTAATGTGATAAAAGTAGGCCCTAAGTAATAAATTCATAAATTTAATGAGAGGTTTAAAAATATTTTGTATGGATTTCCTCCTCTCATAAGGCCACCTACTATTTTCGTCTTCCCTACATACCTAAGAGCCATTGGTATTAAAATTGCTACCATGTTTAAATCTATGGGGGGTTCTACTCTTTTTGAAGCATATGATCTTACTATCAAATCTAAGAATGGCCTCATCTAAGATTTAATATTACCTCCTAAGGTTTTTATACCTCCATTATCTTATACTTATACTAATACTCTATATTTGGCCCAAAATCCCAATGCTAACACCAAGCCTAGAGCTGATCCTAAGAAGGAAGATAATTTCATAGATAAATATGCCAAAATTGAAATGCTAAGAGCTCAACTTAGGAAATCTAACATATAAATAGGTGCATATCATAATCTTTACCCCTATCAACAATAATATGGTTAGCAATTTGGAAGAGGAAGAAGTTAATGGTAGCCTAACTCTAATAGGCTTACCAATGTGTACAATCCTAACTCCACCATCAATATAAGAGAGATGATACCTATGATTAACAACTTAGTGTAGGGAAAAAAATAGAAGTGGGGCCAATTTATGGATGATAATGAAGGTATATATCAAGCTTTTATTTCTTAAAGAGGAGTTACTCCTCTCTTATCAGCTGAAGATAAAGTCATGATGTAGACAAGTTAAGGTGGATAGACTCAAGGAGAGATCTTCACCAACTTCCTAGTTGAGGACACTTTTATGCTTAATCAAGAAACTTATATTATATACAAAACTAGATCTAAGATAAAGCCTTTAAGTGGTGATATTAATGTGGCTACAATCTCATTCAATCCTAATACAAAGAAACAAGGTATGGTTGTAGGCGTGGTAACCTCAAATAACTCTACACATCTTCCAAATCAGAATGTTGGAAGGACTATTCAGGGTAATCCCACTCCTCAAGTTCCAATCACTTCTTTGCTCCAATAATCCAAGAGAAATTAGTTATGTCTTATTTAAACATTGTAGATTCATTGAAGAGTACTAAAACATCCATTTCCCTTTGGGATGTTCTTCATATGTCTGGTAAAATAAAGATCTTAAAAAAATAGTTATCTACTATCCCTACTAGTGTCCCTCCTTAAAATAAAATTCATGGTCATATTGCTTTTATAAATGATCCTAACACTATTTTTAAACCATATACTAGGGTTGAGAAACATTCACTATTCTATCTCACTCTCATAGTAGGTGACAAACTGATCCATAACTACATAGTTGATAGTGGATCTTCTACTTTAGTCATGCCTAAAGTGGTAGCTAATAAATTAGGCCTAAATTATGAGACTAATAGAAAATTAGTTCTCTAACTATATGGTGCACCTATTAATATGTTAAGACTAATTAAAAACTTGAAGGTTTTCTTGCATGATTGTCTTAGTTTTCCTATCCTTTAAGATATAGTTGTTATTAACCTCCCAACTCACTTTGAAATTTTCCTATCAAGGGACTTTATAGCTAAGATAGGTGGATATCTCTCAGTTAATTGGTATTTCTTATATTTTTAAACAAGATATGGAACCAAGGTGACCATAAGGACTCATCCTATTTCAAGGTTTCATATTGAGCCCTACATTGAGATAATTTTTAATTTGAATTATGTTTTTCATGAAGAGAAGGATTCTTATGTAGATGATGGTACTTCTTTCAAGATTGAAGGAATTTCTAATTTTTTTCTTGATGAATATGATACCAATACTTATGAGCATGATCCTTATACATTTATGGAGGAAATTGATCTAGGAGTATATTGTATACATGAAGAAGGATACCAACACCTTTACTTGTCAAAGAAGAAGGTGAAGATGATGAGATGTGGAAGATGTTTTTTGATGGTTCAAGAAGTAGATTTGGTGTAGGAACTAGTGTTATGTTGGTCTCCCCATCTAAAAAACAATAATATGTTTCATATATATTCCATTTTAGTTGTACTTGTAATGTCACTGATTATAAAGGTTTAATTCATGGCCTTCAATGGGAAAAGAGAAAGGGAATCAAGAACTTGAAAGTATATGGAGATAGTGAATTGGTTATTCATTAGGTTAGGATTTTGGCTACTTTAAAGAACCCTTTTCTTAAGTTATATAATCATAGGGTATGTGATTTTATTGAATACTTAAATTCATTCAACATACAATAAATCCCAAGGGAGTAGAATAAGCATGCTGATAGACTAACTGCCATAGGAGCTCAATTTGATACTCCAACTACCATAAAATAAAAGGGAAAGAATTATCACATTAAGACCATCATCAGACCTTTTGTACCTAATAATGAAATGTCTTGGTAATTGTATGATAGTGATAAACACATTGTATGTTTCTTGTAACATGAGATTGATTTTTATTCAAGGAATCAAAGGAGACTCCAAGAACAATTTGGTGATAAAATTGTGAAGCTAAGGAAAAATAAGATACCTAAGGATATGCTGACCTTATAAATTATATTCAATGAGAATGACTAAAATAAGAAGGAAAAAGTGAGTATGTCTACAAAATATGAGAAGTATGAAAGAGTCTTGATCTTCAAAGATAGACTCCTCAAACTAGACAAGGTATGTTATACATTAGAGAAACAAACATTCATTGAGTTGTATAAAGAGTTTCATGATATATTTTCTTGGGATTATAAAGACCTCAAAGGATTTTATCCTATTCTATCACACCATACCATTGAATTAGAACTTGGAGTTAAACTCGTTAGATAGAAATAAAGACCCATCAATCCCAAGGTTGAGAAACTCATGAGGTTAGAGCTCACTAAACTCTTTGAATCTAAAATAATCTTTCCTATCAAAAATTAAACATGGGTAGCTAACCTTGTTCCTATTATAATTAATAATGGGGAGACAATATTTTGTGTGTAACTCAAAGATCTTAATAGGCTGTCACTCAAAGATCATTATCATCTACCTTGGAATAGATTTTGTAAGTTATTTCAAGATCTCAATGTTTTTCTCTCTTAGATGGATATTTAGGTTATAATTAGATTCTTGTGAATGAGGATGATTATTTTAAGATAACATTCACTACTAAATGGGGGAATTTCAATTATATAAATATGCCATTTAGTTTTTCAAATGTTGATGCTACCTTTCAAAGAGCAATGGACATGGCCTTCAAATATTTGATCAATGATATGTTGTTGGTTTATTAGGATAATATAATAGTGTTTTCTAAATATTATAATGAAAATATAAAACACTTGAGACAAGTTTTTCAAAGACGTAGGTATTATGGAGTATCTCTTAACCCAAAAAAATGCATTTTTTCTATTCATGAAGGTAAGCTCTTAGGACACATTCCTTCCAAAGATGGTTTGGATATTAAACCTAAAAGGATAAAGGACATTTTATTCCTATCATTGCCCCTAAATAAGAAATGTCTCCAAATTTCATTAGTTAAGATAAATTTTTTAAGGATATTCATACCTAGTTTTGTATCTTTAGTGAAACCTATGATAGCCATGTTAAAAAAGAATCAGGTCTTTTATTGGATTAAAGAAGGTAAGAATAGTTTTGAAGCCATTAAGAAAGAAATTGCACAAGATCCTAATCTTTTCAATCTTGATTTTTCTAAATAATTCATTTTGTATTTATTTTCTAACATTGATACTATCCCAATTATGCTGATGTAAAGGAATGATGAGGGTGTAGAGAAACCAATTGCATTCTTTAGTCAAGGTTTGGAAGATTATGAAATAAAGTATACCTTTGTTGAAAAACAAGTCCTTGATGTTGTAAGAATGCTAAATAAGATTAGGCATATGGTTTTGAATAATAAAATTTGTGTTATGGTCTCTCATCCTAGTAAAAAAGATTTCTTTTGAGCAAAGACCTTAGTGAGAAGAGGGCAAGGTGGATCACTAAGGTAATGAAATATGATGTTGATATCAAAGTAACAGAGTTAGACATAATATATGATTATATTTATTCAAAGTGGTGAGTATCCTAATGATATGAGTAGATCTCAAAGGAGATATTTTAGATTGTAAGTTATTCCCTTTTTCCTTGTATATGGTGTGATTTTTAGAAGAGATACTAATGGTGTATTATTGATGTGCATTAACAATGACCAATTTGGAGTGTTTCTTGATAAGTTCCATAATGAAACAATACGAAGACATTTCTCCCCAAAAACCATAGTTTCTAATATCATGAGGGAAGGATATTATTAGCCTAGCCTCTTCAAAGATTTCTATGCTTGGGTGAGAAGGTGTGTGAAATGTGATTTCTTTATGGGAAAATAAAAGCTTGCAACTCTTCCTTTGAAGCCTATCCAAGTGGATCAACCTTTCATGTAATTGGGTCTTGATTTCATCGGCATGATAAACCCCCCATCAAGTCCTAGTCATAAATGTATACTCACAACAAATTATTACTTTATGAGGTGGGTTGAGGTAGTAGCATTAAAGGAAGCTAATGAAAATTCTATACTGGAGTTCTATGAGAGCATCATCATAAGGTTTAACAATACCTATATTATTATTTCAAAAAAATGCCTTACTTTTATGGGTGCTTAGACTACTAATTGAGAAAATAGTAATGGTATATTATTAAGCACTTCATCTAACTATTACCCTCAAGGTAATGGGTTGGCTGAATATATTAATAAGAATATGATCAGAATCATCAAGATCACCTTGGATCATAACTATAGGGCTTGTCACACCAAATTGAAGACAACCTTATGGGTTGATAGGATAACTCCCAAGAGGTAAGTAGAGAATTATCTTTTGTGATTTTATATGGAAGAGAGGCTAGGTTGTTTATCTCTCAAGATATTCCTACCTTAGAATTGGCACATCAATTAGATTTTCTTGAAAACACTCTAATGGAGGTGAGATTGATATAATTAATGGAGCTACAAGAGACTAGAGATAAGGCTCATCAATCTATGGAGCATCACCAAGTATCAATGAAGATATCTTTATATGAGAAGGTAAATACAAGATCATTTCAAGAATGTGACATATTATTGAATTGGGATGAAGATAGAGAAAAACTAGGGAGGCATACCAAATTTGACACCATATGGAGTGGACAATATGTCATCATCAAGTGCAAATAAAGCAATTTTTTCCAATTAGCAAGGATGAATGGAGAAGAGCTAAATATCCATATGAAATGGATATAAGAAACCTTTATACTGAGGAGTAAGGTTAGTTTTTTAAATAGTATATTAGGTGTGTATTTTTTTTCAATTGTGTGTATGTTGTGTTCCCTAAGTGTTCTAGTTGAGCACATGTTTATTTCTTTTGAGTTTGTCTCATTTTGTGTGCCTTTCCCTTATGTTTTGTGTGTTGTCAAAGGCAATTTATGTTTCAAACCTATGTACATGTTAATCCATATCCCAATAGATAGGATTAGGTATTTGGTCATGGCATATCAAGTATACCACCCTTGGGAAATCATTAAAAATGTTGACCATTTTGATCATAAGTCAAAACGGGTCAACCCCCATAGTAAAGAATTGATATGGGTGTATAACATAATGTCATAGGGTGTGTTATGGTCTATTTGATGTTACTTAATTCCATTCTAACCTTGGTCATGATCTAGTTTAGTATTATGTCATTTGGAGTCATCTAGGGGGTCTGAATATCATGGTAAGTCACACAAGAATGAATAGGGTAGTCTAGTTGTATATTTTACAAGTGTGCTTAGAAAACTTTTTATATTAAAATGACTACATGGACATGATGATTTTTTTTCCAATATCATCCTCTACAAATTTTGTGTCTTGATGAGCTTTATATCTCAATATATAAGCATTTAAAGTTAAAATAATAGAGATAGACGTGTGTGGGAATGTCATGTTCATGCTTTAATAAGTAACCATTTAAGTTAAAAATATATAAAGTATCTTGAGATTGAAGGCAACACTGCCAAGTGAAAAAATGGTGTTCAATAAAACTAAGATCAATGGCATGTAGGTGCTTAATAGGGTCAAATTTTTTAAAAGTGATCATATTAAAGATAAACAACATGCATTGAGTTGTGCTGATTAGATCAACAATCCACATTCAAATACTAGGACCTAAGATTAATCATGTGAATTTAATCATGAAATGGAGATATAATGAAGTTAAGGAGGATCAAAGAGTCAGAGTATCTTGAGATTGAATGCCATTATGCCAAGTGTAACATTTTAACTATACAAACAAAATCAATAGCATGTGTTTGATATTATAGACTAGGATCAATATCACACATTTAACTGAGAAAATAAGATCAATGGTATGCATTAACTCAAATTTCAAGGAGCCCAAATCAAATGTGATACTACCAAGTATCATGATATCATTAATTAGATGGGTTGATAACATGATCCATAAAAAGCATGCAATGCTACCAAATGTCACAATCTCATATGCCTAGGTCATGGATCAATGATGGACATCGAAAGTATAATTGAAGAGACTAAAAAAGAGATCGATAGGGAAAATTTGACTAAATTCTAGGGGGCATAAAATGAAGCCACATGTCTAAAAGATGATAGGCATATTTTAATATGAGATGAGAAACATGTCAAATAAATACCACATGAGTAACCATATAGGATTAAAGGATTCTATAGTAGAGAAAATACTTTGGAATCATATGCCACCATGAAATATTGGACAAGATCCAAGATGAAGAGTGACTACCAAATGTGAAGAATGAAGTCCATAAGATAAACGAATGACTAAAGGGTAAATATATGTGTCTACAAGATAGTTAGTAGTTAGGAAAACATACTATGACTATCATAGCATGTTTCAACCTCCCTCAGATGGTACATATGTGTCAACTCTCCTAATTTAGTTTCAAATGCTAGAGAGATGATCCATGATGAAAGTAGTTTCACAAAGGCTAGTTGAAGAGTCTATGCAACATTTTAGAGATTTTATCATGGTTTATGTGGACATTTGTCTTAAGATAAATTTATGGTCTATTTCACACTCCATTCCCCTAAAATGTAATTGGTTCTCATGCCTTGACATGTGGTATTGTGACCTTTGATTTTCTTTAATTCATTCTTTTCTCCTCCTCCAGTTCTATAAGTAGCTACCATTTTTGCCTTTATAATCTAATACCACACAATGTATGGTGAATCCCTACTAGTTTTGACATTGTAATTTTCTTTATAAAAATAAATGTAATCTATTTTGAGTTCATAACTCATCTTATTAAAGTGTGTGAAGAGATGTATAGTTAATAGCTAAGTGATATCAATCTATCCTTGATTTCTCTTATTCCTTCCATGTTTGATGTAAGTGATTTTAGCCTAGCAGGTCATATGAAGTGTATTTAAGTATACAAATATATATTAAGTGTATAATGAGCCTTAGTATCTATAATTTATCTATGGTGTTACTTACCCTAGATAGTCTTAATGAATCTCACCTTCATATTGAAACACTAATGCTAGTGAATTCTAAGAGTGTTAGGCTAATGTTGTAGGTATTTTTTCTTTGTGAAATAAGTGAAATGGTCATGTGTAAGACATCTTGGTTGATTAAATTTTTAGAATAGGTTTATTTCATGTAACTTATATCCCTTTCCCCCATAAGAAAATAGTTATCATAGGTGAAATTACTTTAATATATATTCAAGGAGATAGCCCTTAAATCTAGAGGCTCACTTCCACCCTAGGTATTCCCACATACCTATAAGTATTCCCATGTTTCCAATATCTAGAAGATACTTGAACACCCTCTTTTAGGATGTAAGATTTGGTGACAACAAGACACTTTTTAGTAACTAGGTGAAGGCATTGGACATTTAGAATGGAAATCAAACCACTTAAACATATAAAATAATGAAGTACATGCTAGAAGTAGATCATGAGGAAATTAAATCAATCCATTAGCTATCTAAGAGGTCTTATAGAGTATAAGGTCAGGAAGAGTTTCCTCATACCAATGTAAGGGATACAAACTAAGGCTAAAATAATTCAATATATCAAAAAAAAGGAGAGAAGAAGAGGGGAATGTGGGATGGAGATGAGATAAATATGTCATAAATGAGAAAGTTCCACCCTCAATGGTAGTTACATTAGTTATTTATCTCTTCTTCAACTCTACCATATATGTTGGTCCTCCTTAATAACTCTTTGAATGAGCTTCTAACATTAAAATAATCTGGTGAAATATGATTCAAATTCATTTACTCTTTTTCAATGGATTGACCATACCTAAAATATTCCACTATTACTCCATATGGTAGTTACAAGGTGAGTTAAAATGTAATTAGCCTTCATGAGGCATTTGAGCAGCCCACTAGCTTTTCAAATGAGGATTAAAATTTGAAACTACCTCTTTACTCATGATCATGGCCTAAAGATTTAATTTTCTCATGAATGATTAGTTACATGACATTATACCTTTCTTTGATAAACTTGAGTCCTTTTAATGACCAAATAGGCCTACTAGGCTAATTAAGCCTAGTAGCCTAACTATTTTCAATACATCCATGAAATACCTATAGAGAGATTGAAAACCTATGAAAATATTATATCCATATCTAAGAAAATTCCTTCTACCATGTCATAGGAATTCTTGATCAAAGAACACCTACAACTTTCCCTTACCTAGTTGACTAGGCCATTTTTCTTCAACCACTAGCAGACTAGCTATTTTGAAGGCACTTGCAGAGGCATTTATATCTAAATTTTAGGTATATTATGCCTTAATAATATGAATTAAGTCCCATAAAAACTATCCTAAGGATTGAAATCAATCTAGATTTCCATATACCCATATTTTTGCTTAAAAATATGAAAAAGTATGGATTTTTGAGTATTTTGTACTATGTATGTATAATTAGAACCCATGATCATATTATCCTATAAGTTTAATTTACCATTTATGATATTTATAGGTCATTTTAGGGTGATAGGTTTCCAAACCACCAAGTTTTTTGAAATTGAGTCTACCTAGGGTTTTATGGAGGTTTATGTCTACTTAGGAGTGTTAATGATAGTTTATGCAGTATAGACGTCCAATTCTAAAAAAAACCCATAGATGTCAAGGGTAATAATCTAATCACCTTCCATGAATGGTTTGGGTTCCCATGCAAAGTTTGGATGAAGGTACAAATGTTAGAAGGTGATCCTAGGGTAGTCTATAAGCCATTTTTGAGTGCTTAACTTCTTAACATTCATTCATAAATATATGCCCCTTAATGTCAATAAATATATGGATTATTCTTTCATAGGGAAAATTAAACTTCACTAAGAGTTTTGGTCTTGAGCACCTATGTGGTGGAGTAGGTGAGCACTTGATATTGGCCTTCAAGCTACTTATATGTAAAATGACTAATTTAAGCATGGTTTGAAGGCTCTCTGATCAATCTCTCCACCTATTGGTAATTGGAACCTCATTTATAGGTATCAAATATATTAATATACCTTACCCTAACCATCCAAATTGTTTCAAGGGCTTGGAGGTGTCTCAAGATGACATCAAGGTCTTTAAGTAGGCCTGTATATTTGATTGTGTCATCTCATCTTCAAATTTATTGACCATATAATCTTATTAGGATTTTAAAAGGGATTTTAAAATCCTTTAAAATCATCCATAATTGAAAAAAAACCCTATATAGGTCCCCAACTACTCTGTAGACACCCTATAGCATGGATGTGCTTTCAACTTACTAAAGGAATATCTTAGACAAGCTTTGGTATGAGATAAAACTATGGGTACACCCACTAATTTTCCATACCAAGTGAACCTATGATCCTTTATAATAGGTAATTAAAAAAAATTACCATTTTTTTGGGTTTTTCTATGCTTGGAAGGGTCTCAATACACCATTTGGTTAAAACTAGCCCCAAACTACCTGTTCACTATGTTCTTAGGCATTACAAATTTTTAAAATGGCCTATAGCCATGCCTCTGAGAGTTTTTGTGACCTTGGGAGTTTTTATCACATTATTTTAATGGATATTATTCCTAGGAAATATTTTATAATCACTACCTTTGTTCAAACCCTATTCTTCATTCAATCCCAAGTTTCATATTTGCATATGCCTATATATCTGATGAATGTACTAGTGTCATTTTGCCTTTATAAAGGTAATATCCATCAAGGTTGAACTCTTTATGATGTGTAAATTTACCCATTATTCATATATATTCTACATTTTAGTTCATATGATGTTGAATAATCAACATAATCTAGTAATATTACCTTGTTACCTTCTTCCATTGTAACTGTCTACAAGGTTGTTACTAGGACTGCACTAGGATGGAGATGACCTATGTAATGCTTGATACTTGTGGTATAAGTGGTTAAAATTAAGTTTAAGACATTTTATTTTATATATATATATATGTATAATACATATGGATAGTTTGGAACCTAAAACCTATAATCAAGTCATCATGAAACTTTGGAGGCATAGACACAATGCTTATAACCTTAAAATGATACTTAAAAAACTTAGAAAACCTTAATTTTCACAAAGAGACCTTAAATTCTACTAAAAGGTGACTAGGTGGGTTTTCAAACATTGGGGATGATTTTTAATAATTTTGGGTCTACCAAGGGGTGAATTGGTTGTTTTAAAGGCTATGATGACATTTCATTATCATTTCAATACTATGTTACATGTTTTTAGCTATATTGGAGATCCTATAGATGCCTTTGAGCCATATACATAGTCCATATTATATAGTGTCATCACATTTGATATTAAATTATTGAATTTATCCTTTATTAAACTTTCCATTTCTTATTTACCTTCACAAATCATAACCTCTCTTGAATTACTCTCATGGTTATTGTTGACTATGTGTCAGACCTCTATATGGATAGAGGAGGGGAATGGACTATCTCCAAGGTGCAAGGGTGGCCTTCAACCTATTTTATTTAATTTGGTAATCCACACTCAAATTTAAGAATAATTAGTCACCATAATAATTTATATTGATTGAAATGAAATAAATTACCTTAATATCCCCAAATTTACCTTAAATTCTGCTAATAAGGTAAGTTGGGATTACTACTAAGCCTTGAAATTTTTATTTCCATGTCTAAACTCAGTTGGGTTCCTTAGTATCCTAGTTCAACGAATGAATTAACCTAATTAAAATTGCATATTCACCTATATAGGCCTTGTTTTCATCTTTAACTCCTTTCCTCTTGATTTAGAAGTCATGGATGCTATAGGTGATAGTTTTGAGTTGAGTTTCAATCATCTTCCATTAAGCCATCAATTACCCATTTTAAGCACTTAAGACCTTAATTAGGGAATAATAATTGCATGATTGAATACATGTAACTTAATTAAATTATTCTTTAGCCTTATTTTATGTGTCATATTATTATTCCCCCTTCTTAAATCCATAATAAAGTAACCTTAAAGGCTAACTATAGGTGCATACCCTCTTAAATATGCATTCATTTCTATCTTATACCTTTAGAGTTACATGGAGGTATACATTTGAGTTAAATTTTAATGGAAGTGTCTCTTAAATCCTCAAATATATATGGTATCTTGTATGACTTCTTAACTTGTCTAAAATTACCTTTCACCATTGAAACTATGCCTCTAGTCTGAGCTCTTGAGAGTTTGACTGAGTCCTTGATGTTGAGAGGAATATTCTTGAACTTATCTCCTTTAGGAAACCCTAACATGGATAGTTTGATGGAATTTAAATACCTTCCATATGAAGTGTCTATAAACTATCTCTTTTGGAGGCACTCAGACCTTATATACAGTACAAGCTCTTGTTCATAATGACTAGAATGGTGAAACTATAGATTTGACCTCAAGGGGGATTGTGGAGATTATTATGCTTGATGATGAATGGCCTGATGGATATAATCAAAAAAATAAACACTAAATAGACTAATTAACTAATAAAAATCTTCAAAAATCATCAACGTTTTCACCTAAGTGCACTAAAACCCTGTAATTTTAAGAAACTTAGTCCATACTCTATAAATAGATGAAATCTTAGAGTTTTCTTGCTCTTAACATTCCCACATATGTGGGATATGGGTGTAAGTGATGTATATTATCCAAGGGATCCTTTTGAACACAAAATAAGAACTTATTTGTAGATAAACTTTATAAACAAACCAAAATCATTGCAATCCTTAACCCCTGCATAAATAGATAAGCTCATGGAAGTGGATAGATTATTAGCCATTGTTCATAAATCATAGGATATGTATTTGTAGATAATTAACATGGATGAGAAAATAAATGGAAACCCTTTCATTCCCCAAAATCTCATGTCCTAAATTTCACTTTCCTCTTTGTAATAAGTGAAAACCTTAGATACTATACAAGCTACCAAAGAAAGTGATGGAAATCTAAAACTCCTTAAAATCCTACAGTTAGACTTGGGGATACATATAAATACATGAGAGCATCTAGAATAAATATCTTGCAAGTACACCTATACAGACTTGGTGAAAAACACTTGGTTTTGGCTTGAAATTGCCACATCTGCCTTGGAGATTGATGGAGTATGGATGCCAAGTGCTCACATAACTATTATATGAGAGTAAATACCTAAAATATCATTTCAAACTCTTTATTTTACCTCTAACATGTTATATCATTCAAAATTCACCTTTTGAAGTCATAAAATGACAATAAAACACAATGAAAGTGGGATCTACATTATAATTTAACCTTTCCACCTTTATGAGGAGTGTTACAAAGTATAAGAGGGTTAATATGACTTGAATATTTTTACCACTTAGTAAACTTGAACCCTCTTAACCATGGTCATAAATGGCTAGAGTAATACTAGGTTTCAAAATTCATTTACCTTAATATTTTCAAATGAACCTTAAATGATGCTAAAATGGGTAAAATGAACTCATGAAGGACAAATCAAGGCATTGGAAGACTATAAAACTTGTGACAAGGTCAAGTTTTGAATGTAAGGTTGACCATTTTGACCTAAGGGTAAAAATCTATCAATAGATACCACTAATAAATTAAAAAGATGTCCTTGAGAGGCTTTCTACTTAAAATAGATTAGAAAAAGATGAATCCATAAGAAGAATGAATAAATCAAACCAATATGGTGAAATATTTGGAGGTTGGACATGAATAACTATACCTAAGGACCTATAGACATAAAATTACCTTATAGATCTAGCTTAGGTGATTTTAAGAATGCTAAAAAAATGGAAGATCTCCTTTATGTTAGGATACCATAAGAAAACTAGAGATTTGTAAGCAACAATAGGAGGGAAAAATAACCTATTGGCTAAAATAAAGAGATAAGCAGAAGATGACTTGGGAAATAGTCATGGGCCTCCATCATGCATGGATGGGTAGAGGATATACATCATCAAAGAAGATACAAATGTCTCAAGAGGAGCCTATGATGAAGTTGATCTGAAGTAGTGGAAATAATGAATTTAAGTTGGTGAGCATGAATGCATGATGAAGAGAGATGATCACACCATGAACTAAGGATGGTCGCAATGGTATTGTGTAAATAGAGGAACCAAGGACTTTGAGGATAAGATTAAATGGTGAGGTTAGTAAATAAGACTAGAAGGCTCTAGGATATTAGTCTAGGTAGTATTTAGATAGACTCACCAGGAGCTAAAAGGAAGTCTCAATTGGATGGGGTTGGGTGGGATGAAATTATAGTCTACCATAGAAATGTTTACTTTATATTTAAATAAATGTCAGTGGCATATTGAGAAGGATGTGCACCTAGTTCAATGCATGTGAATTATTTTACCTCTCCAAATATATCTATTTAAACACTCAATGCCCTAGGCAATTGATGTGCATATTAAATATATCAAGAGTGAGATCAAAGTGCTCAAAATCATAGGGAAACATATACCTTCATAGGAGGATTGTAGATAAAAGTTGATGAGAATCATAACCTAAATAGTAGGTGATAATCACAAGTTGAGTATCTTTTTAAATTGGTCTTCTAGATTGATACATGATGACAACACCTAAATAATACTTATATCTTGGAATAAATAGGGTGAATATAGATGCCTAGAGAAATCACACTACTTGGTGAAAACGGGGCATGAGCTAAGGAGAGGATGATAAGAAAGCTACCATATGGGAGAATAAATAGGATTATTAATAGGAATGCCACTAAAGAAAAGGAAATCATCTCATGAGGAGTCATCCATAAAATGATTTCAAAATAATGTAGATGTAGACAAAGTAGTTCTTATGAAGAATTTTTTAGGGTAGATGGATTACATAAGGAAGGAAAGTAAAATAAGAACTCATTATCTATAGATGGATAAATAGTGTAGTATGGGGAGATGATGACCCCCAAAATTAGTTAAGTAATATAAAATCACACACTTACATTATTTAGATGAGTTAAACACCACTAGCTAAGAGACACATGAAATCCAAACCTCACAACTTGTGCAAACACCTTGAATAAAGTTATAAAGTAAATGTCAAATATCAAAACTATGTTGATGTGTTCTATATAATAAATTAGTAGGACCCATGGAAAAGTATCCATGTGGACCCAGGAACCTTAAAGGAGATTTTAAGGGAATGTGATAGTTGGATTGGCTGGATACATATCCTAACATAGAATTATGGTGGTATGATGGTAAATGACATGGTAGTTGGCCTAGATATGACTTAGAATTTCAAATATAGAATTAGTCATAATTTTAAGAGAATAAGATTTAAAGAGGTTCAATAAGAGAGCCCATAAAAAAATAGAATTGAATAATAGAGCCAGGGAGAAGAGAAGAATAGTTTTCAACTAAGAAAATCAAGAAGAAACAATAGGGAAAAAAATAAAGAGGATTATTATAGAGTGAAAACCAGTGAACCATATTAGATATTAACAAGGTTGAGCACTACCACTAGATTATATTAAGGAGAAATCGGAGTTGTGAGTGAGCTTTGGATTATAGAGTGAGGGCATTAATTATTCTAGGTGTAACAATCCATTCCCCTATATGTAACAAAGAGTGAATCTAATAGTTTTTTAATATTATAATACTTGTCTATTACATAATATTCTAATAGAAACTATGTGTTTGCACTCCCTAAATCATCTAGTTATATCCATCTCCTGCCTCTCGTAGAAATTACTCTCATATCACATGAAACTAACATGACCTCATCTTAGATTCTTTATTCCTTCACACCTCATGTGAGCTTCAGGGATGTTTCCTCCCTATGTGATATGTTAGTGTGGTAACTAGAATAAACTATGACTAACTAGAGTTACACATGGTTGTGTCCCCTATTGACTAGATGTAACCAACAATTCCTATCATAGATATAAGAATATCTCATGGGGGGCCACTTGGATATGTGGTGGTTAAATAATTTATAAATATTTCTAAATATTTTTTCCACTTTAACCTTCATGAGGTATTTACCCTCAACTCATAATTGAGTTTTAACATAGGATAATCTTGAATGGTTCTTAAAATTACAAGATTTCATTTCAAGAAAAGTGGCAATGCTACAAATTCATAAATCCAACCATAATTTTGTTCAAGTCATAGAGAAAGGTTTTAGGACTTACTAGGGAAGTTTTTACTTCATTCTGGGAAGAATTAGTTCAACCATTTACTACAAAAATCCATTTAATAAAGATAATTGAGTTAAATGTTCCCAAAATGTGATCTTAGTAAAGACACATTATTTCCAATGTTTAATAATCTTAAGTTCAAAGTTAATGTTATCAAGACTATACCAACCTTATAACCTACATGTGTGAAGTATGCTAAAATGTTTAAATATTTCACAAGCTTTTATACATCCTTCACATAATTAGAGTAAAATTTCCTTGTTTATATAGTTTTTACACCACACTATAGTCCTAAAATATAATTATACCTTATTTAATGAAATAAATGGTGATACTTTATGATTTAAATATTAATAAAAAGTTACTTTTTAGACTATCATCCTAAATAACCTATAAGAAGAGTATAGTTCATTAACAACATTAATTCATGTAAGGAAGATTATTTCCATGGATTATAAGGACTATCATTTACTCTTTCATGGAAATAAGATAATAATTAGGCCTTAAACCATGAAACCATCATAAGAAATTTTCCACAATCTGGCCTTAGGGTTAAGATTGTCTAGTTTGAGGCTGATAATGTTGCCACAAAATATAGTTTAAGACTTAAAACATAAAAATAAAATGAGAATAATTTAATCATTCCTTAATTATGCTATTTTAATAACCCAAATTATATTCATTAAGTTTAAATAGAGGGATGTTTTAACTACTATATATATGCTAAGTGAATTCCTTAACAACTTAGTTATAATAATTAAATAACACATAATATTATAAAATATGTGTATTGTAGTACAATATTATTTTAATGTAGTTTATTTTTATTAATTAATGTGATAAATATTATGTCATCTTATTTGAATTTAACCCAAATAAAAGAAAACTCAATCCAAATTAAAATACAAATAGGTGTTTGCTTGTGATCCACATAGGAACCAAACATATATAGTGTGTCCACCATAGTATAAAACCAAAAAAAATGATTATAATGACATTAAATGATTCAACTGACTACTAAACTTCAGCTTAGTCTCCTTAGATCATAGTATTCATCTTTTTTATCACAACCAACTTCAAGTAAGTGACAGACTAATTATTATAATATGCATCATTCATAATTTCATGCTTCCAATTTATTATAAATCCTTCAATGCATAAAATTAAGTTATGAATAATTATATGGTTTTTTTTTCATAAATGAATGTTATAGTAATAATATAAATATTATTTAAGTATGATACAACACATAATTCTTCTAGATTCTTCACTTTCACTCCCAAGGATCATCCAATATAACTTGTTTAACAATCATTTCAAACTTAGATCCATATAAATTTAAGATAACATATATAATAAGAGAAGGTATAGGAATGCCAAAATAAACCCAAGATATTCATTATTTTTCACACAATTTCCATTTACCAATGTAAATGAATACAATATTCATATTTGTTCATGCAAGGAAAGTATTAAATTTTCCTATTCAGACATAGTCATACAATCAAAACATAAAATTACTAGATTTCAAGGCATGCTATAAGCATGTTTTTCCTAGGAAAAGAAATATAATGTAAATAATTAAACTAATATTTTTAATAGAGTATAAAGATAACCTAATCAAAATGAACTTACAAAAAACAAGAATAATTCTCAATAACTAAGTTCTTATAATGAGTTATTATTGACATAGACTAGTTAAGACCAAACATTGATTCACTTGATCATATAGTGAAATTGTACATGTAGAAAGAAACATGATAACCTATGCACTTGTGACTTGAGGTGTGTATGAGACAACCAATGTAATGGATGAATATAAGGGTAGCCTAATGAGATAGGATGAGGCTATACCTAAGGATAAGGAAAGAGGAGAAGGAGGAGTTAGATTTGGAGAGTCGAGTGCATAAATTAGCCTATTGATTTATGAATGTACATAAATAGGTGAACCCAATGTGAAAGGATTATCCTTTTATGTATTCATATTTTATCCCTTTTCTCCACTTTCCTTCCTTTCATTCATATCTTGAGGGTATTTAAATACTCCCTATATATTAATGGTTGTGTCATCTTTGAGATAAACATATACTTTGAAATCTATAAGAGAATCCTTCAACCTAGTGGTTAAGCCTCAAAACATAGTTTAAATAGTAACAATACTCCACAAAACATGGAATTTCAATCTAAAAACCACCCTTTCTATTTACAAAGTATATCAAGGATAATGATTCATGAGTTTTGTGATCCATTGAAAATAACTATAAATCACCCTGGTTCTAATAATATGCCATTCATAGGTGGGAGTGGAGCTAACACTCATGTTGTAACAAGACCACCAATAACCTACAAAGCATAGATCTAAAAGTGTAGTAAGATATGATCAATATATTGATAGAATCAATAATTTGGAATATGGATTAATTAGACTACAATATCTATTATACCCTCCTTTCAATAAAAAAAACATCATCAACCCATAGGAATAACACGCAATGACTTCTCTAGAGGACTCTAACATAAATTATTTCATCAATGGTCATAAAACCATACCCCCTTAAGTTTTCACTACTGAGGTAACTAGAACCACCATTCCTTCTTCCCAAATGAACTCATCTTAGCCTTGGCAGGTCACATTCAAAATTTAAGGAATAACTAGGCCTCTCAAAATCTAGGGATAACCACTAATCCTACTAACCAAGAAAATTACTCTCTTATCCTTATTCTAATGGTAACTTACAAATTACAACTATATCCATCTAACCCATTTTTCATCAATTTTGTCTCAAAATAATATCCTAGGGATATCTTTACTCATGGCATCCCCTTACCATATTGCTTCTAACATTCTTTCACCATACCAACCTCATTCTCACAATCATAATGGAAGTTTCTATACCTACACCCTTCTTAAAAATTTAGTGGTAAACATGCCACCACCCTAACTCCTCCCAATAATGTGGTAACCAACACACCATCATCTTATGTTCCTCTAAGTTATGTGGATGACAATATGCTACCCACATACATTATTACTTTTTAAATGTCACATATTTCTCTTTCATATAATTCTATTCCACTCTTCTATCACATGTACTCCAATTTCACCAAGCTAAACAATTATTTTCTGACTTACTCTACTTTAGCTTATCAACATCCTTTTATTCCCAATAGTTTTCCACACACTTCATATCCAAATCCTATTTAACCACCTCATACTATGCCTTTGGTGGACTTTAATACTATGGGGACCTATGGTTAATACTTTAAAGATATTATTGATCATAGTATGTAATTATTTATTCTAGCATGTCCCCTACTAGTGCTCCCTAAATTTAAGGAGGAATGAGATCCAAATACACATGTCAACACATATGCTATTATTTTTTGAGATATTTAGCCTTGGGATGGATTAGACATGATTTTTTTCCTTGAACCCTTGAAGGAATTTCCTTTTATTGGTATTATCACCTCCCTAAAGGGTCTATACATTCCCTTTTTTTATTTATGTCTAAGTTTGTCAAAACCTTTAATATGAAAAAACTCCTCAAAATTAACATATGAGAATTATTTCACATCAAGAAAGAACATAATGAATCAGTTGCACATTTCATTATGATATGGAATAAATGTTGGGGATTAGTATTTACATTGGGTAAATTAGTTATCAGGTTATTTACCATATGATAAATAATATTTACTATTATGTAATGGTAATTAGTTACCATATGGTTAATATGGTTATTATTTGTTATGTATATAGGTTAGTGGTCAGTTTGTTATACTCATGACTATTATCAAGTTATTTATTATTGTGTATTCCTATTTAATAAGAATTTGGTTTGATATAGCTATATAATATCCAATGTATTGTTTGATTAAAATATAATAACATTTTGAGTGTGATTTTTGTTTGTCAAAATAGTGAAAATATGGGATAAACTCATTATCTAGTATAAAGCAACATAATGATATTTTAAAGACATCTGTATGGATTGCATCCTTGTGGAGTCCTATTTTGGCATACATACTCCATAATGTCTTCATGTCATTATGTCCAAGTGCCTAATATCTTCTAATATAATTCACCTATACAGTTTATTTGTACACCTTATAACTATTATTCCATTTATCCAACATCAATTTTCATTTGGTATATATGGTGAAATTTTGTACACCCACTCAGATCTTCTCATTCATTCAAATCTACATCACTAAACATTAAAATAATCAAGTAAATTTTCATTAGTTTGTTAACCAATATTTATAGACCTATCCCATGCACCTACTAATATCCTATTGAGGATCCACATTCTTATCAGGCCATGTCGTGTAGCCACCATTGGTTAGTATTTATGTTTTGTATTTTATCTTGTCTCCCATATAAAGTTTATTATTTTTTTATTATTTATTTTTTTATGTTAGGACATATAAACTCATTATGTAGGATAGATATTTGATAAATAATGTCATTGTGAAAGTGTATGCTTTTAGCTGATGTGTCAAAACATTAAAATAAATTGTCACTTTTGTGTATGACTTTAGTCAATGTCTTTATATATAGGATTTAGTGTTTAAGTCTTTTTGTAAAAGATTTAATTGTGAAAAATATTTATATTGAGTCATATTTTTTAAAAGGATGCTTCTTAGTTTAAAATAGTATCCTTAATTAGTCAAAATTGTGAGTGCCATAATGGAAAAGTTTGGTCATGTTGAAAATTTTGAGGGAAAATATTTCCATACATGGTAGTTAAGAACCTAGTTATTACTAAAAACACATATCTTTTGGATATTGTTGATGGAAAAGTAAAGAAACCAAAAGATACATATGAATCAACAAAATGGGAGAGCAAATATTGAAAAGCTATAGCAATCATTAGATTAGGTCTAACTTATGCTTATTTACATAATATATATTTATTTAAATCTTTTAAAACAATTTGGCAATCACTAAACAAATTATTTGGTTCACAATATGGAATCACATCAATAGCATTAAAGTAAATATTATTTGGTATCAAGATGGAATAAGGTAAAAGCATGGTGGATAACATTAGTAAGTTTTGATCCATCTCAAATTAGTTATCTAGAATTAAAATTGATGTATCCGATGATGATGTGAAATTTGTTTTATTGAATAGCATGCCAACCAGTTATTCTAATATGGTTTTTACATTGATTAAAAATTAATCATAGTTTAGAATATCTTATTTCTTCTCTACTCGAGGAATAAAAAATAAATATGATTATTGAACCATAGGAAAATGCAATGTCTGGTAAAAATAAGAAAGATAAGGCATTTTTTAAGAAAAAATTAAAATGTGGATTAGCTTCCAAATATACAAAGAAATAACTCACTTATTTCTATTATAAAGAAACTAGTAATATATCTACTCATTGTAGGAAAAGAGGAGAAGATTTACTTGATGGAAAATTTCAAGATAATGTTGTGGTTGTTGATGAAGAAGAGAATGAAGAGGAAGGAAATATTTCTTGCAAAAAAAATCAAAGTGATGAATATTATCTTTATTATATGATTTTCTAAAGGAGGTCAAAGGTAATATACGAAGGAGGCTTTCTACGCCTCTCATCAGTCACCAAAAATGGGGCCCATATGCTATGGTGGCATTTTGTTTTTTAGTTGTGTGGTGTGATGCATTTATTTTTTGAGTGATTTGAACAATAATAATAGATGTATTATGTTCATGTTTACTTGTGAGTATTCCCCATGTAACCCCTTTTATAGAATCATTGTATAATGTTTATCAAAATGTATTGTATCAATTTTTATGTAAAGTTTATTGGTAAACCTATGAAAAACCATTTGGAAAAGTTATTGGTAAACCTATAAAACCATTTTGTAAGTTTTATGATGAACCTAAAAAACCATTTTTGAAAGGTTATTAGTACACCTACAAAACAAATTGGGTAAGGTTGTTGGTCAAAACTAGGTAAAACCATCAAAAGACAAGTGTGGAGGATGAACAAAGTGTATATATTTTTTCATTCTTGTGTGGTTTTTGTATCCATACAAAAAATACACTTGTAAGAATATAGTATTTTGGATAAATGTGCACTATCACATATATGTTGAGAATATCATGAGCACACAGAGGTGGCACACTACAATCGAAGAGTGACATATGTTTTACCATGTAAAAATTAAAGGGGGGATTGTTTTGGATTAGTATTTACATTTGGTAAATTATTTGTCTAGTTATTTACTATGTGGTAAATAATAATTTTTATTGTGTAATTGTAATTAGTTATTATATAGTTAATTTTCTTATTATTTGTTACATAAATAGGTTAGTGATTATTATTTTTTATCCGTAACTATTACCAGGTTATTTTTTTAATTGTGGATTCCTATTTAATAGGAATTTATTTTGATATGGATATATGATATCCAATGTATTATTTGAGTCAAATATAATAACATATTGAGTATGATTTCTTTTTGTCAAAATTGTGAAAATATGGGTTAAACTCATTAACAAAGTCCTATATTCTTATGCCAATGTGGTACACATGGATCAAAGGGAACTATGTTATTTATTATTACACTCCCTTAACAAGGAGATAAGAGAATATGTACAATAATTCCCGTATAAGTCATATGAAGAAGCATTCAAAAGTGCTCTTAAAATCAATCAAATTCCTTTAATAGTGGTCACATAACCTTTGAGACCAATGGTAAGATAATTTTACCAACTCACACTAATGGAGGCTATCAAAATTAAACTTATAATAAACCAAAGAATTAAGTTCTCAAGATTATCAATAGAAACTAGAATACCACCAAAAATGGTGCCACAAATTAAAAAAAGGGGAAATCTAGTTAGCAACAACCCATATCATCCCTTAAAAAATAATAATAATGAAAACAACAACAAGACATATGAGGAAATAGAATCATCAACCTAATAATCATGTATTTGACTTCAATCTCCCTTTTCTTCATAACATCAAATGGAAAAATAAAAACTAAGGCAAGTTTAAAAATCACTTTTAAAACACTGACCCTAGTCAAAACCAACACCTCTATCCAAATACCAACCAACAAGGGTTTAATCATCAAGGATATGATGAAATGCCTTAGGATTATGATCCCAATGTCTACTTAATTCTCCATAGAGTAATTATACATGACACTCATACCTATAGGGAATATAACAAGTTCATCCAAAGAGTCCCAAAGGACCAATGAAAAACATTTGTAAACATGTTATTATGGAATGCCAATGCAAGCCCTTAAGTTTGATCAAATGGTACTATGGAACCATAAAATGTTAACTTGGGTATCTATCAAAACCCCCTCTTAGACCATCAATAACACATTATCAAAAGCTAGCCATAGGGTAACTATATGTAATCATAAATGCATCATGTATATAAATCAATCCTGGTTTAGAGAAGATAGAGCATACCTACACTTCTGATTTGAAATATATTTTTTATGTGGAAGCATGAATAATATGGGGATCCACTATACCTAATTATGGGATCACTTATCACAATACACCATGCTAGGAAGGGTTCCAAAGCCTATAGTCTAACACAATCATGCAACAACCTTAAAAGAGTCCTAGGTTTAATGTTCACTTTATTTTAATAAATAAGAAAGTAAATCTTATCTAGTGTACACCAAAGCTTGTGGTACAATATGAGGGGTTAGTAAAGAAATAAAAACATGTATAAGATAATATGAATTAATCTAAGTATGAGTAAGACCCTAATACATGGAATATGAAGAGTAATATTATTTGAGCCAATACTTATGCTACTTTTATCTACTAAAGAGATGAGAATAAAGTTAGAATATACTTACCTAAATGTGAACCCATCAAGACTCAATATCTCCCTTGGCCAAAGGGGATTCATAAGAGGTTGTTGTGGTTTATAAATATCACTAAGAAAGGCCAAAGAATCCAAGCCTTATCCACAAGACTGGATTATCCAAGTAGAAACCCTAAGCTAAGACTCCTCAAGTAGAATGGTTGAAGTGCAAATTGTTAAAAAGTGTGATAAAATAATAAATCTTGATTGCATATTGAAATAATGATGAAATTATCTTATATTTATAGGTGGATCTCACCCTAAATCCTTCTGAATAAGTCAATTATATGGGGTTGACCTAGTTAACCCTATATATTTTTAAGAGATAAATCACTATATCCCAAGCTAGGTCAGTTAAAGGGATAACAAATCTCTCAAGTGAAAAATATCCTTAAACAATATAGGGTCAACCCAGTCAACCCTATATAATAATCAGAGGCTAAAAACTATATAGGGTTAACCCAGTCAACCTAATACAATCAACTGGTAAAAGGGGATCAACGTGAGAAAAAGAGGAAAAAGATAAGAAGAGTGTGTAAGGGAGGAGTAATATCTCAGCTAATGGTTTTAAGAGATGTTTGGATTAGTAATAATGTGGAAATAAGGGATAAAAATCTTGAAAAACACTAAAGGTCTACCCACCCCTTTCCTAGTGTACCCTTTAATGTGTGCACTCAAAGAAATTGTGTCTCAATAGGGTCTTACAAGATGTAAAGAATTATTGTTTGATAAAAGGTTGAAAATATTATGTGTATACATATTTACACTTGAATCTCATCACATGTCACTAAGGTGCAATAGGGGATGGTGCTTCGAGAAAGAACATAATAACACACAATGTTGATGCTAAAAAATAGTTGCATTATTTTAAAGCAAAAATAACTGAAAGTAAATGAATAAAAATTAAATTTGATACATACCTTGACTTACCTTTATCATTGGATGGTTGTTTTCTATGTTTATAGTTTTGATTGTGGAGCATGTAAAGTCTGATCTCAATAAACCCAAGAATATAAAACTAAAGAGCAAAAACAAATAAATGCAAGAAAGACAAGATAAATGGTGCTATGAGGATGGGATGTACTTGGAAAATTTGGCAAGCTATGGTGAAAAGTTCTATGTTAGACAAATTACCAAGTCAAATAATAAGAGTAAATTGGGTAACCAAAAAAATCAAACAAGTAAACCTTAAGTAAGAAAGGCAAACTCACCAAGTCAAACCAATGATACATGTCAAAAAGGGTGGTAATCAAACATAAATTAAAAATTAGTAGCAATCCTTACTTAAACAAATATGGACAAGTGAAAAACAAAATGGTAAAACAACATTGATGAGTGAGCAGTAACAATCCTTATCTCACTCAACAATGGAAAAAGGTGCATAAAAAGGGAAAACAACATTATCGAGTGAGAAGTAAAAAGCCAACCTCACTCAACAATGGAAAAAGGTATGAACTCAGGTGTTCATAATAGCAAGATGGTAAAACAATAACAAATGGTAAAAAGAGAGAAAAATACATCTAGAAATGTAAAATCATTGTGAAAAAAATATAATACATAGTTACTTAAACATGTTTCACTCTAAGGATAGATAAAACTAAAACAAAGTAGTGCTAGCATGTTTTTAAGTGATGAATAATAAGAAATTAAATAATAAGGGACAACATATTTGGAATCACAATTTTATTGTCAAGTGGGGAAATGAAATGGGTGGATGGGAGAATGAAGGAAAAACCAAGGTAGAGGAACTCTTTATTGAAGTCAAGACACTCAAATTAGGATTTTTAAACAAGAAGACTGTCAACCTTAAGGAATCTAAAGAAATTATCTTAGCTACACAAGTATTAGTTAAGACATGAAGTATATAGATAATCCCATGAAGGCTATATGCATGAAAATTAAAATGGACCTACCTACCCATAATGTGTTCCCCATTCCGTAGGACCCTTTATAGAGCCATCAATCTACTATGAAGATTGGGTACTTGGATGAGAAAGTATGTAACACCATAGATTTTTTTTAATTCCCCTATTCTAATCTACTATCCTACCACACCTCAAAGGACCTCATCTTTATATGAGGCCAATTGTGGAGTTTGATCTTCGATTGAAGATAGGAGATGTGCTTATAATCATGTCTTTTGGGTTGATGTTGAATTTTGAGATTTGTGTGTTTCCTTTTGTATCAAATTATTTGGATTTTTAATTTTTTCATGGATTTTTCTATTCCTCCACACATATTTGGAAAACCAAGAATGAGTGCTTAAGATGACTTTCATTTGAATACTTGGGACAAGGTTGATAAGATAGAGAACTTCAAAGAGCATGGGGTCTAAAAGTCTCATAAATCTTGGTGAAATGAAAGTGATATCTTGAATTTGACCTTTTCAAAATTTAATATGGAGTGAAAGAAAAGGGAAATCAATAGTTACACATGGAGCAATTTGAATTACTTAAAATCACAAAAAATATGACAAAGGGTAAAAAGGGATACAATGACAGTAAATTGTGATTCCTTATCATAAGAATGAGGTAAATGGAGGAGAATATGATAACATAGATTATTATGTAAATTTAATCTAACAAAAGAAACAAAATCTAAATTTTGAGAACAAGGATGTAAAAAAAATGAAAAGATGATAATTTTATGAGGGTTGGGTCCTATCCACAATCTTAAACTACAACTTCATAAAAGAGAAACCCAAGGGGTACCAACAAGTAAGTAAAAGATAAATTGAGATAAGAAAAAAGATGGTAGTTTTTTGAGGAATTTTAGGGCTTATACATAGTCTTATGAAGTAAATCACAAAATAAAAATCCAAGGGGTGCCAAAAGAGAAAATGAAAGAAGATAAAGAAGACTATGGTACATCAAGAAACCAAAATACCAAAAGGGAGGACTAAAGGTTTGTGAAAGGAAAGAAATTTATATAGAGGGAAAGACCATTTTAAGTAACATAAAAAAAGTTTTAGATATAATTAGATAGAAAGCATGAAAAAAAAGAAATGTTTAGTCAAAGTACTTTTTTAGAAATTGTGCATTGGTGGGCTCTTTGAAAACATAGCCTTCATTGGTTTGAAGGTGGTAGATGATTATACCAATAATATATTTGATTAAATATGGGCCCCACCATTTTTTGGCATATTTAACTTCTTTATCATGGGTTTAGTCTAATTTAAGGACAAGATCACTAACATTAAATGTGTAGACTTTAACATAATTATTATGTTGTCTAGTAATGTGTGCCTTGTATTAGTGGTTATGTTGTAAGGCTGAAAGACAATGTTCATAAAGTATATAAAGGGCATGAAGATGATACACACATAATTATTCATTGTGAATAATACCATGAAGAGATATACAAAGAGAGGGAAGATCAACTTATAAATGAAAAACTTATTTAGAACCATAGACTAGAGAAAATGGAGTTGCCCCTATAGCAATGTGTATGGTAGTTTGATAAGCCCAAAGTGTAGGGTAAAGATGAAGATGCCAATCCATGTAAGTTTCATGGATTATTTTTTGGATAATTTTGTTGATAATTTTATTAGTGCCCTGAATTTGGCCATTGCATTATAGATGATAAGGCATGGAAAATTTGTGATTGATCTTGAATTTATTTAATATATTTATTTTTGAAGTTACCAACATTGTCTAAAATGATAGTATGTGGAACACCAAAGTGGAAAATGATTTTATTAATAATAAATTTGGAAATGGTAAGACTGATGATGTTAATAAGAGGCATGACTTCTACCCATTTGGTAAAATATTTAGTGGTTGTGATGATAAAGATATGCCCATATTGGGAGTGAGGTAGTTTACCAATGAGATCAAATCCCCATGTGTAAAATGGCTAAGGAGTTTTGATATTTTGAAGTTCAACTAGAGGTGAATGGATTACATCATCATGAAGTTAGAAAGGATTACACTTTTTAGAATATTCAATTGCATCCTTTTGAAGAGTAGGCCAAAAATAACCCATACATAGGCATTTGCATTTTGTAACATGTTTCCTATAATGGCCACCATAAATGCCCCCATTTTATTGTTCAAGAAGAAGAGGGATCTCATCTTGTATAACACAATAGATCAAGGTAGCATTAGAATTGTGATAATAAAAGATGTGTCAAAATACATACTTGAAATCTTATTTATGAATGTGTGTTTTATCATGAGAGTCTAAATTAGGAGGATAAGTTTTATTTTATAAGAATTTAATGATGTATTGATACCATGGGTTTTGTTAAATGGTAATAACCTCAATGTGATAAATAATAAAATCCAATGGTTGAGTAGAGGATGGAGATTATATTATTTGTATAAGAAAAGTAGGATCAGAAAGGATTTGGTGTGGATGAAAGAGAGATGTTGAAGATGAAATAGAATAAAAAATGGAATTTTGATCTGTATAAATAGGCTCAATATTGAAAGAGATGAAATACTTAGCAAGAGTGGTTGTAATTTGATGATATGTGATGAGGTTCTCACTTTTACATTGATAAGCACCACTAACTTGGTGGTAGATAAATTGAGAATCACCTAAATCATGTATTTAATGTCTAAATCAAGAGAATATCTCATGCCTAAGATAATATTTGTGTACTCAACCATAGTGTTGGTGACATCAAATGTGAATCAAAAAAGCTAAATGAATGATCTTGCCAAGAAGACTTGTGAGAATGCAACCTACCCCAACTCCTTGAAGGAATTTAGCACCGTCAAAGTGAAGGGTCCAAGTATCCTCATGCAAGTTGAAATTAATTTTATGAAGATCTTTGATAACTACTTTTGATTTAGTATTAATAGAGGGAGTAGTGGATTCTTTAAGATTATTATCTTTAAGATTAGTGTTAAAGCTATGAAAATAATATTTGATAGAAATAGATTGATTAAGACCTTCGATGTAAAGGATATTATCATCTAGAATATTATCTTGAAGATAAGAAGTGGTTAGTATGGGAACTACAACAAGTTGATTAGCTATGATTTTTTCTTTCAAATTTGTTTGAGTGATAATGCAAATTTTAAATTCCATAGGGAGGACCATCCATTTAAAAATTCTATCTCTAAGAAGAAATGCTTTGGAGAATAAATGATGAAGGGGGTTGGAATGAAAAATGACATAATTATTTTGGTAAAGCATATAGTGATGAAGCTTTTTAGCTAAAAAATAAATAGCAAGGCAATCACACTCAACTTTGGCTTAATGTGTCTCATAATCAATGAGGCCTCAGCTAATGTAGTAGATAACATACTCTCTGCCTATATTATTTTGTTGGGAAATAATTTCTCCAACAAAAATAGGTGTGGAATAATTATATATAATAAAAGGTTTATCATTGGAAGGAGGATGAAGTGTAGGTAGATGAAGCAATGAATCTATCATGTTATCAAAGGAATTTTTACATGGATCTATCCATTCTAAAGTAGTGCCTTTCTTAAGAAGAGAATTCATGGAGTGAATTTGATATTCCATTTTGGGAATGAATCATTTAATTTCCCTAAGTTTAATTTAATAAGTATGAATGTCGAGAATAGAACTAGGAATGGTAATGTTGATGATAGCACTAATTTTGGTAAGGTACACATCAATGTTATAAAGAGAGACTAATAATCCTAAAAAATTTATAGATGTGAATCAAAAGACACATTTTTAATGATTAATTCTAAATTTATATTTAATAAGATGATCAAAGATGATAGTGAGATTTGAAAGATAAGTCTTACAGTTTTTGGGTTTAGCAATGAGATCATCCACATAAGTTTCATCAAATTTGTGGATTAGATCATGAAAGATGTGATTAATTTCTCATTGGTAAGTGGCTCAAGCATTTTTGAGGCATAAATTCATTTTGACATAGAAAGGTGAGAGTTGTCTTATGTTTGTCATTAGGAGCAATATGAATCTAATTATATCCTGAGAAGTTGTCTATAAGAGATAAAATTTCATAACAAGGCATGGAATCAACAATGTCATCTATTGAAGGTAAAGTTAATTTGTCCTTAGGAAAAACAAGGTTAAGATTATGAAAATCAATATAAATTTGAGTGACATTAGTGACTTTATTCTAAATAAGAACAATGTTGGAGACCCATTCAGAATAATCCACTAGTTTGATAAATTTAGCATCAAGTAATTTGATGATTTCCTTATGACATAAAGTGGAAATTTCAGGTGGATATTTACATTGATTTTAATTCACAATATTTTCATTAGGATAAGTAATGATGTTATGTACCCACAATGCTAGGCATGTCCTCATAGGACCAAGCAAAAGCTTCATAATATTTCTTAAATAATAAGCTAAAATTATCATGTTCATTAGGTGAGAGTTCATGAGAAATAGTAATTGGTCAAAGACAAGATGGCGTACCATATTCGATGTGATTTTTTTATTTAATATTCATGGAATTATCATCTTAAAAGTGGTATGGTACATTAGGTAATGTATAAATTAGATTTGTTTAAGGGTCAATGCTAGAAACAAAGTTATTGAAGCAAGGAGTTTTATTTTGAAATTCCTAAGTTTATGATGTTGTTGAGGAAATTGAGGTTCTTGGGAATAAATTAACTCAAGGATAGATTCATCACTAGGAAAGGTATGCAAAGGACCATAATAATTGATGTCTACTTCAATATAGATAATTTTAATTACCATGGTGATCATGCTCAAAATGTATTTGATGAACATTGGTTGCCTTGGCATCTAGTGTAATTTTAGGAGTAGAATAAGTAAATGGATTAGAAGGGGTTTGAATATCAATGGGTTTAGTGATGGGAGAAGGATCAAAGGTAATGATTGGATAGATAGGTGGTAAAAGAGATGTAGCTATTTTTAGAGGTTTAAAAGGTATAATTTTCTCACCACCCAAGGAGTATCGATAAGAGTATAATTGGTAGGAGGCACATGACCCTCAAGATCTAGGGTATGATCCAGAAAAATGGTATAAACATCTTGATTAAAATCATGAATTTGGGATAAGATTTTTTGATAATGGTGGACATCCAAGTCTCTAGATTGATCTTAGGCCATTATATAATTATAATTATATGTTGGAGAGATTGTACATGCTTGAGAATTAGGGGAAATTTTACAGGGTGAAATCATGATATTATTAAATGTACAAAGAGACATGATGAGAAGATCTTGAAATAATTTAGACAATCCAAACTCATTGTAAGTGAAGGCATCTTCAAGTAAATAAGGCTCCTGAGTATTGCATGGAAAGGTAAAATTGATAATCTCATCAATGAGAGGAATATTATGATCCCTGGGTAATAGAGAAGGAGGAAGCCATTGAAAAATGTAGGGAGGTAATTTGGTAATATTGAAAGTAAGTTACAAATCATTAGGTTCATCATCATTGGAATCTATAAGAGTTAATTGTAAATTAGGATTCATGTTCATGAAATTAGGTAAAGGAACACTATTAATTTTAGGAATTTTAGGAATATGATATTGTGATTTAAAATTAGGAAGTTGAATAATCCATGGGTTGGGATCGGCTTCATGCTTGCATAATTTTCAATTATGTAAACATTTAATGCATTGGCTACCATAAGAAGAAATGGCCCTCATTCGATGAGTCCATGGATGACCAAGGAGTATGTTGTAAGATAGGTGTAAGTCAAGGACTATAAGATTGGTTCAAACAGTCTTAGGTCCAATGGTTAATGGAAGCCAAATACAACCAAGTGGATTTTAATTAGTTTTATCAAGACCATGATAGGTAAGAAAGGTTTGCTTGAAATGATCCTTATTATAAATAAGTTGTTGGATGAGCCATAAATATGTCACACTAATACCAAAACCTTCATCAACTAGAAATTTAGGGATATGAGTGGTATTAATGGCTAATTTGATGAAAATTGGTGGATCATCAACATGAAAGATAATTTCATCATTGATCATGTCATCTTCAAGGAATTCAATAGAAGGTTTGGAAGGACATAATTTTAATGGTATTTACATTGGTAGGTTAGGATTTAATAGAAGGTGGTTCTTTATCTAAGGAGGATGGATCATCAACTCTTGGAGATGTTGCATAAGTAATTTACAAGGATAAGGAGAAGTACAAACCAAATCCATAAGTGGAATCTTATAAGGCATATATTTGAATTCCTTTAATAAAGTTCTAATGAGACTTAGAAGAACCAACACAAGGTTTAGGAGTTAAATTAAACTTTGGAGGAATATATGTGGTTGGAGGATTGAAAGGAGGAGATGGTTCCTCTTGAGCTCCTAAAGAAACATTATTAATAATTTATTCTTATAAATATGGCTTCTTAGGCTTGTTAATAAGATCTTTATGAGCTAGTTTATGGTGGTAATTGACCTTAGCAATATTGACATATTAAGAATTATTAAAATATTGGTCATAATTAGCATTAATGGCATAAACATCCTTGGTATTTTATTGATCATTTAAAGAAGATTTTTGGTTATTTGAGGTAGAAACTTTGGAAACTTGTCATTTTTGAGAAGAAACAATGTATTCTTGATGATGAATATTGATCATAGCTTCACGATTGAATGAATCACCAATCATATAGGAGATAGTAAATTTAGTAAGCCCTATACAATACTCATGAGAATTAATAATATTAGCATGGAAACAACAAAATAGATTGGGGTCATACCACTTAGGAGAATCATTAGGATAAGTGAAAGGTTTTGAGGGTGGTAGAAATTATTTCATTTGTTGAACCAAAAGAGGTATATGAGAAGGTGAAGGAACACCAATTTTGGCAACTCCTAGTTTGGTTTACAGAGTATTACTAGTGATAAAATTATATGTTTGTAAATATCCTTTAATAATTTTATGATTAGTTTCAAATTGGTTCATAAGAAAGTTCTGATGTTTATCTTGATCAAGAGCTTCATTAAGTGTTTGGGGAGAAAAGGTTTGAACCTTGTATTAAAGAGTGGGACTCAAAGTAGTGATAAAGATTTTGAATAAATTATCATCAGTCATGTTATGCTCATATTTATGGGCAAATGATTTTCATCTTTTGATAAATTCATGAGTTGATTTAATGGGAGATTGGTTAGCATTGATGAAGTGGCTAAGATAATTTTTGGGAAGATCATTGTGTTGAAATGCTTTAACGAAAGGATTAATCAAATATTCAAGTTGAAAAATAAAATGTTGGGGAAGTTTATTATACCAGTATAACACATCACCAATGAAGGTTTTAACTAAGAGTTTAGTAGTGGTGAAGGTTGTTAATTTGGATCCATTCTTTGTAAAGGTTTTCAAAGGATTTAAGAAATGAGGTAAGGTCTTTAGTCTCATCATATTTCATAGTTGGAGATATGTTACCAATATCAATGGAAATAATGAAGGGGCCAAAGGCTCATTTTGAATGGTTTTAATCATCTTGTTATTCATTATGGGTTAATGAATAACATTACCTAAGGAATCTTGAAGAGGTAGAGGAATGTAATTGGGATTAGCTTGAAAATGGATAATTGGAGGTTGATTAGCCACATTGATTAAACTTTTTTGAAGTTGCATCATTTGGTTGGTGTTATAATTTTGAATTATGTTCATTTGTTGGATAACTTTGGCTAAGATTTGAGTTATATCAAGAGGTGGGTTGGTATTGGTAGGAACATTCCCTAAATTGGTATTAGGGAGAGGATTATTAGAAGGAATTTTTTAAAGATTATTAAGTAAACTTATATCAATTACTCCTACATTAATTTGAATATTTTGAAGACGAGAAGTTTCTTGATAAGTATATAAAGGATTAGATCTATCAACTTCATCTTGAGGTGTTATTTATACCATATTACAGTCCATGATGAAGGAGGAGAAGAGGTACACCAAGAGTGATGGTGCTCTTAGGAGGAAAAGAGAGGAAGAAATGAACATACCGTATAGTATCTAAACGGATTTAATCTATCTAAGAAGATTTTGATAGGAGACTTCATTATGACTGAAGAGAGATGAACATAATACAAATAAGGAGAAATAGAGAACTATATTTATAAATAGGGAAGAGAAAGTATTACAAGGCTGACTAGTTTGACCAAACATAGAAAACATGGTCTGTAAATAGTACAAGGTCAATTAGGTCAATCTAGCACAATGAACAAAAGCTATAAAAAGGTACAAGGTCAACCCAGTACAATAGAGAGTGAAAATTAAGAAGCCTATAATATATTGTGAATTGAAACAAGATAACATTTCCAAGTAATTTGAAAATAAATAAATAAAGGGAATAAAATAGTCAATTATAATCATGCTAGTCAATCCAATTGAGTCACATAACATAAAACCTTGCACCAACACTGGCTAATGCAAGTTTTTACAATACAAAATACAATTGAGAAAAGATCAATCAATCAACTTGGAAAGTAAATAGTTAACTAATTGGTCAACTTGAATGTTTATTAGATTATTAAGATATGATTTTAAATGTGATGGGGAGTTGGATGCAAGAAAGGAACTAGAAAGCAATCTAAGGATGGTTTCAAGTAGTCTAGGCTGAAAGGGATCTATAGTGGTAATGATACATGCTTGGTATTTGGGCATAACCCCTCACTTCACAAACTACAATGATAAGGGTGTCAGGGGATTATCCATAATATACCATTAAACATGTTTTATACTTGACTAGAATATCAAGTTAGCTTCCACCTTGGTGATGAAATCTAAGTAGATTGGTCTTGGGTAGACAAATGTTTAAAATGCTTGTTTAAATTTTATGATTTAGTTATGTGTACATAAAATAAAAAATATTGAAACTAAATAATTAATTTAAAACTACTTAATTAAGCTATGTGATCTATTCTAAGCATGCAATCAACAAGAATAGAAAGTGTGAACTAATTACTAACATATAAGGTTAATTTTAATTTTGAAACAAATTATAATGTTGATATAGTCAATAGTATATGCCAAAAATATAGATTAGGTTTGATAGGGTCAATCCTATACTAAAAAAACAAGCTATGAAAATGAATAGGGTTAACAAAGTTTACCTAGTTATCCAGACAACACATAAAACATATAAATGGGTCAATTTGGTTGACTATGCAAGGGCACTTTTGAAGATTAAAAATTGTAAGAGGAAAGACTATAAATAAATACACAGAGACATAGAAAGTAACCTTGGTGGATCGAAGATATAAAGAGTGAAGATTTTTATTAGAGAACCTTGATATATGCTTACAAATTCTACTAACTGGGTTGATTGGGTCGATCAAGAATTGTATAAACCTATTGCCAAGTACCTAAAAATGTAAAGGGTCAAATGGTTCAACCTAGTAGTCTAGATTGGATGTTTGAAAATATAAAAACTTGTATTAGATCAATAGGATTGATAGAATATCCTATTCCTAAGATCTTATGCACAAAAATTAGAGTTGGATAAACAGAGTCAATCCACTATGGAAAATATATGATAAAAATAATGATGAAAGAATGAAATAAGGTGAACAAATATTGTAATGGTTAGTTCACATTAGTTCCACTAGAATGTATACAATCATAAACACATCATGTCTATAAATCAATCCTAGCTTAGAGAAGATAGAGCATACCTACACTTTTGATTGATAATACATTTGTTAAGCAGGAGGATCAATATGGGGATCTGTTAGACTTGATTAGGGGATCACTTTTCATAATACACCATGCTAGGAATATTTCCAAATCTTAAATTCTAACACAATCATGAAACAACCCTAAAAGAGTCCCAAGTTTAATGTTCACTCTATTCTAGTAAACAAGAAAAAAAATATAATCTAATGCACACCAAATCTTGTGGCATAATATGAGGGGTTAGTAAAGCAATAAAAACATATATAGGATAATATAAATTAAAATAAGTATGAGTAAGACCCTAATATATGGAATATGAAGGGTAATATTATTCAATCCAATACTTATGCTAATTTTATCTACTAAAGAGAGGAGAACAATGTTAGAATATACTTACCTAAATGTGAACCCATTAAGACTTAATCTCTCCCTTGGAAAAATGGGATTCATAGAGGTTGTTGTGGTTTATAAGAATCACTAAGAAAGGCCAAAGCATCCAAGACTAGATTATCCAAGTAGAAACCCTAAGCTAAGACTCTTCAAGTAGAATGGTGGAAGAGCAGATTGTAAAGAAGTGTAAGTGATAATAACTCTTGATTTCGTATTGAAATAATGATGAAATTATATTGTATTTATAGGTATATCTCACCCTGAATCCTTTCAAACATGTCAACTATATGAGGTCGACCCAATTGACCTTGTATATTTTTAGGAGATAAATCAGTAGGTCCTAAGCTATGTCGGTCAAAGGACTAACAAATATCTCAAGTGAAAAATATCCTTAAACATTATAGGGTTAACCTAGTTGACCTTGTACTTTAATCAGAGGCTCAAAACTATATAGGGTTTACTTGGTCAACCTAGTATAGTCAATTGTTGAAAGGGGATCAATGTGAGGAAAAGAGGGATGGAAAGAAGAAAAATACTAGATGCATATGCAAGGGAGGATTAATATCTTAGGTAATGGTTTTAAGATCTGGTTAGATTGGTAATAATGTGGCAATAAGGGATAATAATCCTATAAAGCACCAAAGGTCTACCACCCCTTTCCTAATACACCCTTTAAGGCATGCACTCAAAGAGATTGAGTCTTGATGTGTTCCTCAAGATGTAAAGCATCAATATTTGATAAAAGTTTGAAAATATTATGTATACAATAACCAAAATATCTAATATCCCTTGCCTAACACTCATGATGTCAAATCTTCTACTTCTAACTCAATCAATGCTAACATGACTCCCTAATTAGCACCCTAAGGTAAGACTAGGATGATAGGGGTTATGGGGTTAGAAACAAAAGAATAAGTGAATATTATCACTCACATAAGGGAATATCAGCCTACAATTTTTCTCCTTTAAAAAATTTTGTAACCTAATGTCATTCCTAAAACTATGGAACACTATGAATTATTTACAAATATTATGAAGGCATTTTCACATATCTCTTTTCTTGACTTGATCAATAATTTGCTTTCCCACCACTTTACATTTATTGGCACCTTAAGGTTAGAAAATGATCTATTTTTACTCCTCCACCTCATAACTATTGGAGTTGTTGCCAGAATCCGAATAATGCGAGTGCAATGAAGACATGGTCACACAAGATAAACAAGTGCACACCATAAGATGCTAAAGCAATTTGATAATAACAAGAAGATAAATTGCACAAAACAAAATGGAGAAAACCAAATCTGAATTAGCATGGAATGGCCAAAATGAGGACTACAAATAGGAGAGTACGAAAGTAACTCTTCCACAAAAGGTGGACAAGGCACACCAAAAATAGTCAGTAACTCCTCCATGAAAGGTGGTGACAAGGTGATAAGAATAGAGAAGTAACTCCCATCAAGGGAGTTACTTATGACATTCTTATGACACCTATGACACATCTATGACACACACCTCCACATAAGCTAGCCTATCCCACAAATGTAGGAAAACTCCATGTATGCACAAGAAATACAATTTCCCTAATTAATAAATAGGGAAAAATAAAAACTACACTAATACCCCCCCATAAGCGCAGCTTAGATGGGAAGTGTGGAAATATAAAATGGGTCCCGGCAACTAGGCCTGATGAGGTACCCATGTACAAATGTAATCTCCCATAAGATAGAGAAAAGGAGAAAACCCATAGGAAAAAAACTCCCCCCCCCAAAAGAGAGACATAAAAGAAAAGAAGAGGCTAAAAAGCCCCCCCTGAAGTTGATGCTACTGCAAATGTAGACCGCACCCCAAGAAGAGCTCGTAAATGAATGAACTTGATCTCAGTGAAAGGTTTGGTGAAGATGTTTGCAACCTACTCTAAAGACTAGCAAAATATCAAGTCAATGACCTGACTATGAATAAGCTCTCGAATGAAATGCATGTGAATCTCTATGTGCTTGGTCCACTGGTGCTAAACTGAATTCTTGCAAATTTGTATGGTACTCTGATTGTCATAATAAATGATGGTGGGCTGCCTAATAGAAATGCCAAACTCAGAAAGAATCCCCTGAAGCCAAATAGCCTCAATAGCTGCATTAACAACTCCCCTGTACTTTGCCTCTATAGATGATATAGCAATAGCATTTTGCTTCTTGCTAGACCAACTGATAGGACCTGAACCTAGAGAGAAACTATAACCAAAAGTGGACTTACGAGTCTGTGAATCACCAGCCCAGTCTGGATCTGTTTATCCTACCAAGTAAACCTCTGTGCCAAATCTATAGTGAATCCCATATCTATGTGAACCCTATATGTAATGCAAGATCCTCTTAGTTGCTTTCCAATGCAGCTCATGGGGTTCTTGCATGAATCTGGAGACAAGTCCCACTGTATATGAAATGTCAGGCCTAGTGTGAGTCAAGTAGATGAGACTACCAACAAGTTGTTGATATCGAGTGGCATTAACCAATGGTGAAGAACAATCAATCTCAAGCTTGACTCCTGATAGAAAGGGAGTTAGAGATGGCTTGCAATCAGCCATGTGAAATCAAGCCAATAAGTCAAGAGCATACTTAGGCTATGCAAGAGAAATCCCTAAATCTGACTATGAGATCTCGATGCTAAAGAAGTAGTGCAACAAACCCAAGTCTGTCATGTCAAATCTATCCTGAAGAGATGCCTTCACCGCTGTAATAGCCAATGAAGAACTCCCAGTGATCAAAAGGTCATCAACATATAGAACCAAAATCAGAAGTGAATCATCCTACCGTAAGAAGTAGACATTGGGATCAGAATGGCACCTAGTGAAACCTGCTGTGAGAAGGAAGGAATCCATCTTGGCATACCAATCCTGAGGGGCCTATTTAAGGCCATAGATAGATTTCCTAAGTATACATACTAAGGAAGAATCTTGAACAAATCCTGGTGACTGCTCCATGTAGATCTCCTCCTCAAGGTCTCTGTGAAGAAAGGCACTCTTCACATCCATCTGATGCACATCCCAACCATGTGCTGTGGCAATAGCCAAGGTGAGTCAGATAGAAGTCATCTTTGTAATGGGTGCAAAGGTCTCTGAGTAGTCAATGACTGCCACCTGTGAGAAACCTTTGGTGACCAATCACGCCTTGTACTTATCGATCGACCCATCTGCTGCAAACTTGGTCTGATATATCCACCTACATTGAACCATCTTTCTTCCCTTAAGAAGTGAAGTCAAATTCCAAGTGTGATTTTTGATTAAGGAAGAATATTCTTCCTCCATAGCACTATCCCACTCGGGTACCCTCGATGCCTCTCAAAAAGTCTATGGATCTAAAAATGAAGAAAAGAAGGCATGTGGATCTCTCTAAAAATCCCCCTAGTACGTCTATCATCTACGGGGTCTCCTGACCATGTGCCAACAATCTCAAGTGTCTGTCTGGCCCAAAGTGGCCCAGAAGTGGGCGAGTCAGGTGCTAACTCCTCATCCTCTGACTGACTAGTGATGGATGACACTGCATCACTATCCTCACTATCTAAACTGGAAGAAGAAGAAGATAACTTTGGCTCAAGAACCTGTTGTGGCTGATCTAAATCTGACGAGGAATCATCATGAAGAAGTAGATCTGATGAAGGAGAAGAAGTGTCAAGTGTTGAGTCTCTAGGACTTTCCTAAAAATGGACACTTCTCTCGATGAACAACTCATGTGTGACTGGATCTAGAAGGTGATATCCCTTAATACCATCTGGATATCCTACAAAGATGTAAGGCTTGGACTGACATTCCATAGCTTTGCATTTCTTCTTCAAAATGCGGGCCATGGTTGGGGATCCAAAAACCCTGAGGTGCTCAACATCAGGTTTCCTTTTATGCCAAGCTTCAAAGGGTGTTATCCCTTTCAAAGCTTTGTGAGGAACCCTATTCTAAATCTATCAAGCACAATTGATGGCTTCAGCCTGATACTGTGGTCCTAAGGATTTGGAATGAATCACACAACTAGCCATCTCTTTCAAGAACCTATTCTTACGTTTTGCAACCCCATTTTGTGAAGGACTGTAGTTGACTATGCACTGCAAATCAATCCCCTCTGTGGTGCAAAACTGCTCAAACCTGATGCTGACATACTCCCCTCCATTATCAGTTCGAAGAACTTTGATGGATTTCTCACTCTATTTCTCAACAAGAGCCTTGAAGTCTAGAAAATGTTCAAACACTTCAGACTTTTGTTTGAGAAAATATATTTAAGTGTACCTAGAGAAATCGTCAATGAAAGTGAGGATGTACTTGGCCCTTGTGAAAAATGGTTTTGGAAAGGGTCCCGATACATCACTATGGACTAACTCCAAAGGTTGTAAAGCCCTCCAAGCTTTGCCTTTGTCAAATTTTGCTTCGGGATGCTTCCCAAGGGAGCACCCCTCGCAAAGTCCTTCTGAGAATTGGACATGAGGCAAGCCAATGACCATGTCATTTTTGCAAAGTTGCTCAAGATAGCGGTAGTTAAGGTGGCCAAATCATTCATGCCATAATTTGCTAACTCCATCTAAATGAGTCAGCAATGCTGTAGGAGAAGAATTTGATGCAAGATGTGAAAAGGTGTATAACCTAGCTTGGTATCTACCCTTCCCACTGCCACTGTAGTATCACTATGCAACTCCCTAATAGATACTGAATCCAGTGAAAACTCAACTCTCATGCCCCAACCAATGTGAGTGATTTGGTACACTGATAGGAGATTGGTTTAAAGAGAAGGAACACTTAGAACATTGTTGAATGTTCTTCCTTCCATTTCAACTAACCCTCTCCCTACAATGGAAACTGATGTGTCATCACCCAAACTAATTGAAGTCATGCTACAAGGCTCTAAAGATGAAAACTCAACTAGTGAAGAGCCCATGTGGTGAGAAGCACCCGAGTCGATGACCCATGAAGATGTGGAAGCTGTTGTAGCTACAAGGGCCTTGCCCTTTTCTTTCTCCTTACCTTTGCCCTTTGCCTTAGTAGAATCTTGGGTTGATGAATTTTGCTTGATGGACTCAGGAACACCTATATTATTCTTCTCTAGAAGATGAGTTAGGTGGTCTATTTGTTTCTTCATGCACTTGTGTTCATCATGTCCATTCTTTTTATAATAGGCACACTTAACCTTCTCATTCTTAGGTTTAGCATTAGAAGATGAAGTCTCAGTGTTGTTTTTGGCAGGATTGGTATTTTCTTTCTTTTTCTCTTGATCCTTGTTCTTTTTCTTCTTCTCCTTTGTTGAAGTCTTGTCCTTACCATTTCTAGCTATCAAAGCTTGGGGTTGAGTAGACTTCATTGTGCCCATCTGAATTAGCTTATCTTGCTCCCTAGTCAAGTCGGCAATGAATGAATCCAAAGAAGGCATTTTCCATGTAGTGCCAAGGGCACTTTTAGTGGCATGGAAAGTGGAGACAAAGACTGAATAACTTGGACCTAACTTTGTGAGAATAGAAAGTATGAGTTGATCATCTTTCTTCTCTATCCCACATTCTTTTAATTACAATCTAAGGGCCTTAAACTTAGTAAAGAAGTCCTGTAGGGTGTCAAAGTTACTAGGACTTAGACTTATGAGTTTGTTTTCAAGCTCATGACCTCTCATCTCATCGAGCTTCCCAAACAACTTTTCTAAGGTGTCCCATATGTCATTAGGAGTTTGGGAGGATTCTAAGTGGAAGAGTAGTTATGGAGACACGGAAAAACTCAGTAACCCAAAGGCTTCATCACTACGGTTGTACCACTTAACCTTTTCGGCATCTGTATTAGGTTCTACTTCTGTACCCATTGTGATCCTATACAACCCTTTGCTTCTAAGAATGATTGACATTTTAACTTTCCATTCATGATAGTTGAAGGGTGTTAGGGGTTTGAGTTTAAAAGAATCCATTTTTAGCTGAAATTAGGTGAAGTTGTGTTGATTGCAAGTTGTGAATGTATGCAGAAAGGAGAATGAAAGTGAAGTTTGCAAGTTGTGAAAAATCAATCACACACTCTAAAATATTGATCCCCCCCCCAATATGCAAGTGCACACTCAAAAGACGTCGGTCTCAACCAAAAATGTGTCTTAGAGCAATTAGTGTAAGATAAAAGCAAACGGACGTCAAACTCAGCCGAAAATGCGTCTCGAGAGACCTAAATTTTTGGCACTTTATAAACTAGTGAATTTTTGAGAAATAACAAGTCTACACTGTGGATAATTTAATTACAAGCACTTTTGCAAAAAATGGCACCCAAAACTGAGCTACCGTTTGCAAGATTTTAAAGTTACAATTTTCCCGTAAACTAGTGTTTTTGCAAAAAAAGCACTAAAACATTAAAAAAATACCTGTTATAGGGAGATAAAATGGCCTTCCAACCACTCATTGGATTCGGCATGGAATGAAGAATCCAAATGAGGTTTTTGTGAGGGAGAATTGGCCTCCTGCCAATCCGGGCCTCACCCTTCGTCTTCGTAGGTTGAAGATACAAGTGGAAATAAAACCTCTAAACTCCCTTTTGAATGCTAAATTTCAAATTTGATTATAATTCAAAAACTAAATGACTGAATTAAAATCAGAATAATTTAAAAAAAGGCAGATTTACCCAAAAAATAGGGAGAGAGTGGGCCCACTAAAGAAGGCGTTAGAAGCCAAAAAGGAGCGCCATTTTTTTTAAAGACAATCAGACGCTGGATGTGTCAACAAAAGACACCTTAGTGAATGCAGGATCTGATGGCTGTCAGATGGCACTTAGGACAAAATAAAAAACCTGCTGTAAATGCCGTACCCTTGGCACCTTGTTGGAGAAAGCAGAAACTAGGCGCAAAAATAAATATGTTTGCAAAAAAAGACAAACCTGTAGACTGCGTGTCATACGGCCTGGTCAGGGGTAAAGCTTGGTGCAATAGAATAGAAGAAGGCTTGGCAAAAGACTCAGTTTGCTACTGGAATTGAGGGCGCCCAGCTGGAAGGAGTGTGGCGCAGCAAGCAGAATGCAAAAGTGCGCCATACAGTGTAGAAGTGCACTGTATGGACTGGACAGTCGCTGAACACTGTGGAGCAGCAGGCGTCCTCTTTATTTCCTCAAGCTGGAGTCACACAAACACAAGGTAGAGAAGGGTGGTGTCCAAGAGCAGCAAACAACATGCAGAGTTTTGTTTTGCAAAATAACAAAAAATCCTCTATCTTATTGATTTCAAAATAAGCTAAAAGCATAAACACACACAAGATTACCGAAAGAGCTCTGATACCATATCGGAGTTGTTGCCAAAATTTGGATAATGCGAGTGTAATGAAGACGTGATCACATAAGATAAACAAGTGCACACCACAAGATGCTAAAGCAATTTGACAATAACAAGAAGATAAATTGCACAAAACAAAATGGAGAAAACCAAATCTGAATTAGCATGGAATGGCCAAAATGAGGACTACAAATAGGAGAGTATGAAAGTAACTCCTCCACATAAGGTGGACAAGGCACACCAAAAATAGTCAGTAACTCCTCCATGAAAGGTGGTGACAAGGTGCTAAGAATAGAGAAGTAACTCCCATCAAGGGAGTTACTTATGACATTCTTATGACACCTATGACACATCTATGACACACACCTCCACATAAGCTAGCCTATCCCACAAATGTAGGAAAACTCCATGTATGCACAAGAAATACAATTTCCCTAATTAATAAATAGGGAAAAATAAAAACCTACACTAATAGTAACCAAATCAATCATATTGATCTTGATATGTTTCCACTAAGGTAGGATTCAAAGGATTTTGGTTATTTATTCAACCTTATAAGTCTCCTTGTAGATTTTGAGATGGCTAGGAGGGAATATCCAACTTTTAATCTAAAAATATGGGTCTATGATAATTATGTGAAACTAGTAATGGTCAATAATGGGATAGTATTTAATATAGTACCCCTTTTATTTCTCTAGAATATTATTTATGGATAAACCAATTATTCAACAACCTACAACTCCATTGGAAGCTAGGATAGTCTCAAATCCACTTCCATAGGAACCATTATTTTCCCCATCACCTTAGGTCCCAAGATAATGTTGACTAAATCAAACATAATTGATAAATATACCAATTATAAAATGATCTTGGGTAGGCCCAAAAATCATATAAATAACTAATATCCATTAAATTCTACCTAGGTGGAAACATATCGAGATTAATATGATTGATTTGGGACTAAGGTGGATGAGTAATATAGGATAATTGTCCCAAACCTAGGAAATCAATTAAATACTAATGGTGGGAAGGATTATTGAGAAAATCAATAAATGAGATGTTGGAGAATATGTTCATAAGGTTTATGACTAAGCTGTGATTTCCCATAGGTTTCAAGATGGCATCTCATCTAGGATGTTGGAAGGGTAAGGAGTTGTGGGATGATATTCCTATGCATGAGTAATGATATTAGATTATTATTTAGTTTTTAACACCATAACTCCTATCATTTTGGATTTCCCTTAAAACCATAATGGGGGAGCTACATCAATGTTGGTTGTACCAATATTAGAAGCCTCAATATCATGAGTACATGTTGGTATAGGTTGGTTGTGTTGAATTGGTTGATTTTATAGGTTACCCTATGTTTCTCACACTTTATAGCTAGGGAAAGGGTTTTGATACATTTGGAAGTTTTGCTTTTAGGGGGTTATGGGACTATTAAATTAGGCATGAGGGTTTACATTTACATTACTTAAGAACATATAAAAAAATTACATTTATTATTCAGGGAGTCTTTGAATGGACTTTTAAATTTTTGTACTCTTGATAGGCATGAGTGTCACATCCTTTCTCAGTGGAAGAGGAAATATATGTTGGGATCATATTCCCTAGGCCTTTAGATTATCCTTGTTGACCAAACCTTTGTTGATTGTTCCTTTTATAAAAGGGTGGTTTTGGAAATGTGGAAAATGGTTGATATTTTTTTATTTAGTTTTTTAATTGCATGTTGCATGGTGGGGTTCAATTTAAATCAACCAAATATACTACATGTGGATGATTTATGTTAATAATATTTTTATTGTTATTTATGTTATTGTTTATATTAAGGTAAACCCATCTTTGACTAGTTTGGAAACTAGTTTGAACATATTAGGATGCCTTAGATCTCCAAAAAAAACAATGAAGAAAAAACCAATAGAGACCAAAAAATGAAAGGACCAACATAGGAGATATAAAGATCCAACCAAATAAGAGAGACCAAAGAACTAGGAACCAAAAAATAAATGACAAAAAAAGTAGTTATAGAACCATCAAAACAAGAAAATGGTTTATGGAATGAATCTTAGATTATCTAAAAAAAGAATGTGATCATATTGACCATGACTTATTTCAAAGAGATCAATGGTAGAGAGATTCAAGTATTCCCCTTTATTCTTCAAATAAAGCTAATCACCACTCAGTTATTTCAATTTGTGGACACCATCTTTAGTTCCTTATGACTTTGAGAAAGAGTCTTTGGAATGTCCCAAAAACTTGAAACTAGGAAAAATATCCTTTCCCTTATCAAATTTAATAATTTCATTCCAGGAGCTAAGAGAAGACCTTAGATAGATCAAAGTGGGAAGTATTTTAATTTATCTTAGCTAACACACACATTCTTGCTAAGGTAATTATTTTATGAGATATAGTAACTGGATCAATATTAGATAATGTATCAATAATTTTAGTAATGCTTTTTAGGATTCTATCATCCTAGAAAGGAAGGAGACCAGGAAGTTCCATCCATAGAGGGATTTTATCTACTTTGAAACTTGAGGAAGACCATGTTAACTTCCAATGTTGAATCATGAAGAATGGCTTTCCTATGAGCCAAGGGCCTTTATTGAGTTTCTTAAGATAATTCTCTTGGTCCTCAAAAGAGAAAAATAAGCAAACATTAGCCATAGCCATAATTTTAACATCTCCAACCTCATCCCATGTCCTCTTTTCCCAATTAATAGTATTATCAATGTCACATCTTCCTCCAAAAAATTTCCCAATGAGAGAATTACTATATTTAGCCTCCACTTCATTGAGGATCTTGTCATAGATGTATAGTGTCCGGTCCCTATTCTTCTGATCTTTAGTTAAATGCATGTAATAAATCTTATGTAGGTTCTTGGTACTTGATTAAAAGGCTCCAACATTTTCCATTCTTCTAACAAAAGAGAATAAATTATCCGAATTTTGAATACAACTTCCAAACCTAACAGTCCTAGAAAGGTTCTGAATAAATTTGAATTTAGGAGTCCACCTGCATAATAGAGCAAATGAGTGCACACCCCACCAACTTTTTTTTGGAGGATTAATGACCCAAAGATTCAAATTATAATGGGAAAAACTCATAATTAATGAACCAATGACAATTATTAATATCACTAAAAAGATCATACATATCTTTATTAAAAGTGTAATATAGAGTGAATTTAATAAATTCTATGTTGTAGGAAGGCATGTCAATGATTAGTGAAAATTTGACAAGGATTCAAAAATTTGATTCCCAAAAGGTTGCTTCAAAACTAGAGAATCTAGAAATGTCCTAAAACATTAATTCAAAATTCATTAGAATTATATAAGCTTGGACTATCTTAGTATCCTTAGTAATCCCTGCCAACTTTATTTTGTATTGTTAAAGACTATTTATTTTCCATTCTAGGTGTTTCTCCCTCTTGTAGTGGCACCAAGGGCCACTTTATTTTTCTCCTTTAAAAATTTTTTGACTTCTTTCCAATTCTCTTCCCCTAAAATGGGTGTTCCATTTAAGGCATCTTATTTTCTTTGGACCTTCTAGGGAGAAATAATGTTACCTCAAAAGATCTAAGGGGAAATCCCAATTGAGAGATAATCTCTTGATGTTTCTCATCCTTCTTCCCCAAATAGGAAGCCATGAAATACCCCAACATATTCATCTTCACTAGAGGAGGATGAACCTTATATTCCAGAGATTTAATGAGAGACCTTGACATCATAGGATAAAATAGTCTTCCATTCATTTTAGGGATAGTGGGTCCCTAAAATTAAGAGTTGGTACATGAAGGTTCATGATTATGGTAGTCCTTCATTACCAAACATTGAATCCCTATTAAATAGATAAGGACTATTGTGTGTTTTCCAATTATATGATCTACATTTTTAAGCCTAATATCTGAAACATGTGAGCAATTATGTAGAGAGATCCCATTTTGTTCCTTTGATACTCTAGATGACTTTGTTAGTATCACTTTTTCATCCATATTTTGAAAAAATGGAAAATAATTCATTTCATGACCAATAAAATCACATCCTTTATAAATGATGTCATCCCTTTCATAAACAATATTTTGGGTCCAATTTCCAAAATTAGACTTAACTTGTATGCTCTTAAGGTTTGGTTTATTTGTCTAAATATAGATGTTGATCCTTGCTTCAATTAGTCTTCTTTTTAACTTGGTGACCAGGTAAATGGATATCGGTTGTCTAATATATCAACCAATTCTAAGGAAAACCTCTTCTTACTAGAAATCTAAGGATCGTTCAAGAAGCGAAACCCACATGGGAAGCTCTATTAGGCTATCACATTGAAGATTCAATGCAAGCTTAAATTTCCTACGTGACAAGAAAGATTTTTGAGAATACCATGGTCCTCTTCCAAATATTTCTCATGGTGCTCCAAGGAATAAAGGGAGATTAGAAAATGGTTTTTTTCCATTGTTACCACATCCATGTGGCCCATAGTTTTCCATTTCTTGGAAAAAAATCTCTAAAATCATCAATTCAAGGTTGGAACTCATAAAATTTCATCAACATTTAATTCTAAAAATATTCTCTAGTGCTTTCCATGATGACATCAGTGATGTCCAATATCACCTCATTTTTCTCCATTATGAGTTTGAGAGTCTAGCTAGAAATTTTCTCTAAATCCTTTATCCTTAAGACAAGATCTACTCATGATTTTTTTGGGTCCTCATCCTTGAAAGTATTAACTTTTATTGGCCATAATGTCTAAATCCATCCACCATTATTCCCATTGATAATGTTCCTTCTTGATCTATTATTAATCTCTATCTGTAAATCTAAGGGTCATAAAGTGTTGGTAAATGTTTTCATTATGTAGGTTATTATTGTTCATGGGTTTTGGTTGAGTTTTATTGACAAGTCTTGGTTTCTTATTCTTATTGGTCATGATATTAGTTGTGGCATTTCAATTTCTATTAAGAAACTTGGGGATTTGGTTGTTGTTAACATTATTTTTTGTTGAATTTTGAAAACCCCCCATTTTTTTGGTTAGGAGTGACTATACACCCATTGGTTTTATAAGTTTGATGACCACTATCCATGGCCACTTGGTAAATTCATAAAACACTTTTAAGTTATTCTTCATATGATTGAGAAGGGTAATTATAGACATATTCCCTTGTTTACATGTTAAAGGAGTGAAGGAAGAGATTACATATCTCTTTTTGATCCATGTTTGGGGCACTAGTAGACAAACATAGAACCTACCACCATCTTGTAATGCTATGGGTAGTTGATTCATTATTTTATTTTTAAATGTGGAGGAATTATCAAATTCTAGTTTTTATCAACTTGTTCATATCAAAGGATTTAATGTATTCTATCATGACTTATCTATAATAATGGATAGAGGCCTCAAGGAGGTGATAGTAACAATCAATGGCAATTATTTCTAGTATTTTTTGAATTTTTTCATATCCCATCCCAAGGAAAATTTTCCTAATAGTCATATCATATGATTTGACATGCACGTTAGGATCTCCTTCCCCTTTGAATTTAGAAAGATCATGTAAGGGATGAAGTAGAATAACTCACTTTATTCTATGACCAAGGAGTTACTTTATATATTTGGTGTAAATCCCCATAGAATTAAAATCCATCAAAGGCAATCTAGGATAATATTCAAGAGATGGGTTTGGATAGAAGTTATTCACATAACTAATAGGAAGAAAAGAAGGTGCTTGCTAATATGGCATTGAATAAAATGAAAAGTAATTATCCATCTAGATGGTTTTGTAGAACATATGATAGTAAGGAGGAAGAGTGTTATATGGAGAATGGTTATGTACTTTTAGCAAAGGAGTGTATGTAGGTGACATGTAAATCATAGGCATGTAAGGTGGCAGATTGTTGTCTACTATGTTGTTAGGAAGAATTTATGTGAATATAATTCTAATTGAGTCTTGATTTTGAGTTTGATGGGGAAAGGGGATATTAGAAGCATTAATTTTTGGGACTCCATGAGTAATAATATCCCCTTGATTAAAAGCATACTTTGGAAGAAGCGTGTAGGTGTGTTTTTGTGGTGAACTATGGAGGGTTATTTTAGGAGTTAGTAATCAATTGTTGTGATGGGTATAAAGTATGAATGAACTTGGGTAGGATGGGTAGAGTTCTATCTTTGATTTATATAGAGTTTATTTTTATCCAAATCATGAATGTAACCCACCAAGGTAGATATGAGGTCATTTAGAGTATAAATAGCCTTGGGTCTAGAAATCTCCTTTATGGGAGGTGTTGTAGGATGAGGTTGGTAATTTTGAAGATATTTATTTAAGTTATATGCTTAGAAAGGTATTTTTAAATGTTACTATTGTGGGTTGGAGGTGTTTAGGTTATTATTAGATGGGTGTGTACTTATTTGCATTCTATTTACTTCATCTTCCAAATAATGGATTCTTCTAATATATTGATCATATTTAGCAAAGATTTATGTATCTATATTTTTAAAACTAACTGAGGGACTCATTTCCATGTGAGGAGTGGCTCCACTCCCACTGGTAAAATTAATGTTGTTAGAATCAAGATGGTTGTTACAAGTCTATTATATGTTCCACACTTCATGGACTGGTAGCCCACTCCTATCTTGTGAGTTAGGGTGGGATAGTCATGAAAATGATATTTTTATGTTTTGTTTGAAAGAATTATTATTCCAATTGACTAAAAAAGCTTCACTATAAACTTGTTAACTTCTCCTATACTCTTCTAGGCCAAGATATTATTATATATCATATCTATACATATTCAAGGGTGAGGGGTACAATAATAATCGTATAATAAATGGAATGAGGGATAAAGATGAAGAATAAATAATATGAATATAATAAATGGGGAAACACAAAAAGATAAGCCTTTCATGTAGGGTTCAAAAGTTTATGTACACATAGAAAGTAACACACTAACTTATAAACTTAAATTATTGAGGGATAGGAAAAATAACCTACATAATGGATTATTATAAGGGTAGCCTAAGTAGATATGTTGAGGCTATACTTGAGGACAAGGAAAGATGAGAAAGAGGGGATAGATTTGGAGATTATTTACTTGTTGGGATAAAATATAAAGAGGTCCTAGAATTGGGGTTGTGGGCCAAGATTTATCATCTAAGAGTTTAAGATAACTAATATTAGGTTTTAATGATATGTGGATTAAAAGACTTAAATTATAAGATCAAAATAAATATATATTTGAAGAGGATAAGTTAGAATGGGAGATGGAACCATAAGAAAAGAACATGCTCAATAGGTATAGTTCACTTAGGAAGTTTCATCAAATAATAAAACAAGGTTGGTTAAAAATTCCTTAAGTGTATAGATATTTTTGAATTTTTTTAGGGTCACTAATTTTTGTTTGGAAATGTGTGAGAAAGGTTTTGTGTTTGGGCTCATCTTGACAAGGCTTTATGTGGAAATTGGTTTTATACTTGTGCACATTTTGATAAGGTTTTTAAAAATAAAATGGAACTAAAATGTTTTTTGAATGAAATTAATTTGCAATGATTTAATTAAATATGAAAGTAAATGATATTATTTTTTATATTTTAAATGATATTTTGATGCATGTAATATTGAAACTGAAATCTAGACTAAGAGTGCAAGTACTGATTTATATCCTTTTCTATATGTAAGATCTACATGCAAGATAAATGAAAGTAATTTTGTATTGTATAATTATAAATGAATGAAAATATTATGTAATTAATTATTTTATAACATGAAAATAAAATAAAATCATATCCAACCCCTAAGGAATACAACTTCCAAGTATCTAGAAATTCTCTTATGTGTGCAAGATAAAAACTAGTTTTTGGTGTTTTAAATGATTGTTTGCTAAGCTTAAATGATTTGGAATGAAATGAAATAAAGATAAAAGTTATTATTTTCATATTTAGGATTAATTTATTTTCTTATACAAATGAATCAAATTAGATATAAGATACAAGCTTTCTTTTGCCTAGGTTTCCTATGTGTGTGTGTGTGTGTGTGTGTGTGTGTGAGAGAGAGAGAGAGAGAGAGATTCATGCACATATTCCACATAGCTAATCTTACTCCTCATTTTCTCTACTATGTAGGGCATGCACCTATCACCTAATATTGTGCACTTATTACCCAAAGTTTTCTCACAATAATATGCACAAATATTTAACCATATCATAAACCTCTACACATTGACCCTTGTGTAATACACATTACATACTTCACACCTTACCATTCCATGTTGTAACTCATAGACTCATGCACTGCACAAGTGTCATGATCTTCATATCTTTCCATTTTTTGTGTTATTCATATCTGGTAGCCTCACATTATTAATCAACTCTTGGACTCCATAGCACATCCACATGTCATCTTTCCTCAGCCACATGATTCAAGGGGTTCACCAGCCATCATCCATCTTAAAATATTAACTGATGCAACTATCTTCTTGGTAATTAATAGTTGATGCAACCATATTCTTAGTAACTAACAATAATTATAACCATTCTTGTATTTTGATTGTATAAGTATGTGACATACACATCTGATGAAAGGTTGATGGTCCACACAGTCATAATATAGATAGCATGCTTCACATATATAATTTGTAACACATGTACTATGTCACATTTTACCATTTTCCCCCTATTATTTATTAATGAATGGAAGTCAATTTTATTGAAAATAAGACTTATAATCCATTGAATGTACTTAGTCATTTCTTTATGAATTAGGTTTGCCCATTCACTCTACAAAACCAAAAATTGGTTATCACCTACATGCTTGGTCTTAGGACTTGTGGTGTGAATAATTGATATTAGAGCTGAAAAGATTTATTGCTTTATATGTTTGTAAACATGCAAGCACAACTTGAGAAGGAAGGTTTTTCAATTTGTTCTATTTCAAATTTTTTGAAATAATGGTGTAGCAAAAGTAAGATGGATAACACCCAAAAGTAACCTAAGGTAACCCTTGAGGTATGAAATCTCATTTTTAATGCACTAGAGGCATAGCACACTAAAATATTTGGCCACTTCTAAAAATTTATGGTAAAAATAAATATGACGCATTCTACCATACCTCCATAGTTCACTTAATAGGGGTTTACACAAAAGAATCCCTTCAAAGTGTAAGTCAATATCGACATGCCTCAATTTGAAAGAAAGATCAATGCCAAAGAATTAGATGCCTATATTTGATAACTTGAGTCATAATTATCCATCAATTATTTTACCGATGTTAAAAATATCACCTTTATAGTATTGAAGATGTTTATGTAAGTTAGAGAGATTTAGTGCATAGTGTACACAAGCATGTGTTCCAATTGAATATTAGAAGAATTTTGTCAACATTTTAATTGAATAATTCTACCCTATGTGCTACTTTAATATGAATATATCAAGTTCCAACAACTTCTTTAGAATAAATATGAATTCATGGAAGACTAAACCATCAATTTTCATGACTACTTTGCATGCTTGTATGAAAACTTGAGAGAAAAACATAAGTTATTAAAGTACATCAATGGAATATCACCTTATATCCATGTGAATATATATTTATTGACTTTTGACACTTTGGAGAAAGCATATCACAATGTTAAAAAGATTGAATCCAAGGTAAAGATGAAGCATTATGTCACCTCTTCATCCAACAAAACATACAAGGCCCAACCTTCACACAAATCCACATCACCACTTTATGCATAGAATAAGTAACACAATTATAAAAAAGGATAACATCATTATAATACTACTCAATCCTTATAGGCCCTAATGCCTTATGTTTTAGATAAAGGCAAGAAAAATAAGTTCAGTGATAAGTGGTGTCATTGCCATAGTTCATCCACTCATGATGATTCTGAATGCTACGTGAAAAAATAATTGCTCACATAATCTACATCAAGACCCACATCTATGTATGAAACTGATCTATATACATCATGTTTAAGCACCATCATAACTATGGTTGACATATCTAAAGAACATGAATGTATCTTCCACACCACGTTTTGGGTGAAGGGTCAACTTCTCCATGTCATCATTGATAGTTGAGTCAAAATAACATCATATCAAAATATAAAACTTAGCACCTTGGTCTTACCACTATTTTGTATCCGAATCTATACTCCTTAATGTGGCTCTGTCATGGGAAAAATATATAAGTCCAATGGAAATGCATTTTTTAGTATAAATTCAAGCTTATGGAAGACAACATCACTTGTGACATCACACCTCTAGAAGTCTATGACATTATAATAAAAAGACCATATTTTTATGATTATGAAGCTATATATCAATCCACTCCACAACACTAGACTATTCATTTATGAGGTCACCTCTACAACCTCTTTGAGTTAGTGCCCATAACCAAAGCTACCTTGACATTTACCAAGTAATGTCATAAGCACATCTCACATGTATAGAAGTAATTGTTACTCATGGTATTCCATGATATACCTAAAAATTTGAAACCAAAGTACATCTTAGTAGCACATAACATGTAACACATCACTGTAGCAATAGTAGCATGATAAGTTACTAGAGCATAATAGTAAAGTCTTATTAGAACCTAAAGGTCTTATTGAATCAATTTGACTTCTAGTCAAATTTAGTCAACCCATACTATTTTTAACTTATGAATAAGGTTTTATGTGTCCTATGGTGTCTTTTACTGTCCTATATGTCTCACTTATCCTTCCCCTAGTCCTTGTTGAAGCTCACTTCCCTTGTACTAGGCTAGTCAACCAAAGTCAATGTTGATCAACCATGGTAAAACATAGTCAAAGGATAAATTTATTTTGGAAATGTCCTAAAATTATATTTAATAGGTTTCAAGGTGTCATCAAGTCATAAGTTGGCCAATTATTAATTCTCATGTGTAAAAAGTGCCTTTTGGCCATTTTTCTAGCATAATAAATGACTTGTACAAAAGGTGGGGTTATCAAATTTGTCACCAAGGTGAACCCCAACATGAAAGAGATCAAATGATGTCATAATTTATAAGAGGTTAGTTAAATAATTAGTCATGAATAGTAAATGGTAGTTTTACCTTAAAAATAGGCCTCTTTGGGAGGTTATACGGACTCGTTGAGTTCACTTGTAGATAAAAACATGGTGGTTTGACTCTTCACCTACCCACAAGCCATTTAAATATTTGGTTAGAAAATATTGTATAAAATAGTCAATATATAACTTATTTTCTTTCATTTTGTCTTGGGAAGTTAAAAGGGAGTAAATTCAAGCACTTGTTAGGGGTCGTACAAGTGGAGATAGGAATAATAGTCTTGGGGGTGGATAGTAATATGAGTTTACTTCAATACACAACAAGAAATATTATATTTGTGGTTCCTCCTTCATGAATAATCACTTACACTCTAGGCAACCTTTTATGAAATTACATTCAAGAGGGGTATGATTGTGCATCTATCTCTTATTTTCAAGAATCTATGAAGTTATGTGTGATTATGATAAAGTGTTTTTAGGTTGGAATAGGCCCTCTCCATGGTGTTATCATCACCCAAAACACACTCTCTCTCTTGATTTACTTAAGGGAGAATTCCAAATTACACTTATTTCTCAAGTTTATAGTCATAGGTGCATAACCTATGTTTTCTCAACATAGAAAGAGCTCCATGGTGATGTTAATGATATTGGATTCATGTTAACAAGGTGCCTTCATTATATTCCATTATGAGATATCAAATAGTACCCTTTCAAGTAAAACTATTCAATTTTCCTTGTTCACTACCTTATTAGCAAAGTATACTCATAGTTGTCTTATACTTGAGCTTTAGGAGGTTGTATGAAGGTATGAATGATGCAATATCTTATGGATTTCAGTTTGAGACTCTAGAATACCCAAAAGATCATAGTGTTCATGTTATGAAGTTTAGAATGATATACAAGTTAAATTTCTCCCTTAAAAGAATGATTAGACCATATTGGGCTCATAGTCCCTAAATGACCAAAATAGAGGTCCTTAAGTTTTTTTGGGATAACATACACCATAATAAAAAGAGTTTCTAATACTCCTAGTTGTTCGATCTAATATCCCTACCCACATATAATGTTCATGCCAATTTTTAGGGTAGATGGTGAGTGAAGGGTGAGTAATTAAACTCAAAATATGTCCAAAAAACCATTGAATTATGATAGTGATTACCTATAAGATGTTGATAAAAAGTGACTTTTCACTTCACCATAAGAATCCTAGACTATGCATCAAGGGGAAACCATCTCAAATGATCTAAAAGGAAATAATGAGAAAAAATTATAGAGGAAATGTAGAATTTGATGTTTTGAGACATTATAAACAACCCCCTATGCATACAATAGGCCTAGAACAAACACCTATAGCCAACATGTTAGATAAGGATCTAATTTGACTGCTACATGGTGTTTTGAAGGTTCCAAGGTAAGAATGATGATTCAAATCAGGAAGTGTGAGTCTAAAGGAAATATTAAGGGACCCTACCACACCTTGAACAAGTTCAAAATGGCATACAAACTCCTATAGGCTTGTGAATTTCCACCTACAACTAAGACAAATAGTGAGATGAAAAAGAGGCATAGGTGGAGGTCTAAGGCATTCCAAAGCAAACAAATGGATCTCAAATATAAACTCATGATATTGAATAGTAGGAATAACCCATATAAAACATATAAAAGGCCTAACCCTTTCCAAAAATTCACTTACAGGGGTATAACATGACTATTATAGTCAAGGCAAAGGTGTCTTAGTTGAGGACTTAAGCATGGAATTGATATGGTTTGAAGGCTTCTAAGTAAAGTCAAAGCATAAAAAGTGTCTAAGAGACCAATAGACTATAATATGGTTTTAATATGTTATGTTAGGAATGGAGGATCCCTACATGTCATTAATAAACTTAAATCAATCCATTAAAACTCCAAATATAACCTATACCCTACCTACCTTCACAAGCTTCTTGGTTCAGGTTCTGCTTTGGGAATTTGAAGACTTTGGTGACCTATCCTTAGATTTAGAAGCTAAAAATTAGTACAAAAAATAATTAGGACATATGAGACACTATAAAATAGTTTTATTGGATGATATAATTGGGAAAACCATCTCTATTTTGTCTTAGAGCAGGGGCAATTTTCTCATGCATGAGGATGATAGTTCTAGGAAAAATGATAAAATTGATGCCCATAAGGAAATAAAAGACAAAATAAAGGTTGGATAAGATTTATGACACCTAAATAATTCTAAAAAACCTTTCTCTAATCCTTGGAAGTGAACAGGGTACCCTATAAAGGTTGTAGTCACCATGGGAAGGAATGGTAAGCAAAGGGCTTGGTAAGGATGGTCATTTTCATTTTTGACCTTAGTTAAGATTAGTTATTGATTTTATAATGATTATGGGACTAATAAATATGTTTTAAAATTCATAAGATGAAAATAAATCTACTATTACCTCATTTTTAGCTCAAGTGTGTAGGCAGACCTATTGGCAAGGTCTAGGCCATGCCAAACAAGGGTAGGGTTTCATATTTAGCTCTTGAGGAGATATTCCAATGATGTGAAATTATTTTTGGGGTACATATACTAGTTTTTTAACATTAATTAGATAATATAATCACAAAAAATCAATTCTTGGCTTGATAGATCTCCCAACCCCTCACATAATGCACAAGAATGCCTTGAGTGGTCAAGTTGAAAAGCTCATAACTTTCATGACCATTTCCATGGGACCTTGAGGAATTATAAAAATGTGGAGAGGGTACTTGAGGATCACTTACTCAAATTTATAAATATTTTTAATGTGTATCCTTCATGAACAAATGTTAAGAGGGTTGGTCACTTCAAAACCCTTGCCAACCCTATTTTAGGACCTGATGGGAGACATGATGCTAAAAGTTCCTTAAAATAGATGAATTTGACCATGAAATATGAAGATAGTTTTTTGTAAAACTCATGATTATAAAATACATGCAATTATATTGTACAAAATCCATACAAGTGATGTAAGAAGCAAGTTTTTTTGACATTTTCTTATGTTTTTTAGCTCTTAAAGATGATCAATGGATGTCAACCACTTGAGAGGGTATATTGGGACTTGAACCAATTATTAATTCCATTTTTAGAGATTATAAATAATCAAAATTTTCTTTCCTAATCCTCTCACTTCAACCAGTCTAAAGTGGCATCTAAAATGGCATGGTGAAAAGCATGGAAACTTAAGTTGGGAGGCTTTTTATGATGTGTCTAATGAATAAAATAATATGATGTGTCTGAACATGTGTCACATGACCCTTGGTATGGATCAGTTAGGAAGGATGCAAAGATTCTAGTGCCAAGTGTTAAGACAGGCCTATTAGAGAGTGATCATGATGGCAGGTGATGATTGGGCTTGTGTAATAGAATGCCAATGATCAATAAAACTCCCAATTCAAGTGAAGGATTATTTTTAACTCCCTCTCATTAGCACACATGAGACACTTTTCCCTAATTTTCTTTGGAATTCTAAATAAATCCCATGATGAAGGTAGTTTCTAAAAGATAGAATGATTGAGAAGATGTTATGCCACACTTGGAGAAGAGTCTAATTTGGGATGGAATGATGTGTAAAATTAGTTTCATGACTCATTTTCAACTTCATCCACATGAATTGTAATTTATTTTCACCTTTGGACACTTGTCCTTGTGCCTCTTCAAATTATCTTTTCTCTCTCTTCTTCCAAGTTCTATAATTTAAGCCTTTTGGCTATTGTATGGATCTAACATAGTGGTATGGTGAATCTTTGATAATATGACATTACACTTTGTCTTTGAGAATTGAATACAAGTCTAATTCTAAGTTATGGACATTTTGTCTAAGTGTGTGAGTGATGTATAGTGGATCTAAGTGATAGTATTATCCTTACTCCCTTTATCCTTCATGCTTAAGCAAGAATTCTGATTTTAATAGGTCATGTGAAGTGTGTTGAATGTACTAGGATCTTCTTAAATTATGAAATTGTCTCTATGGTGTGAAGTTTTCCCCTAGATCATTTATCTTTTTGATTTTCCTATGTATGCTACCTTAATATTGAAGCATTTATATTAGAGTCATTCAATGCCTAGAATTGTTCTTGGAAAGCTTTGTTGCCCATTAGAAGTGTGATAGTCTATGAAATATGTTTTGTTGTATCACCTCTTTAGTATATTTTTCATTTCATGAAAACTTCTAACTCTTTCCCCTAAAAAATCTTTATATTAGGTGATATGCACTTCAATAATAATCTATGGATCCAACCCTCATAATCTAGAAATTCATCTCTCCTACAAGTTCACCCACAAATTGAGAGATAATTGAATGTTACATAAAATTGTAGAAGCTGTAATAGAGTTTCCTATGGTGCACAAGTTGATGCCAATAGTTCTAGCACACCTGATGGGATAGTTGGTCCTAATTTTTTCCATGTCAAAGTGAATGTTGGTCTTGACAAGCCCAAGGTTATAGAAGTGTTTCTAATCTAGCATTTGGTGACTCCAAAATGTTATAATTTATGGTTGTAGATCAAGTTTTCCACATTATACTTCATGTTATTCACTAGATCATCTTCCAATACAAAATTAAATTAAGTCTCTCTACCTAAAACTCCTCTTGAGGAACAACATCCTGAACCATTCTTAACATTTAGAGATCTTAAACAAGAAGGTTTTGAATAAGAACTTGAGGAGATAGAAAATCAAGAGGAGGAAGAAGAGATGGATAGGCAACATCTTTTCCCAACCTTGAACACCCATTCCTACATATGATCCTATTCCTCCCAATGCTAATAAAAGTCTCCCTAGTTTCAATGGAGAAGGCCCTATTACCACATCTGAGCACATTAGGGACATTTCAAAATTTTATAATTTCCATAATATCACCCAAGCTAACATAACTATTATAATAATTGCCATGTATTTAAAGGGTAAGGGACTTGCTTGGTATAGGACATTTGAGGGTTGTTGCATCATTAGTTGGGATGATTTTAGAGAATTGTTGGTGAATAGATTTGAGAATAAGAGTGACATACTTCACTAATTCACCAGTTGAGTGTGATAAGAAAAGGTCCTAATGAATATATGGGAGATTTCAATGAAAGGTTTCAAAAGACATGGTATAGATTGCCACCTATTATGAGGCCTCCTCCAAGCTTTGTATTCCCCACTTATCAAAAATTTATTAGCACTGATATGGAAATAATTTTGTAATCAATGGGAGGGTTTACTTTACCACAGGCATATGAGATAGCCATTGAAGCGAAGAATAGTTTGATACAAGCTAGGAATTACCTATAAGAGTCTCCATGCCTTTTTTATCTCATAATTTAGTTGAATCTCCAATTATATCACAAGTTCCAATACCAATGTCAAGCCTAAAAACACTCCCAATAAGGTGGATAATGATATAAACAAAGATTAAATGATTTAGTCATTGTAATCTCAGCTCAAACATGCTAAATTGCATGTAATTGTTCTACCCAATCCTTAATATTATCCTTCACAAACCTACAGACCTCCACCCCAATATAATTACCAAGGAAGAGGATAAGGTCAACAAGGTTTTAGAAGGTAGACCAATACCTATAATCCTAATTCCACACCATCCATAAAGGCTATTTTTCCAATCCATACTAATCTAGTCCAAGGAGAGGAACATTTGGATCATTGGAGACAATCTCAAGGTTAGTTTGGGTATGATGGTGGAGAAGGTTGTCAAGCCTTAGTGTAATAATAAGGAGCTCCTCCTTACCTCACATCAAAAGAACCACATCTCATGCAAAGGGATACTCATAGAGAGGGTAGTAGCCAAGGTGTCATTCTTATGAACTTTCAAAAGGAGGATAACTATGTGTTAAACTAAAGTACATCAGTTGCATCCAACACAAGATCCAAAAAGAGATATTTGGGGGATGTTATTAAATCACATGTGACTCTAATAAATGCTTCTCCAAGGCCACAAAGTGTGAATCCTAATGTAACACCTCTTACTAGTCACACTCTTCATCAAAGTTAGAATGTGGTCAAGGTTGTCATACCTATAATGCATTGAGTTCAAGATTCCTAACTACTTTTAATAATGCAAGAAAAGGTAAATACTTCCCCTCTAAACATTATTGATTATTTGAAGAATACAAAGATAATCATATCTCTTTGGGAAGTCTTGAAAATATCTGGTCAAAAGGAACTCCTACATGAACAACTTACAAACATCCATATATCCCCTCAATCTCCAAAACACAATGGTGTATCCCTTACCAATACACCAATTCATGTCCTATAACCCTCCACTAAATCTGAAAAGCCTCCACCTTTCTACCTCACACTCAATGTGGGAGACAAATTGGTTCACAATTGCATTATGGATAGTGGAGCTAGTACCTCAATTATACCTAAGGTGGTTGCAAATAAATTGGGCTTAGAGTATGAGCCATTTAACAAAGGTGTGTTATAGCTTGATAAAGCTCTAACCAATATATTGGGATTGGTTAGAGGATTGAAAGTCTTTATACATGATTTTCCAAGTTTACCAATTATGAAATATATTGTGGTGGTGGATCTTCCAGCTCATTTTGTCATTTGCTTGTCAAGATAATTCATGGATAAAATAAGAAGATACCTTTCTATGAATTATACTTTTATATATTTTAGGATAAGATATGGAGCTAAGGTGACCATAATAAAAAAATCCCTTGGTAAGGTTTCATATTGAACCATATGTAGAGATAAATTCAAATCATAATTGTGTGATTAGTGAAGAAGAAGGTGTCATCGGTGGTGAAGCATCCTCTCCTCTTGAAGGTGTTTCTGATATTTTCCTTGATGAGTATGGTACTAAAACATATGATCATGACCCCTATACATCCATATAGGATATTGATTTGGGAGCCTATTATGTACATCAATAAAATACTCCTATCCTTCCACTTACAAATGAAGATCATGAAGTAGGAGAGGTATGTCATGATTTTATTATTCCTCCTCAAGTTGAGCAAACTCATCATGATCCTTATATTGCTTATAATCAGTCCTCTCCACATTTTACTCCACCTAGTCCATCTAATTCCTCTCCAAGTCATCCTATTTGAAGTTTCAAAAGGATTATTATTAGCTACCAAGACTATATGTTAGATCTTAACACTAGATATGATTGTATTCAAGACATCCCTAGTTTTTGTATTTATATTGTAAGGGATGTTTTAGAACAAGTCAAAAGGGAGTGGATACCCATAGAGAGTGCTAATTGGTCAAATCTTACCTATGAGCTGCTTGAGGTTTGTGGCCTAATTTTCAATCTAGAGGAGAGATTGAGAGCTCATGAAATAACTTCATCTTGGAAGTCTCAAAATTCCCCAAGTTTGTCTATTTCCTAAAATTCCCCTTTTTGGGAGTTCATCCAAGAGAGCAGCCAAAAAATGGAAGACATCATGGTAGAACAAGTTAACTTATGTGGAGAGTATTGTGAGGAAGAAATAGAGGTTTTAGATTGGCTAAATAATGAGAAAGAGCTGACTCCTTGTGAAAATGATGTTCTTTGTGTTGAAAAGGATGCCTTTGAAGGATTTATCTTGAATCCCAAAGAAGAAGTGTTTTCTCTCATTGTTCCTTTCCATAATGCAAACCAGTCAAAAGATGATGGATTATGGAAGATGTTTGAAGAAATATGCAATGAATTTGAAAGAAAAAAGGGGCATACAAGTTTTATAAAGCTGACCATAAGCCATGATAAGCTAGAAGTTAAAAATAAGGTATTTGTTGAGGAGTATTATCTTCAAGAGATTCCAGATCATGATGGAGCCATCTATGATGATCTTGGGCCTCTTGAAGGTGATTTTAAGATTGATCCTACAATCACCTATGAAGCTACCTCCACCATCATCAAAGAATAATTTTAGAAAGAGATGCTTCCAAATTTTCATGATACAATGCTTCTTGGAGAGTTTGAAGAAGGTGTGACAATTGAGAAGGAGGATGAGATCCTTCAAGAAGACATGAACTTGAAACAAGTTGTCCCATGCATGGATGTGAAAATTTACTATGAAGATACAAGAGGAAAATAATATGATTCTTGTTTCTAATACCAAGAGGACTTCATCTACTTTGGAGACCTATGTGAGATGACTTCATCAAATGACATGACAAGTCAAGCAACTAAGAGAAAAAATGAGTCATGTAGCATCACATCCAAAAGAAAGAATGCTTGGAATACTCATTCATCTACTGAGAAGGGAGATTCAAGATACTCCACTTTTAATATAGTAAGAGAGTATTATCAAGATGAATGTACATACTAGTTTGTTTTTAGTTGTGTCTTGTGTTCCCTAAGTGTTTAGTAGCACAAGTGTTAAGCACATAATATATTGAGAGGGTGGATGAATCAGTATATTATATATATTATATAACTTTCCCTTTATCAAATTCTAATTAATCAAACATTCAAGATATGCAATAAAAATTAAACAATAAACATCACACAAGAGAGAGACACCAGATATAACGTGGAAACCCAATGTGGGAAAAACCACAGAGAATTAATCTCAAATATATTCATGAGAACAAACCCACAAGAGTACCATACCCCTTTTCCAAGTACAAACCTCAGCTATAATTCATGAGCACCAACCCACAAGATCTTTAAACCCCTTTGTCGAGCACCAACCTAGCTATTATTCATGAGCACCAACCCACAGAAGCACCAACCCCTTTGATAAGCACCAACCTAGCAATAATTCATGAGCACCAACCCCTTTGCCAAGCACCAACTCAGCAACAATTTGTGAGCACTAACCCACAAGAGCACTAACCCCTTTGTGTATACCACACACCTATCTCTCAATGTTGCTATATCAACAAATGATAGATCAATACAACATCTCTTTCCTCTCTCTCACTTTTGCTCTTCTAAGCTAGATATAACAAATACAAATCATATTCATCTCTCACAATTTCTCTTCTAAGTTAGATATTACAATATCAAATCAGGCTCTCACATCCATATTACAAATGGCTATTCAAGCCTTTATTTATAGCTTTCCAAATGACCTTTGGCCTTCCCCCTTTGTGACCTTTCAATCCTCATGAAAAATGGCACCAATATTGGATGACCCTTCATATCCAATCATTTGAAAAGTCATGTGGTGACCTTTCATGACCAAAAATGTCCTTCCCACTTTTGTCCTTATCTTTGGTGACTCTTCGTATTCCTCAAAGTGTCCCTTCATGAGAAATTGTGCCTTTACTCTTTTGTCTTCACTTGGTGACTCTTGGTATTCCCCAAGATGACTCTTCATGGGAAAATGCGTCCCATCCTTCTTTTGTCTTTACCCCATGGCTCTTCAACTTCTCCATGGGCCCTTCTTTTGTCTCATATTCAACCAAAATATATTCATTAATATTAAATAAATATTAACTCATATTAGCCAAGATATATTTATTACCAACAACATTAAATGCAATGGGGCCTTTATCACCAATAATGCTAAACCTTTGACATCAATGACAATATTTCCAACAATCTCCCCCTTTGTCATTGATGGCAACCTCAATCCTAAAATTGCCACATCTTATCACCTGCACATCTTATCATCTAAAAACATACAGTAACTCCCCCTTACTGTAGCAACTTGTACATATTACTTGTACCTATTTTTTGTACCTATACTTGTACCTATTATTCTCTCTCTTTGACATCAATGGCAAAGGGCCTACTTGGAGCTAACACTTATCTCCCCCTCACTTGATGCTGAACATCAATGGCAAGAAGTAATAGAAATTACTTCCAACTCCTCTCGTCGATCTTTAAATGTGTCCTTTGATCGTGCCTTTGAGAAGATATATGACAATACATACACATTGTTCCCTCTCCTTTGAGCATCTGTAATCAACTCATTTGAATCTTTTCTTCTAATCTCACAACCTTCAGCATGAAACCTTAATGTGTATCCTTGATCACAAATTTGACTAACACTCAATAGATTATGCTTAAGACCTTTTACATACAAAACATTCTTAGTCTTAGTTCTACCATAATCCAAACTCAAAGTACATTTTTAAGCTATCCTAGTAGTGGTTTTATCTCTAAATCTCATTGTACCACCATTTATCTTCTTTAGATAAATGAACTTACTTTTATCACCTGTCATATGCCTTGAATATCCGCTATCAATTAACCATGGCTAATCTTTACCTCTCACATGTAGAGCTGTTTGCACCATCATAGAATCCTCAGGTTGTTTCTTCTGCCATGAACATGTCTAAACCTTCTCCCTGATGAATGGAGCTTTGAAAATCTGATCCTTCTTCTTGATGAATGGAGCTTTGAACCTCTGATCCTTCTTAACTGACTCAAACATGCTTTTGTAATAATGAGCTATGTGTCTAAAGTTGTTACACTTGTAGCATATTATGGTCTCTTCATCAAAGCTTGATAGAGGAACAAAAGAGTTGTGGCTTTTGCTTGACTCTACTTGACTTTCTTTCTCCTTATTTTTGAAATCGTTAGCTCTTTTTCTACATTCTAATTTCTTGTGACCATATCCATTACAATAAAAACAATAGCCATGAAAATAAGACCTGTCTATATATCTCTAACCTGATTGCCTTTTGTAGCTTTGTTCTTTCCAGCCTTCTCTATTTGGAATGTCCTTTGTATTCTTCACTTCTCCCCTTTTTGTTTCCTCTTGTGTAAGAGCTTCAGCATAGCTCTTTTTCTTTTCAAAACCAATCCCTATCTTATCTAAATATGCTTTTTGTCTTTCCAATATCTTATTCAACATGTTAGTGCTATCTTCAAATTTTGAATCACTGACTACTTTATCATTGATTGCTTTCTTAATATCTTCTTTTAAAGAGACAATTTCAATAACATACCTTTCACAATTTTTTCTTGCTATTTCTAACTATGCTATGAGATCTTCTTCATTCTTCTTGGCTTCTTCAAAGTGTGCTTGTATATCTTCAATCATTTCCTTTGACTCTTGTTCATTTTTCTTGATCTGGTGCTTTAATCTTCAATTCTTCTTCTGAATAGCTTTTAACTCTTCTAGGGCACAATTGAGTTCTCCTTCCATATTTACTTCAGCTTCCTCCTCTTCTTCTTCTTGATCATCTTCATGTATACCCATGAATAGAATCTCTTCTTCTTCTAAATTGCTAACTCCACTATCTTCAACTAAGCTAGGATCCTTAGAATACAGACTCTTCTTCTCGAATTCCTTATTGGATTTGCCTTTGAAATTATTCTTGTATGTAGGCTTTTCTTCTTCATCATCATTAACTTTATCTGGGCATCTAGCTAAAAAATGTCCAATCTTTCCACAATTAAAACATTTAAAAGGTAATTTTCCTTGATATTTACCTGTTCCTCTTTTTGGCCTGTGAATGAAAAGTGCTTCATTGTCATCTTCATCATCATTGGAACTATGACTCGATTCTTGAATCTTAGTTTTCTCCTTCTTTGATGTCTTGAAAGCCACTTCTCTCTTTGAGGGTTTATCTTGTTCTATCCACATCTCATATGTCATGAGAATACCATGAAGTTCATCCATCTTTAGCTTGGATAAATTCTTCATCTCCTCATTTGTTGAAACCTTTGCATCATATCTCATTGGTAGAGATCTCAAAACCTTTTGCACCACTGTTGACTCTTCCAATGTTTCTCTAAGACCTTGAATCTGATTTACTATTTGATTAACTCGTAAGAGATAACTTGCTATATCTTCTTCTTCTTCCATCTTCAAACTTTCAAACTGCCTTCTAAAAGTCTGCAACTTAGCTTGCTAAACCTTTCTATCACCTTTGTAAATATTCTCGAGTTTTACCCAAGTTTCATGAGCAAATTTATATTGCATAACTTTAACAAATTCATATTCACATAACCCACATAAAATAGCATTTAAAGCTTTAGCATTACAATCACTTGCCTTCTTTTTTACTGGAGTAATTGTAGATGTCTATGTCTCTTCATATTCCTCCACCACTGATTTCCATATGTCAAATCCAAGGGCCATCAAATAAACCTTCATTCTCATGCTCCAAAAAGCATAATTCATCCCATCAAACAAAGGTGCCTTATTTGTAGAAAATCCTTCATGTGACCCAGCCATCATGCTTTCCCGATCTACCTTCAAGCTGTAAAACTTTTCAAAAAGGAACCTGCTCTGATACCAATTGTTAAGCACAAAATATACTGAGAGGGGGGGTGAATCAGTATATTATATATCTTATAAAACTTTCCCTTTATCAAATTCCACTTAATCAAACATTCAAGGTATGCAATAAAACTTAAACAATAAACATCACACAAGAGAGAGACACTAGATATAATGTGGGAAAAACCATGAAGAATCAATCTCAAATATATTCATGAGAACAAACCCACAGGAGCACCATACCCATTTTCCAAGTACAAACCTTAGCTACAATTTGTGAGTACCAACCCACAGGAGCTTCAAACCCCTTTGCCAAGCACCAACCCAACTACTATTCGTGAGCACCAACCCACAGGAGCACTAACCCCTTTGCCAAGCACCAACTCAGCAACAATTCATGAGAACCAACCCACAGGAGCACTAACCCCTTTGTGTATACCACACACCTATCTCTCAATGTTTCTATCTCAACAAATTATAGATCAATACAACATATCTTTCCTCTCTCTCACTTTTGCTCTTTTAAGCTAGATATAACAAATACAAATCATATTCATCTCTCACAATTGCTCTTCTAAGCTAGATATTACAATATCAAATCAACCTCTCACATCCATATTACAAATGGATACTCAAGCCTTTATTTATAGCTTTCCAAATGACCTTTGGCCTTCCCCCTTCATGACCTTTCAATCCTCATGAAAAATGGTGCCAATCTTGGATGACCCTTCATATCCAAGCATTTAAAAAGTCATGTGGTGACCCTTCATGACCAAAAACGTCCTTCCCACTTTTGTCCTTATCTTTGGTGACTCTTCATATTACTCAAAGTGTCCCTTCATGAGAAATTTCACCTTTACTCTTTTTTCTTCACTTGGTGACTCTTGGTATTCCCCAATATGACTCTTCATGGGCAAATGTGTCCCATCCTTCTTTTGTCTTTACCCCGTGGCTCTTTGACTTCTCCATGGGCCCTTCTTTTGTCTCATATGCAACCAAAATATATTCATTAATATTAAATAAATATTAACTCATATTAGCCAAGATATATTTATTACCAACAACATTAAATGTAATGGAGCCTTTATCACCAATAATGCTAAACCTTTGACATCAATGACAATATTTCCAACAACAAGTGTGTCTTTACTTTATGTTTTGCTTTGGTCTTGTGTATGTTGTTCTTTATTTTTGTGTTTTGAGGTAATTTCATCTATCTTATGGTCAATTAAATTTTTGGTCCTACAATTTCCAATTGCATTCTAACTCCTTTATCCCAATGGATAGAATAAGGCTACTAGTCCTGAACATAGGCAAGCATATTACCCCTAGGAGTTAACAAAATGTTGACTCAATTTGACTTCTAGTCAAATTTAGTAAAATCATAATATTTTTAACTTTTGAAGAATTTTTCATGCGTCTTATAGGGTCTTTCATTATCCTATATATCTCACTTATTCTTCCCCTAGTCCTTGTCGAAGCTCACTTCCTTTATTCTAGGCTAGTCAACCAAAGTCCACATTGGTCAACCATGGTCAAACTTATTCAAAGGCTCAAATTATTTTTAAAGTGTCCTAAAATGGTATTTTATAGGTTTTAAGGTGTCTTCAAGTCATAAGTTGGCTTATTCCTAGGTCTCATGTGCAAAAAGTGCCTTTTGGCCATTTTTCTAGCATAATAAATGACTTGTACGAAAGGTGGGGAAATAAAATTTGTCACCAAGGTGAATCCAAACATGGAGGAGGTAAAATTATGTCAAAATATATTATATTTAAGTTAAATAATTAGTCATGAATAGTAAATGGAAGTTTTCCCTTAAAAATAGGCCTCTTTAAGCACTTGTATAGACTCCTTGAGTTCATTTATAGCTAAAAACATGGTGGTGTGACTCTTCAACTCCCTATAGGCCATTCCAACATTTGGTTTGAAAATATTGAATAAAAGAGTCCATCTACAATTTATTTTCTTTCATTTTATCTTGGAAAGCTAAAAGGGAGCAAATTCAAGCACTTGTTAGGGGCCATACAAGTGGAGTTAGGAAGAATGGTCTTGGGGGTGGATATTAATCTAAGTGTAATTCACATACATAACAAGAACTCTTATATTGGTGACTTCTCCTTAATGAACAATCAATTACACTCTAGGCAACCTTTATGAAATTGCATTCAAGAGGGGTATGATTATGCATCTATTTCTTGTTTTCAAGAATCTATGGAGCTATGTGTGATTTTGATAGAGTATTTTTAGGTTGTAATAGGCCCTATGCATGTTTTTATCATCACCAAACACACTCTCACTTGATGTCCTTAAGGGAGAATTCCAAATTACACTTGTTTCTTAAGTTTACAGTCATAGGTGCATAACCTATGTTTTCTCAACATGGAAGGAGCTCCATGGTGATTTTAATTCTCTTGGATTTATGTTATAAAGGTGTCTTGATTGGATTCAATTGTGAGATATCAAATTATCACCCTTTCAAGGAAAATTATTCAATTTTCCTTGTTCACTACCTTATTAGCAAAGTATACTAAAAAATTGTCTTATACTTGAGCTTCAAGAGGTTATACAGAGGAATGTATGGTGAAATATATGATGTATTTCAGTTTGATACTCTAGAATACCCAAAATATCATAGTTTTCATGTTATGTGTAGACACCTAAATCTAGCCACTAATGACCTCCAATAAGGGTTTTGGCTAATTTTCACCATAAGGTACAATTTGGCATAAAAACACTAAAACATAATAAATGATGTGAAACTGACATATTTAAGTGCTAATTTTGGCCAAGGTATCCTTAAATGTGGTAATGCAATATATGGGCTAGTTAGCTTTGGTCAGATCATTCTGAGTCAAAATGCCAATTTTGCACCTAGGTGCTCTGAATTGCTCTTTCCTATAAAATCTCTTACATGAGACATACCTTTTTTATTTTTTTTGGATAATATCATAAAAGGGAATATGTTTCCAACACATCTAACATTGACTTCTAATTCTAATCTAGTCAAATTTTGGACCAATAACAAGGCATTCTGATCAATTTGAGTAATTTGTGCACAAAGTGCTTAAATATGCTTAAGAGCTAATTAACCCAACTCAATGCCTAATTAAGAATTCCATGGAAACCTATTGAAAATTTATTTTTGGAAATGTATATTGAATATATACATCATCAGGTGACCTCATTTCTTGGGAAGACATCTCTAGGCCATAAATGCCACAAATATCAAGATTCATGCCTCCCATGCCTCATCAAATCCCTCCATGCCTCTTAATTGCTCCTATATCCCAATTATTGATGAGCATATTTATGGATTTAAATTAAATAATTGGATTAATCCTTAGACACACATCTCAATCTTGAGATGGATGGTTCAAGTTGATTCTGATCAATCTCAAAAATCTATAAATAAAGAGGCCATGAACATCATTTTGAAGCTATTTTGGTGCAAAGTTATAATGCAAAAATATCTTCATGGATCCATTACAGTTAGTGTTACCATGCCAAATTTATTCCAATCCAAGCCAAGCCATAAGCCAAAGGTGCCTAGGAGAAGAGGAGATAGCCAAGCCTCATTTGATGAAGACTTCATGAGCACAAGCTAAGCAAGCCACCATAATAAGCATTTTGGAGCATCCAAGGAAGGTAAAAGAGGGTTTCTTTTAAATTTTATTTGTGTGTTTTATTCATGTTTTTTAACTAAGCTCTCCCTAGTGTCTAGGCCTAGAGATGTTATGTTAATTAGTATGTTTCTTTCATTTTGTTTTCATTTTGGAACTAACACCATATTAACCATCCTATCTTGAGTTAAATTCTTAGATCACATATGGCATGCCTGATGGGACTAGATGCATCCCACACATCAAGAAGATCAATTTTCAGCTTTAAAATATTTATTTAGACCATTAAAACTCTTTAAAATTGATTTTCTAAATTTATTTTGCCAATTTTTTATTTGTTATGGGTTTACATAGTAACCGACATCGGCTAGTAAGATTGACATCAGTTGGATAGCTTAACTAATGTCAGTTGGTAAAATACATATTAGTTGGATACCTATCATTAGTCACATTGGTATAACTAATGTCAGTTAGATAACCATCATCGGTTAGAAAATGTAACCATCATTGGTTATATAACTGACGTTGATCACTATGTTTTTATTAAAACACATAATCAAGAGCTCTTTTTTTAAAGTTCATTATTTAAAACCTGATAGAGCTTAAGACTAAAGGGCATGCTAACATTTTTTTTATAGGACCAAGCTTGACATATGTTAAAAACATGTTTATATCATCTTTTGAATGGTTAAAAATCAATTAGGAACCTTATTTTAGTGTTTAACAAAAAACAAATTTTAGATGTTTATGGTGAATGTTTTCAAAGTTTGAAACTAAAACCAAGGGGTCAAATTAACACCACCTCATTTTCCATTTGGGATTAAAAATGAACTCATCTTTCTTAGATTTTTGTCTTTAATAGTTTCTTGATCTAATTTTTGATTGGAAAGAAGAGGGATGTTGTGAGTATGCTCTTCTATTTGTCCCCTTTAGGGAACCCTTGGAATCAAAATCACCATTTCTATTGAAAAAAGTCTAGTCCAAGGCTTATAAATAATTTCATCTAAATAACTCCCCAAAAACTCATCAAAATTTGGGTGACCTTGAAAATGACCCTAAATTCTTTCTATTAGTCTTTAATTTTCATGTAAACTTAGCTTGTGAGGGGGATGTCATTACCTCCCATGAGTTCTTTAGGGAAAGTTTGACCCAAGGTTTCATCTCCTAGAATTGACCTCACTTAACCATTTGGAGTTTCACATGGGATGCATATGTATTTGGACATCACACTACACTGAGCAAACATCAAGATGTAGTGGTTGTAAAAAAGACTAGACTTTTTTACAACTAGCCAATACCACAGTCACCCAATTTTTGTGCTTGTCTTTTGCATTATTTGACATGAAAGTCATTGTGTAATTGATTGCCCTAAAAATGTTAAAAACTTGATAGTTTAGTCAACCCCACATTGTCATACCCTTTCTAGGATTTGGATGATTATACTTAGTGTATTTTGGTCATTTTTGGTTGGTATGTTAAAAGACTAAAACTTGTTTATTTGTTCATAAGCCATGCCAAAACAATGTATTTGAGTTGAAGAGGGTAGTGTTATGCTTCCCAAATCATTTCAAAACATTTTTGAGCCTTTTGAGTCTTTTTGAATCATAACATAAATCACATCATTTGAGCATGCTTACACTACTAGGCTGCTTAATTTATTTCAATACTTGTTTCACCTTGTGCCAAAAAACCATTTGTTTCAAACCATGTCATGTATACCATTTAGACCTTTGTCTTATGCCATCATGTTGTCCAATCTTGTCCAGTTTTTTTGGTCATATCCTAGTTTTCAATGTTGAGTTTTCAATTAACCTTGTTAAGTTTGGATCTAAACATTCATTGATTTTTGTTTAGGCCTTAATTTGTGGGGATAATACATAGATCTTCTCTTTTGGGTTGTATAACTTTGGTTAATAAATTACTCAAATTTGAAAACTATTGATGGTTTATTTGTTCAGTACCTATCCTTATTATTGTTTGTGCCTTTATTTGGGAAAACATAGTCTTTCTTTAAAGAGTCTTTTGTCTTATGTCTTATGCCAACTGATCATGTTTATGTTTGATTCTATGTGCCAGGTCTATGTCAAAGTTATTTCCAAACTTGTTAGATTAAATAAAATCATATTAGCCTTTGTTTCAAGTCTAGATTTTGATGACTTTTGGCCAAAAGTCCTAGCATATGCTTATTTATTTGAGCCTAGATTTTGACTCCATGTTTGGACAAAAGACCTAGTAACTCAACTTTTCCCTTTCCTAGTTTAGAACTTGTTTGTCACACTTTGACCTAGACCTTTGACATGCCAATTTTTATTCAGACACTTGACCTTTTATGTGTATGATAGTTAAAGTTAGATTTTTTGACGTTATACTTTTTTATGCCAAGTCTTATCACAAACCATTTTGGAGATACAACTCCAATTTCAAACCACATTGGAGATACAACTCCACGCCTTCAACCAAGTTAGACCAAGATTGAACCGTTTGTGATTTAGACATAGTTTTTCAGAGTTTATAGAACTCTAAGCCTTTTTATTTCAAAGATTTCATCATTTTTGTGGATATGTCTCACTACACTTATGGTATAGTCACATACAATCCAACTTATGATATAATTTCCACATAAAATCCCACTAGGAACCCCTCTATAGAAAGATTTTCTAAGGAGTTTTATTATTCTCCCTATAATACTCCATATGGGGAACATAGTCAAAATACACAAAATCCAAATTGAAACTTGATTGGTATGAAGAGGATTGTGAGGAGGACTTTGAAGACCCAACTATAGATAATGTTATTTGGGATACAAATCCATACCTCTTTACAATAATTAGTATGTGGAACACAGTCAAGAACCAAATTGTGAGCCAACTCATGATTGGGATGATATGGTTTATGAGGAAGACTTGGATGCTTTGGCTTGTGCAAGTAATCAAGATCCACCACATCATACCATTTCTATTCCAAGACTACAATATCCAAGGAATATCATTACCATTCTTAGACCTAATATTTTGGCTTGTGTGAGCAACCAAGCTCCACAATGCCCCTTCATCATTTCAAGACCTAATATTTTGGCTTGTGTAAGTAATCATGCTCCACATCGCCCTATATTTACCATCTTAGGACTTTGTCCTTTAGCTCATGCAAAAAATCATGTTCCACAATGCCCTACCATTATCCAATCACATGTCATTCCTCATCTAGTACCAATCCCATCCAAACCTCAACCCATCCAATCATTCAAAGACCAAGATGTGTTCAAAATTGGTATTTTCTAACTCATTAAAAACCAAGGCCAAGAGAACCAACCAATCCAAGATGTTTTTGTTAAACCAACTATTTTTGATAAGTTAGCCTATGATGAATCACTTATTGATCCTATCCTAGTTGTCAAGGAGTCTCACTCTAGTGAGACAGTCTTTGCTGAGTCACTTTTTATTGATTATAACTTCCTTTGGGAAAATCATTACCTTGACCATGTGCCTATTTTTCAAGAGCCTCCTATTGAAAAACTAGTATTTGAGGAGTTGTCTCTTAACCTTTTGCCCATCCTAGAGAAGTCTCACTTTTATAAACTAGTTATTTTAGCCCATTATGCCATCACAGACTATTACTTGTCCAATACCAAATATTCAACAATACACCATTATAACAGAATACCTATTAGATGAAGAATTAGAGTTAGATTCAGGTTATATTCTTGAACCAACATAAAATTTAGCATCAGAATCATAATCAACATTAGTCTCAACATCAGATTCAAAGTCCCTTGAGTTAGAATTAGATTCAGAAGAAGAATATATTTTTGGTTATTACAACATTAGTTACACATGCTTCGTAGATCAATTTGAATACATTTGTGATCCTTCAATTATTTTTTAGGATGAGTATTTCAAATTTGACTCAAGTTATCCTAGTATCTTCTATGAGGATTATGTAGCCTTTCCCCATTTTATTACCATTCCATAAGCCATTAACATCAACCAAAATAGCCATATCATTTGCATTCCATCTCCCACAAGTGTTGATTGGGATTGACAAAATCACACTTTGCTAAAATGCATCCATGGTGACATAGCAGTTAAAGAAGATCAATGAGGCCAAGACAACATTCATATAACAAAAGAACACTCTCTTAGTGAAACCTTTTCAAATGTACTAGGGGACAATAAAAGTTAGAACTCAACATGTTCTAGTGAAACTTTTTTGGAAGTGATAGAAGACAATCAAAGTCAAATGCCAACATTCCTTTGTGAAACCTTATAAAAGGTGTTATGGGACAATCAAGACAACTTCATTGGTGAAAACCTCATTGAGGCACCAATAGCTGAGCATAAAATTTCTTCACTACTTGATGAAGACAAAATCAAAGATCAAATCAAAATAGCTTCCTATCTATAACCTAATCAGATGGTAACTACTCTTAAGATCAAATAATAGAAAATTTTGGTGGTCCTATCAAGGGAACAAGTCTTCAACCCTACCACAACCAAAATTATGTCAAATCTAGCATCAACAACATTATGTGTGATTGAACATCTTGATATTCATTTCTTTCCCCACTATTACCCTTTCCATTATCATCTACCATTCCATTTAAAAATCAAACCTACCATCCATTATTTTTCCCTATTTACCATCCATGGCCACACTTTCCTTTGTAGAGGCTACAAAGATACTTTGTCTCGACATTTGAAGAAATCAAAATCAATGACCAATGAAGATCACAAAAGAATTCTTGACAACCAAATTTGTAGCTAGTTCTTGATAGAGTATTCTATTTGTATCATTTGCTGATTATCATGTGCATCTCCCCATTATTATGAATAACATAATCAAAAACCATACCCAACTAAAAATGTGTACCATACCATTGCCGTTGTTATATATCCATTTTCCATTGTCGAAGATCCTAGCCATTTAACCCATCATTTGGGGGAAAACCCTTTTACCATTCTATCCAATCTATCCAAACAACTATTTTCCTAAAGTAATGCCATTCCATTCCTATCTTGACCAAAGCCTATTTTTAGTCATCTTACCCAATCTTGTTTTGATCTTGGTTACTTTGGTTCTTCCTAAACCTTTTTTGGGGGGATTCCAATCAAGTTTAAATAATTAATCTAATCTATGTTTATAATTATAGTCTATTAAATTAGTGTGATAGTTGATCTAACAAGATATCTTTCATTTTCCATCATGTATTAAGTTTGTTTATGTGAGCTTGATTATAACTACTTATGGGCAAATCAATGTCTCACTAGTCTTGCTACTAATTATAATTACCTATGGGAAAATTAGTACCATTAACCTATGTCATTGTATCCTAGTTATAACTACCTATGGACAAACTATGGGTAATACTTATTTATCATGCATTGTCACATCACCTTAACATTATTGTTTTCATTTGACTAGCCATTTATTGGATTTGAGAACTTGTTAGGACCTAATTGGTTTTTCCCTACCTTTTGTGTGGATGGAATTAATATAACTTGAGGCCATTTTATGACTATGTGGGTCATGATCAATTCATGTTGAGGTCACCTCAGTCCTCCTTTCCATATGCTCTCATCATTTTATGAGCAACCTAAGACAAATGCTCTCGCCATTTTATGAGCAGGTATCTTTTCATTCTCTAACAAATTGAGATACCTCAAAATTCCAAAAACATTCATAATATTTCAAAATCTACAAATATTTATCATGTCTAAGCCTAGTCAGTTATCCTTGATCTGCCTTACTAGGGCATTGTCATTGGTAGGATGCTTTCTTTTGCTTTTTTTTAGGCTTTCTTTTTTTGTTTATTTTAGGTTGTTTGTTTGCTTGCTTGTTTTTTTTTCTATTTATCTTTTTATTTATTCACTTTCCTATTTTTTTCTTTTAGCACTATTTCCTTGACTTGGCCTATATGTGTTTGTTGGGTGATTCATCAAGCACATTATTCTTAAGTCTATCCATATTCATACATCAATATTATCATCATGGTTTTTATTATTGGTGTATTATTTTTGAGTGTTTATTAGATCAAAAGTTAGTCCTTATGCATTTTTCAGCCAAGTCTTCATGGTGTTCTATCATGATGCCTATCATCACATGCTATAGTAAAAATTAACTTAAAAAAGGTCTATAATCAATGGATCCACATAATTCTCTCCTTATCACCTTGGAAAATTCCTTCCATCCCAACTTTGATCAAATTAACCCATTGGTCATTCTAGTTGTATCATTACTAATCAGGATGAGCATTTCCTCATTGGTAGGTACAATTGAATCATTTTTAATGTTCAATCTCATTCTTATTTTCATCTCTTTCATCACTTTTCACCCACTCATATTTATTATGTATTCTAGGTTATATCCTTAAGTTATTCTTTCTAATCAGCCCTAACTGGGGCACCATCATTTTTAGCCAATCTAGGTCTACTTAATAATTATAACTACCTATGGGCAAATCATTATTTTGAATTTTATTCCTGATTGTAACTACCTTTGGACAAATTATCATCTTTTTTAAATCAATTTATGTAGGAATTTTCTCATTTGGATTAATCTCAACCATAGGTTAATTCTACCTTTTTTTTTTGAGGGACTATTAATCAACAAATGTGATGGTCAATCCCTTAAGGGGGCATAATAATAGGATTCCCAAAACCATTTAGATCTTTTTTCTTCAACCATATTATTTTTGGCATACAATCCATCTCTCATTATTTGAGAAGACATTGATTTGCCTATAATTTGTAATGCCTTCCCAAATAGGGGTAGATTGTAGACACCTAAATATGGCCACTAATGACCTCTAATTAGGATTTTGGCCAAATCTCACCAAAATGTACAATTTGGAATAAAAACACTAAAACATGCTAAATGATGTGAAATTAGCATATTCAAGTGCTAATTTTGGCCAAGGTATCCTTAAATGGGGGCAATGTAATTTATGGGCCAGCTAACTTTCGTCAGATCATTTTGAGTCAAAATGCCAATTTTGCACATAGGTGCTCTGAATTGATCTTTCCTATCAAATATATTTTATGAGACATGTGCCTTCATTATTTTTTATTGATAATATCCTAAATGGGAATATGGTTCCAATGCATCTGATATTGACTTCTAATTCCAATCCAATCAAAATTTGGACCAATAACAAGGCATTCTGATAAATTTGAGTAATTTTTACACAAAGTGCTTAAACATGGTTAAGAGATAATTAACACAAATCAAGGCCTAATTAAGAATTTTATGAAAACTTTTTCAAAATAGATATTGAATATTTGCATCATCAAGTGACCGTTTTAATGGATCAATTTTCTAATATGTCTATCATGGTCACATGCATAAAATACATTGACATAGTTGATACTATGAAAGAATTCATCAACCATGTTTGGGTTCATTTTGGGTTACCCACATCCATTATCTTCAATTGTGATCCATGATTTATGAGTCATTTTTGGAAAGCATTATGGGAATTGATGGGTATGCAACTAGATAGGTTGATGGATTTTAATCCTTAGATAGATGGGTAAACTAAACTAGTCAATTTCATGCTTGTTCATCTTTTATGAATGTACAGAAAAGCACTTTTTTATACTTGGGACGATAATCTATTGTATATTTAACACACCTAGAATGGGGAACTTCATATCACTGCTATTCGTAGTCCATTCTAGACATATCTCAGGTTTTAAACTTTAGCACCTCTTGACGTATCTTACCATGCACCATCAATAAATGAGTCACATACATAGGAAGTGGAAGTATATAAATTTGATAATTTTATGTGCCACATCTATTCTATTAACTAATAAGTTTAATGAATTCTCTTTCACACTCAAGATAAGTACAAGGAGCATCATGATGCACATCATAAATCTCATACATTTTGAGTTGGTGATAAATTATAGTTATAACTTCAAAAGGAGAACTTCAAATATCCACACCAAAAGATCAAGCCTTTTTATTATGTTCCTTACAAAATTTTGTGTGAAATTATTGAGGATGCCTTCATTATTGATCTGCCTTAGTACTTGGGCAAGCACCTCATATTCAATGTGGAACTTCTCAAACCTTACACTCTACCACTTCTTGAGCCATTAGTAACACACCATCCTTCTAATTTGGATCTTGAATGCTTGCATCCCAAAAATAAGGACCATATTATAAAAGTGATAGATAGATGCACTTTCCATGGTACACATCAAATTTTACAAGTGGTCAAGGCTGGGAAATATGTTGATCAAGCCAAGTGGTTCACTTAATAGAAAATTTAGGTGTAGTTTCTACAACTACATACCAACATAATGAAGACCATTAATCTTTGATAAATGGTGAATGATCTGTGTGTATATTCTATGTAGTTGATCTTACTTTTCATTTGTTCTCAACATAGGGTCTACAAGTTTTACACAATCTTATGCAATCCTTGCCTAAAGTTTTCTCATAGTCATATGCACAAGTTTCATTCCATATCACAAACCTTTATGCAATAACCCCTATGAATTAAAAATTTCACACTTCACACCTTACCATTCTATGTCATAGCTCAGATCCATGCAACATAAGAGTTTTGTGCCATGTCACCAACTTTTGCACTATTTTTAGAGTGTATCCCTATGTGCCTCATAGTCCTGCACCATAGCTCATAACCCCACATGCCTAATTTACTCTTAGACTCTATATCACATCCATGTTAGTGTAAGCATTTTCCCACCTAGTGGTTTTATCTACACTTCTTTTTAGCTTGTTTAGGCTAGTTAATTAAGTCATTAGGGGTCATTTACCTTTAAGTGGGTTCTAATTATGAATTAGGGTTTTACATTTTTGGTGACCTAATTTCACCCTATATGTACTTTCTTCTTCTTCTAAGTTGGTGAATTTAGACATTTATTTTATATAATTTTATCATTTTTGTAACTCTCATTCTGCCTCTACAAGAATTTGACATTACTGCATGCTCACTATTCATAGATCTTGGCAAACCCTAACATGGTATCAGAGCTTTACTAATAGCCTCATGTATTTGTCTCCTTTGGTACAATCCTCTTGCATTTGCCATAGCTAGTTTTTCTTTTTTACAACCATGTTTTTTACCTTAGAGGTGTGATTCTTCTCTATGATTAACCTTAGATAAAAAATCTAGTTGCATATTCCTTGTGGGTTTTTTGAGATATAAATGGGTATCTCTTAGATTTTTAAGAAAGTTCATAGATTTATGGCTACTTTTTTGACCCTAGAGGCATATTATCCTCCACTTCAAAACTCATGTCAAAAGATCATTGATGAAAAATCTGCCTAGATATTTTTTATGAGTTTTTTGAGATCTAAAATGGGTCTCTCTTTATTTTTTGAGAAAGTTCATGGATTTTTCAAAAATCACATTTTTTCTTGTTGGTTAGATGGCTGTAAAGATGAGTAGAAGAGCCTATAAAACCCAAAAATTTGGTGACTTAAGCAATCAAAATTTTAAACCCTAGTAACTTGAAAGTAATCAAAATTCACAACCCTGACAACTTGCTTGGAGAAGTCATCAAAATTTTGACTCCTGACTACTTTAAAATGTTCTATAGTAAAATAGGTTTGAAAACTTGGTTTACACTATTGTAGACCAACTTAGGTTTGTGAAGGGCAATTAATTGTCTAGTAAAGCAGGTCCAAAAACCTAATTTACACTATTGTAGACCAACTAGAGTTTGTGAAGGGTAATTACTTGTTTAGTAAAGTATGTCTGAAAGCCTAGATTTGTAGTTTCTTGAAATCCTAAAGTTTTATTTGTTTAGAAAACTTGAGTTTTAGTTATTTAAAACCCTAAATTAGAAGTTGCTGGAAAGACTGAAGTAGCAGCTATTGGAAAACTTGAGTTATAGTTATCCAAAAACTTGAGTTTAAGTTACTTGAAATCTAGAGAAAGTAAAGTATGTTCAAAATCCTGGGCAAGTAAATCTCCTTTCGAACTCTGATCAAGTAATGCAACTTTGGAACCCTAAGCAAGTAAAGTAGGTTGGGCATTAAAATTTAGGTGAAAGGTAATGAAGAAATAGATTTAAGTTTTTGCCATTTTTATATTTTTGTGTAAAAAACACAAAGTTTGGGGAAAAAAATCCATTTTTGGAAAGGGTCCATGAATATGTGGGAGTAATAACTTATAAGTGCCATAAAATTCAATCTGTAGCTCTGTTATGGGTGTCTTTTTGAAAGTGCATAATTTTTTAAGCTCTATGCATTGGTGGTATTTTTTTTTAATTTTTGTAACATCTATTTTCTTCATGGTGTAATGGCTTAAATCTCACTTCATCTCAATTTTACTCTCTTTTCAACACATTATCGATTGAATCTAACATTCATCTAATTCCTTGTACTTATTCACCTACTACTCAAGACACATTTTTGGTTGAATATGATGTCTATATGAGCATGATTATATTTGAAGCATTCAGGGAGGTCATTGATGATTGTTCTAAATGGGTATTGTGTTTTCATATGCATTCTTTATTTTTTTACATTCTTCTTTACTTATTGAAATAATATTTATTTCTACACTATGGATTCATTCTCTATTAGTCCACTTACACCATTTAATTATCATGAATGAGAACTTAGAATGGAAATCATCTTGAAATCTAAGGGTTACTATCAAATTATAATGGGAATTGAGACTAAACGTACTGATATTTGAGTGAAAATCAAATGCTTTAACTATTGTGATAAAGTTCATGGACTAATGTGTCTTTCCATCTCCCTACATCTACTCTTTCACAATGAATCTACTAAAACACCTACTCAAGTGTGAGCCCAACTCACCAAGATATTTGGGGTGTATGATGTGATGAGAGGATATGAGCTAGAAAATGAGATCATTAGACTAAGCCCAAATGACTTTGACACTCTTCAAAACTTTATCACCAAATTTAGACTTTTTAGATTGTAGTTGAAAGCATGTGGAATTGACAAGAAAGATGAACTTATTCTATTAATAATCTTTAAACTAGGTCTTGAATATTCTATATTTGTTTCCACTTTTCATTCCACTAAGAATGTTCTTGACACCACATGGAAGATGCCTTCTTTAGATACATTTGTTACTGGCCTAATTTAGGAGCAAGATAAGTTGACACAGATGGGCATAATGAAGTCATCTAAATCCCACACATTATTTGATGAGAAATATGAGGCTTATAAAAATAGATAGAGAAAATAGAGAAAGAAAAAGGATGAGAAGGATACACATATTTCCACCTATAAATCAAATAATAAGACCTCTTATTCCAGTCATAAGCCTAAGAAGATTGGATCAAATATGGGAATTGCTTAGGTAAGCATGATGAGATTAAATGTTTGAAGCAACAAATTGACCACCTTACTAGCCTTCTTATTCAGAACAACATAGGTGTTCTATATTCTATCAAATCATCTTCATCAACCCATGAATCAACTAAAGCAAATGACTCTGATAAAGAAAAGGAAAAAGATAATAACAAAGGGAAACATAAGGGAAAATCCTTAGTTATAGTTTTTCCTCCAACTTCTCCTACATAGGTCATTAACTCTAGTGTTTGACATCACATGGCCTCTTCACAGATTGAGTTTAGTTCCTTGGAACCATGTGACATGTCCTCTATATAACTGGGTGACAACACTTCTAAAATGTTCTTGAGAGAGAGTATGTTGAAGTGAGTGGTAGAACAATCAATAATGTTCTAAGTGTTCCCTCACTCTGAACTAGTCTCCTTTTAGTCTACTAGATCACTCACCTTGGTCTAGGCATGTGATTTGAATTCACTCCAGATTTAGTGTACAACGAGTTTCATAATGATACTATTTTGGTTGTGGGAATGGTTGATCATCAAACTTGGATATATAGCTTCTCACACTTTTCTTTTGACTCTCCTTCAGATTCTTTAGATTCCTCTTTGGACTCACCTATACCTATTGACACTTTTGAGATTGATTATTTTTTTGATATTGATAATTATTCTTCTGCAGATCACTACAATAGTGAACTAGACACACCTCCACCATCTCCTTGTTACCTTATAGATATTCAAGAGTTATTTCTTGATCTACCTACCTCTGATCCACTTTTGAAATTATAAGGAAATGGTTTACTAATCTAAGATACATCAAAAATTAGGCAATCTATTCCATAGTTACAAAGAATTCTATAGACCTTCTTTACCTCTACTTATAGTGCACCTTTTTGGCATAGAGTAGTTGAACCATCTACCTCACAATATGAGAATCATTCCTTTCATAATAATTACACCTTGGTTGAAGATCCATCAAGCACGTGGTAGATAAACTCACTATTTTAGGGTGAACCACTCTTCACTACATCTACTTCTAATTCATAGTCACACTCGAGCATTTCTCTAAGGGACACCAGGTGTCTATAGTCAATTATAGACCTTAGTGGGGATTTTTATATATTTTATCTTCTTTGATCTCTTTTGGGGAGGAGTTTTGTTCCTATAGGTTTTCTTCTTTACCCTAGTTTATGGGATTTGCATTATTCTTGGGTACCTCACAAGGCCTCATTATTGAGACCCAATTCTTCTACCCACCTAAGGTACGCTTCAGGGGGTATTAGTGTAAGAATTTTCCCATCAAGCGGTTTTACCTACACATATTTTCAAATTACTTAGGTTAGTTAATTAAGTCATTAGGGGTCATTTACCTTTAATTGGGTTCTAATTTTGAATTAGGGTTTTACCTTTTTGGTGACCTACTTTCACCCTATATGTACTTTTTTCTTCTTCTAAGTTGGTGAATGCAAACATTTCCTTTATGAAATTTTCTTGGTTTTGGAGCTCTCATTATCCTCTACAAGAATTCAACATTATTGTATGCTCTCTATTTATATATCTTGGTGAACTCTAATAATCGATGTGTCTCCTCACCTCAGTCACATGCTTTAAGTGGTTCACCAATCATCATCCATCCTAGAAGATAAACTAATGAAATCATCTTCTTGGTAATTTAAAATTGATGAAATGATCATATTGGTAATTACTAGTAGTTTTAATTATTCTTGTATTATAATTATATAAATATGTAACATACACATCTAGCCAAATTTTGATTCTCCACACAACCATACACATATAACATGCTTTGTGTATCTAATCTATTACATATGTACTATAGAAGATTATACCAATTTTTACTTATTATTTATTAATGAATATGAGTTGCATTTACCACAAGTTAAAAAAATTATCCATTGAATGTGCTTAGTCATTTCTTTCTAAATTATATTTTTCCTTTCACTCTACATAACCAATCTATGTGTGTGTGTACACATGTGCATGTTTGTTTATTTTTGAATGAAAAAATTATTATAAGACTAAAAAATATTTTTAAAAAAAATTGGAAGTGTTATTTTTCCTATAATTTACCTTTGGTTTTGATGAAAACTAAGTGATTTGAAAGATTCTAACATGCAAATATAAATAGAGAAAATGTAAGATATGTTTTTTATGCAAAAGGAAGAGAAGAGAAAGCTATTTTGTATTAATTTTATATTTTTTGAATGTAAATTATAATACAATAGACAAATAAAAAATAAAATAATTTAATCTAATAAATCAAAATTGAAATTAAAAACATTGAACCTGGTCAATGTGATGACTGAGTGAAGGCAAATATTTATTATAGTAAATAAGCCATCTTAAAGTATCCTATATCTTTGGTTTCTCAATCAAAACCCTTGGAATTATTATACAAAATTATTAAAGGAAAATAATAAAATAATAAAAAACTCTTAAAAAAGAAGAGAAGTTGAATAATGATTACACTAATTAACAGACAACAAAAAAATAGTTGTTAATTCATAAGAATTCTTCTCTCCAAAGTCTATGTAGAATGATCATGAAGATGACCAAGGATATAAAAAATATTTTACAAAAATTAAATCATGTGGGTTAGGTTTATGTATATTTTTTAAGCACAAATTTTCAATGCAAAATTTGGATCCAAAATTCATCAAAAATAGAGATACTTGTAGAGCAAGTAAGGAGGTATCAAGAGTGAGTTTAACTAGTGGTTAACTCAAAGTTCAAATTGGGATGAAAAATTATTTATAAAATAATGTTATGATTTAGATATGATATCATCAAGGAAAAAAATCAAATAAAGTAAAAAAGGTGATGATAAGCATGAAAAACACATCAGAACTTAAGTCTTAGATGCTAGAAATGGAAGACATAAAAATTATAATGAAATCATTATAGTTTTAGGGGTTAGAAAGGTAACCACTACTTATAATTATGAAACTTAAAATAATTAAAATAAAACCACTATGGAATACCAATACATGAAAGTTCAACTTTTTAACCCGAAGTGGAATTTTTGACACTAAAAGTGGCAATGTTGTCACTCCCAAAATCTAGTCCTAGGAAGCACCTATGAGATTAGGTGCCTAAAATAGAATTAGGTGAAAATAAGGGACTTACATCCTCTCATTTTAGGATTGATGTTGAAAAATATTAGGTCACAAGTATTAGTTATTGGGATACAGTAAATAGCCTACTTCGAATAGATATCCAAGAGATGCAATGCTACCACTAGAGGTTTAATACCAATTTTCTCACTGACAAGAGACATGTAGACTTCTAGCTAAACTAATTAAAATAATTTTTTAAATTTTGGGTCCATTTAATTTCATCTCATAATTTATAAAAGGGTTAGAGATTCCCTGAGAGCAAAAAACATAAAAATAAAGAGAGGGTAAGGTAGAAAAGTGAAACTCTCTAAATGAATGGAAACATTAATGCTTCAAGAATGAGAACATCCTCAGATATAGTTTTACCAATGTATTCTAAGTTTCATGATGACTAAAGATTTAGTCACAAATGGAAAGAGTCTAAGGAAAAATGGGAAATGCTTAGTTTAATTATGCATTTTATGAATAATGAAGAATATGCTTGTAGTTAATCACACATAGTTCTTAATAGATTACAATCAAATCAAAGAACTTAACTAAAATAATTAAATATCATACTAATTAATGCATAAACCCTTAAAAAAACATGAATAAAAATACTCTAATGTTATTATTAATCCATTTAAAACATAAATAAAGTGGAAGACCTCTATGAGAATCAAATATATTTAAACAAAAAACAAATTCATATTAATTTGACAACATTTATTTACAATAGAGTCAACCCTATCAAAATATTACATATTAGTATATATAAAATAGAAATGGGAACCATTTACTAGTATCACAAGTTCCCACTTTGGTCCATCATGGCCTAAAATGGTTGTAACAAAATTATACCAAAAAAGATTTCCAATCCCAACATAAGTAGAAAAAAATTCCCAGGGGCCCTCTAAGAGAGAATCAAGAGGAAGTTAGAGGTGGACCACCTCCTATATATTTGAGACATTCATATTTAGATGAAAGGATTGTTACTACCAACTGGAACTCTTGATCTAGCTTGTTAAGATTCATAGGTGGATCTCATAAGATCACCTCAACCTAGACCAACAACTACTCATGAACTTGAGTGGAGATTTTAGGGTAACCTTCACCTTGGAAACCTATATAATTCTAGCTCTTGACTGAGTTTCTATCTTTAAACCTACATTAGCTCTAGATTTTTTGGATGTTTCTACTTCCTCTACATGACCTAATTGAATTGGGCTAGGTGGACATCAAACTAATCTTTATCTAGTAAGGTTTCATCTGGATGGAATAAAATAGCAATGTTGACCTCCTTGAAATAAGTTAGCATTTGCTCCTTAATCTTATCCAAAGGCACCATCACTATTTTCACCCTATCCCACCACTCCTCATTAGAAGTTCTCATTCTAGCATAATAAGTCTAGTAAAGGTTTACATCTCCTAGATGCATGAGTTTAAGCTCTAGTAACATGCACTTATGAAGAATGGTAGAGAACTTATTACAATAATTTTATATGTGGTCAAACCTCTCCAAGTATGCTTGAGTGTGTTGGAGGTGATATTTACTTATAAATAGGGCTCTGGTCACCTCTACAAGATTCATAAATAGTTGTGCAAAGGCCTCCATAACTTGACGAATTATCTATGCTAGGAAAGTAATCCTCACCTATGATCTGAGTGCTTCAAATTTCTCACTCATGTCTTCCATGAGCTTCTTAGTCAATTCATTAGTAGCTCAGAGCATGAATACAAGGTTTTTAGCCACTTTCTCCTCCTTACTAAATGTCCTCACTTTGGTGAGTGATAATAAATCATGTTCAGTCCTCTACACCATTGGATCCCCTTACTTTACCAAAATAAATTTGTATGGACCCTATGTCTAGCTACAATGGAGGTGGCTATGTTGGAAGAGTCTATAAGTGTGGTATTAATATTTATTTATGGCATAGTCTAAATTAGGCTTGCTTTCATTTTTAATTCACTATTTCCACCTGTGCTATCACTTCAACATTGTTAGCTAGGTTGAGATGGATCTCATTATTCTTGTGAGGCTCATGGTGATATGTGATATTGATTCAAGATACATAACTAACCACATGGGTGTTGATAACCCCATAGGTATCCCACTCTCATCACTCAACCCTTCCTAAGGAGTAAGAATTCTCATTTTGTGACAACTTCCACAACAAAGGTAGATTCTTCTATTTGTGATGGTGAATGAAGATTAGGAATTTTTGGCCTACCTTCTATCATAGATCAATCAAATAACCCATTAAACCCACAACCAATTGATATGTAATTTTTTCTCTATAAGGTGACCCAAAGACTTCATAGGGAGAGGGGATTCCTAGATGCCCTCCACTTAAATCATGGCATGATCCTATAATACTAATAAAACCATATTGGTAAGAGTGTCATTATTTCATCTTAGATTTATGACATGCAATTCTCATTGATGTCCATATAGACCATGGGGTAGAAGGAATCATAGCTGTCCCAAATATGGTTTCTATAGTATTGTGTGTACAACTTATAAAAGACCACATGGACCACATAGTCATAAGGGGTTAATGGAAAGAGTATATAAGGTTTGAATATGAGGATGGAAAAATATATGTCCACAATATATCCCAACATATAAAAGTGTCCACCTTATCTAGCCTTATTGATGCCCTTGACTAGGTAAAAATTAATGAGTCTTCTAATGTTTGGGACTTCCTTACCTTTGAAGATGATGTTCATAAAGGGTACCCAGAGGATGTTGACATGCATGACATCATTCAATCTGAAAAATTAATTCAAAAGAGCATCCCAACATGAATTCCTTCTTAGGTGTAAATAATGTAAGAATTGATGTCATTATATTTAGTCCATCAGTCTAGATTAACAAACCAATCTTGGATAACCATATATATTTCATATGTTTTAATCCACACATATAATATTTTCTAGTCATAAACTAGGGTGGACTCCAAGAGACTATAGTACTACTTGAAGGAAACTCTGGATATGTCCACAATTTTATTTTAGGACCCCCATAGAGTATACCAAGTACTGAATAATATCATACACATGCATAGAGTTACACAAGATGTTCATAAAGATATCAACACATGGAATAACTATATATTGGATACACATTTTTGAAACCATAACTTCTCAAGGGATATGAGAGTGTTGAGTAACTCAATTTCCTCATCATCATCATCTAAGGTGGACTTATGGACATCTTAAATCACCCTAAACACTTTTTTGTAATGCTTAAAATGGGCCATATCTAATGAGAATGTGGTATCTCTAAATTTAGGCTTGGGTTAGGGATTTGAAGATGATGTGACCATGGTTGAGATTTGGGATCTAGTCAGCCCAAAAATTTTATTTTAAGGGAAGAACTAAAAATTTGAGAAGGCACTATAAGGAAGGATCCCTAGGAGTGGAAGTGATAATGGTAAATTATATTATCTTGAGGATTTAGAGGGATCTATTAACTATCTAGATAACACCCAATAGAGGTCATATTTGATTAAGTCTGACCCATACCTAGACTAACATGGGAATGGTCTAAGGCTATGAGATACCTATATCTAGACCAAACCTCTAAGGTTTGTAATGAGGATAGTTCCTCAAATATGATATTTTGGACCTCTCTTTATATGACCTAAATAATTTGGGGTGAAAAAAGTTAAGATATTTCATAAAATAAAACCTATTCTAACATATGGTGATGTACCCAATGTTTAAAGATCCACTCTTAATATCAAACCCATTATCACACTAATAGACTATGAAAAGAACTAATACAATGTTTACTACATTTTCCAAGAAATAGTACTTCACTTAGAGGTAAATTTTATGGACTTAGGTTAGATGGAAATGAGGGTAAGGCCTAATTGAAAGCACTTATAGTCAACAATCCACCCTATACATGAGACATCAACATTAAGACATGTTATATGACTTGAAAGCAAAGTTTATTAGTACTTAGGTTGAACTTGGATGTATAAAGGGAATATAAAAACCAATTTTTCATATCAAACAAATACAAAACACTAAGGAATTTTTTTAAACAACTACAAAATTCTCTATTCATTACTCTAAGAGGTGTAGAATATAATTTTTGGTAGAGTCTAGTCATACCAGCTTGAGGGATGCTAAATAATAGCTCAAAGTCTGTATTTATAGAAGAAAGGGGAGAAAGAGAGGGATTTTGGCATTAAAAAAGGAATCAAAATGAGAACAAATCCATTTGAACTACCATTATAACTACCTCTACATCTATGCTCTTTCAAGCTTCTTGATTGATCCAGGTCACTTTAATCAAATACATCATTATATTATTCCTTAATTTCTATTCTTTATGGTTATAATAGTAGGATCAAGTTGTTCCAATCTAGGTTCTAGTATCAATGTAGTTAAAACCATCAGATCAATCTATTAGAGTTTTATCATGGTGCAAACTGCTCTTTAATGGTTTGTCAAAGCATGCAAGAGTGGAGAGAAGGGTCACTTTCATGAAGTTGTCTCTAGAGATGAAGCTATTAAATTATACATGTCTACCTTGGTGGAATCCTTTAAAAAGTTGTCTATGGTGTTAAGGTGTGGAGCTAAAAGCTTCAACTATTTGCAGACACAAGGAAGGATGTTGAAGAACCAGATCCACCGGCGTTGGCAGTATGACCGATGTCAGTTAGATGTAGTGGAGAAGGAGATCGACGATGGCAGGGAGTCGGCCGACGTCGGCAGCACCAGACAAATAGGGACTGGTGTCTGTCGCTTGTGTATTTCTAGAATTGCTGTTGATGAATAGTCAGTTAAGTGAAGCGAGTGTTTGCATGTCAAATGACTAATTATAGTCACGAGCTGCGTGTCTAATTATTGTAACTAGAGTTCTATTTTTGTAAGCATGGGATCCTATTTAAAGACCCATAAGGCATGTATTGTAATAAGCAAGACGGCAAGTAAAAGCATTGAAGCTAGCAAGGTCAAGGAGATCTATAGGTGTAAGGTCAAGGAGATCAGCTGAAGTATTCAAGGAGGGATAATAACTCAGGCTTTAGAGTTGTTGTGTTGAGCAAGAGAGAGAGGGAAGAAGGTCTTGAGGTGTGGCAATCCTTTGAGGTGGAGGAAGAAGTGGCATCTTCCTTATTGTATTTTCTTCTAGTAATATTTAATACAAGAGTGTGTATTGTCTCTCAAATTCTTTGTTGTCTCAAGTTTCTAGTTACTTTATCATTCTGGTATAATTCCGTGTTTAATTGCTAATACGAGAAGTAATCATATGTGCTCTAATTGGTAGAGCTAAATCCCCTGACAAGTGGTATCAGAGCTACGATTTGCAGGAAGCAGGGTATTGTTTTTTGATTATAGGTCATTCACAGGGTTTTCTGATTGAGTGGGAGTTTAGTAATGGCAGAAGAAAGTAGGCTACAAATGGAGAAGTTTAACAGCAAGAATTATCAACATTGGAGGATGCAGATTGAGGACTATCTGTTTCAGAAGGATTTATACTTACCATTGGGTGGGGTTGCATGCAAGCCCATAGATATGAAGGATGAAGAATGGAACGTTCTTGATCGAAAGGCTCTAGGTTCCATAAGGTTGAGCCTTACATCGTCTGTGATTTCTAGCTTATCACAGTGCAAGACAACAAAAGAGTTGATAAAGTCCTTGGTGAATTTATACGAAAAGCCCTCGGCTTCTAATAAGGTATATCTTATGAAGCAGCTATTTACTTTGCAAATGCAGGAAGGTGGATCAATACATACTCATCTCAGTGATTTCCATGGTTTGGTAAACCAACTAGCTTCAGTCAACATTGTTTTTGATGATGAGGTAAAGGCTCTCTTGATTTTATGTTCTTTGCCTAAAAGTTGGGATGGTTTAAACAGTTATGGTAGTAAGTAATTCTACATCTGCTTCTAAAATATTAAAAGTTGATGATGTTATGAGTGTGATCTTGAATGAGGAAATATGCAGGAGAAGCACAAGTGAATCATCAGGGAATGCTCTAAGTGCAGAAAGCAGAGGATGGCAAAGGGAGAAGGTTGAGCAAGGGAAATCAAGGTTGGGAAGGAGATCCGAGTCCAAAGGTATTACCTGCTAGTTTTGTGGAAAGAAAGGACATACAAAGGAGTGTTGGTTGAGAGATAAAGAGAATCAACATGCAGGTATGGAAGAAGCAAAAGATGCAAATATTGTGATACAGGATGCTCTCATACTTTCTTCAGATAGTCAGGTAGGATCATGGATTTTAGATTCTGGTTCATCTTTTCATGCATCCCCAAACAGAGATTTGTTTTATGAGTATGAACAGGGAGATTTTGGAGTGCTATATTTAGGGGATGGTACACCTTGTCAGATAGTTGGCAAAGGGAAAGTGCAGTTGAGATTGCAGATTGACAACACATGGGTGTTGAAAGAGGTCATGCATGTTCCAATTCTAAAGCAGAGTCTGATTTTTGTAGGAAGGTTGGGAGATGAGGGATGCACAATAACCCTCACAGCAGATTCTTCGAAGGTTACCAAGGGAGCACTTATTCTAGCAAAAGGTAAGAAAGTAGATACTCTTTATCTGTCTACTTGTATTATTGATTCTACTTCTGGTGTAGATTCGAAGATGTGGCCTAATAGGCTTCATCACAAGAATAAGAAGGGAATGGAAGTTCTTGATCCAAAAGGTATGTGTTCAAATTTGGAAAGCATTGATAGAGTTCATTGCAAAAAGAGGAAATTTGATGCTTTTGACAGGAACAAAGAAGCCTTGGTGTTTATGGAGGAGATGAAGGATAGAGATTAGTCACAGGGGCTGAATAAATCTGAGTAGGGCAGCATAGACATAGGTTTGATCCAAGAAGAGCTCATAAATGAAAATTTCATCACTTACAGGAACACACAGACACTGATGTCGATCGCTTGGCACCGACATCAGTCATCCAAATACCGACATCGGTCATGTGCAGACCAGCAGGGTTGGTAGGTCGGGTAGGAGAAGTCCAACGTTGGTCATAAGGATCGACATCGGCAGGAGGGACACTAGTGTTGGCTAGGGAAATGACGTCGGTAGTCAGGGTCAGTGCAGGGAACCGACATCGATCGAGAGTAGACTGGGAGATGGCTTGGATCGGTCACTGGAACGGATGTTGGGTGAATTAATAAGTCTCAAACACCCATGTGGAGGTCAAGAAAGGTATGTGAACCTCATATTCATTATTCACCTTCTTTATATTGCTTATTGATAGTCATGAACTAGGAAGATGGAAGAAGCAATGCCAGTAGAATCTAGAAATAGTGGGAGCTTGGCATGGATGAGGAGTGTGAGTCCTAGGAGAACCAAATAGGTATTTGTTGGTAGTGTTGTCAGCTGGAAGGAAGCACTGGATAGAGGGATGGATTCCCATTTTAGATAAGAGAGTGGATGGACACATGAGACAGAAGGCTATGGTATATGGTCTTGATTAGGCTGCAGAACAATGGAGGTTTGACCATTGTATTTTATCTTTACCAGGTTGGATAATATTAGCTACATTATCCTATTATTGTATTGTGTTACTTGTTGCAGGGTTTCATAGACAGGGAGTTTTCTAAGTTAAGGGTAGAATTGGTTTAGATGTATGTCATGGAGAATTTAGGAGCAGCAAAATTCATGTGGCATAAGATACAGGTATTGCATCACAGGTTTGCGTGGTGGTTGGTCTTCAAGAGTGACATTGAAGAGGGATACAGAGCTTAAGGAACAAAATAGATGGTGTACAGGTACAGGTATAAGTTGTAGCTATTTATCTCCAAGTGGGAGATTGTTAAGGTGTGGAGCTAAAAGCTTCAACTATTTGCAGACACAAGGAAGGATGCTGAAGAACTAGATCCACCAGCGTTGGTAGTATGACTAACGTCAGTTAGATGCAGTGGAGAAGGAGACCAGCGATGGTAGGGAGTCGGCCGACATCGACAGCACCAAACAAGTAGGGACCGGCGTCGGTCGCCTGTGTATTTCCAGAACTGCTGTTGACAAATAGCCAGTTAAGTGAAGCGAGTGTTTGCATGTCAAATGACTAATTATAGTCACGAGTTGTGTGTCTAATTATTGTAACTAGAGTTCTATTTTTGTAAGCATGGGATCCTATTTAGAGACCCATAAGGCATGTATTGTAATAAGCAAGAAGGCAAGTAAAAGCATTGAAGCTAGCAAGGTCAAGGAGATCTACAGGTGTAAGGTCAAGGAGATCAGCTGAAGTATTCAAGGAGGGATAATAACTCAGGATTTAGAGTTGTTGTGTTGAGCAAGAGAGAGAGGGAAGAAGGTCTTGAGGTGTGGCAAGCCTTTGAGGTGGAGGAAGAAGTGGCATCTTCCTTATTGTATTTTCTTCTAGTAATATTTAATACAAGAGTGTGTATTGTCTCTCAAATTCTTTGTTGTCTCAAGTTTCTAGTTACTTTATCATTCTGGTATAATTCCGTGTTTAATTGCTAATACGAGAAGTAATCATATGTGCTCTAATTGGTAGAGCTAGATCCCCTACCACTTGTCAGGGGATCTAGCTCTACCAATTAGAGCACATATGATTACTTCTCATATTAGCAATTAAACACACCAAAATGATAAAGTAACTAGAAACTTGAGACAACAAAGAATTTGAGAGACAATACACACTCTTGTATTAAATATTACTAGAAGAAAATACAATAAGGAAGATGCCACTTCTTCCTCCACCTCAAAGGCTTGCCACACCTCAAGACCTTCTTCCCTCTCTCTCTTGCTCCAAGTTGTTCCAATCTAGGTTCTAGTATCAATGTAGTTAAAACCATCAAATTAATCTATTAGAGTTTTATCATGGTGCAAACTGCTCTTTAATGGTTTGTCAAGGCATGCAAGAGTGGAGATAAGGGTCACTTTCATGAAGTTGTCTCTAGAGATGAAGCTATTAAATTATACATGTCTACCTTGGTGGAATCCTGTAAAAAGTTGTCTATGGTTCAAATTGTACCATGATCGAACTTGGATCCATGCTTTTACTTTCTTTGGTCCAAAACTGCTCCTTCAAATTCTAATGAGAAAGCTCCTTGGGTTTGTCCTTTGTTCATTGGCTTTCGGTAATTCACTCAAATCCTTAATATATTGACCAATCTCACATTATTGATCCTAATTTACATGATAAAATGTTAATCTTATTATAGCTTGAACACGCTCATGCCATTTTTCAATCATGGCTTTGTATTAAAGATATAGTAAATCTTTGACTTGCTTGCATGCCATTAGATATAAACCATGATTGAACATGATCCATTGATCTATTTGGACCCATTAACCTCTCATTCACTGCTCATCATTAGATCTTCTGTATGAATGAACATGGACATTTAGATTTGCCTAGACCCACCATTTAAAATCAAATGGCTACTTCATGAGATCAAATTATGATGTTCATGATCCCACTATTTGATGTCTACATGATCATATTTGGCATCTGCATGACTATCAAATTTAAACCACAATGAATTTTTACTATCTTAATTTTGACATCTATGTAACCATCAAATATGTCTATGAGACTGTCATTAATGTTTGCATGCCCATCATAATTTGAAAACCATAAATTTAGTTGATGAGGTTTATTTTGATGTTCATGTAAATTTCAAATACGTCCATATGAACATCAATGATGTTCATGTGACCATCAATTTTTAGAATCAAATGGTTATTTTCCATGGCCTAAATTTGATACTTGTGTGCCCATCATTTTTTATTGGACCATAAATTCCCTGGTCTATTTCCTTTAGACCTTTTGTCTCAAACACTTTCTCTAAAATAATTATGTATGTGGGCCTTTTATATTGAACAAAATGTTTGAAATAAAAATATACTTAGCTTTTGTTGTGGACAACATGTCTGAAATAATTAGGTCCTTACTTTTACCTCAAATAAAATGTCTGAAAGAAACATGCCTTCAAGAATTTGGTTTTGGATAAATTTTTTGAAAGAAACATGACTTTGGGATTTTTTTTGGATAAAATGTTTGGAATAATTCCCAAAACTTAGTCAAATAAAAATGTCTATAAGAATTAAACTTAGCTAAATAAAAGCCCAAAATAAAATACCAAGGACTTAGCCAAAAAGGGATTTTGTACTTAGCCTTTTTAAATCCTATAGGCTCTTCTAGACTTGTTCATGAAACTTCCACTTTAATTTTTAATTCTTTGAATGATACTATGAAAAATTGAACAAACTTACTTGTTCTTGACCTTGAACTACCCTAGTCACCATGAAAAACTACTTAGATCATTCCATTTATAATGCTGAGCCTATTTCTAATCTATTTGATCTACTCATTAATTAGGACCCTTATAGGATTATCTTCTAGGTCTATAAAAGCTTATTATGTGGGCCCAAATGGCCAACATTTTTGTTGACTCAATGAGCTTGACTAGCCTATTGGTCATGAAACCTAGCTATTGGCCAAGCTTGGTCATGATGACTTGAATGAATAAGTTACTAATTTGAAAATGGATATGATTGATTCTAGAAGCACTTATAAATTAATGGGGAACCCATAAACAATAAAAAATAAAAAAATGGACCAAAACTAACTAAACCACCAACAAATCAATGTGCAAAAGTACTTGGAGGAAAAATAGACCTATCTACTTATGTAGAAAGAGCATGATATCAAACTAATAAAATAACTTAAAATACCTCCCATTGACAGGGATTAGAATGGTCTCTCCATTCAATATAGAAATCTCAAAGGTATTTATTTCCTTTCAACTTGTGATGACATAAGGTCTACTCCAAAGGCTATCAAACTTGGAGTGCTTTCCTAGCTTTGCACGGTCCTCATCCCATTTGATGACTATATCACCTTGATGAAATGTCCTTGATGAAGCTCTTTTTTCAAAATATTTATTTAATTTTTACTTATTATATCACATGGTGTACATGGAATAATCTTTTATCTCTTCCAATTCTCTTAGTTCATTCATCCTTACCTCTATTGCATCACTTTCTAGAACTCTAGCTGGTGTGCAAGTTCCAAAGTTGGGATCTCTAATGAGATATGAAGCCTTGATTCTATTATATAAAATAAGATATAATTTCAATGACCAATGGCCTTCTTTGGGGTGATACTATGAGACCATAAATTAGTCTTCATCTTTGTATGACAAGATCTCTAATTATCTTCCAATGTTATTTTGATGATCTAAATCAATTTTTTGTTACTAGAATTAGCTAGTTCATTACCGTATGGATAGTAATTTGATGAATATGTCATATAAATACCTTACTAAAGGTACCATTAAAATAAATTTACACTATATAATGCCAAAGCATTGTTTGATATTATAGTAGAAGGTACTCCAAAATGGGTGACTAGACTCTCATAGAACTTAAGCACAAAGTTCTCATTTGCCTCCTTCAAAGGTATTACTTCCACCCACTTGGTGAAATATTATATAGATATTAAGACCCATTTATGACCAGAACTATATGGAGGATGTATCATGGTAATGAATTTTAAACCCCATTGCATGAAAGGCTACTCAACTTGAATAGGCTTCAATGGCATAGTAGCTAGTCTCTATTTACGTGTAAACATTGCACACGTCCTAACCTATGCATGTGCATCCTTAAATAAACTAGGACAAAATTAAATATATCTAATTATTTTTTTAGCTATGGTCTTGGCTTCAAAATAGTATCCAGAAGGACTATCATGAAATTCTTTAAAAAGTTTGTCAAATTGATTAGCTTCAACACACCTTAAAAGCATACCTCCAATGTATTTTTTGAAAAAAACTCCATCAATATAAATGTATGGTATTTATTTCATCCTAAAATTTATTCTCCTTAATTCATCTAATCCCATTATATATTTTCCTATTTGAAGGAATTTAGCAATGTCTTATGTCCAGCTGGATGGAGTAGTTTCATCTTCATGTTGGGTGTCTTGAAGTGTCAAAACCATATCATTTTATTCTTTCAAATATTCTTAAAGATGTTCACACAATAATTTACCTCATATCATATTTATTACCTTCACTTCAATATCATATTCCATGCACTTAGTGACCCATCCAACTCTCTTTTCACTTAAGTATCTATTGAGGATGAAATCCTTCACACTAGGATGAGCTAACATTAGTATAATTTTGTTATTTGAAACCAAATTTCTAAATTTTTTCAAACCTGTTATAATAAAAATAACATAATTAAAAAAATAATAATACCTCTCCTCATAGTCTTCCAAAGCTTGACTAGAAAAAGCAGTGGGTTGCTCTAAACCTTCACTATTTTGTTACATAAGCATGGCTAAAATTGTAATAAATGTGGAAAAAACATACAAAAATAAATCCTTACTAAAATATAGATTAATCAAAGTATGACCTTGGATAATTTATTATTTTATGGATTAAAATATTCTCTTACACTCTATAGTCCAAGTTAATTCTTGATGTTTCTTCAACATTGGAGTGAGTGGCCTTACCAGTTCTACAAATCTAGGAATAAATCTTCTGATGAAATTGATCTTGCCTAAGAAGATTTACAATCCTTTATTATGTTTTAGAAATGATAGATCAAGGATTTATTTTATTCTCTTTGGATTAATATAAATACCATATTTGGACACTACATGCCCAATTAGTCTCCCCTCATGCACTAAAAAGATACGCTTCTTTGGATTCAATAAAACTCTAAATTGCCTACATCTATCAAAAATAACTCTCAAGTGTGTTAGATGATAATTAGCATCCTTTGAAAATATAGTAATGTCCTCAAGATAAACTAAGACCATTTTAATCAAAAGACCTTGAAAGGTAACATTCATTTCCCTTTAGAAAGTGGATCCAGCATTAGAGAGCCCAAATGACATCTTTTGATAGGCATAAGTACCAATTTGGTTGTGAAAGATATTTTATACTAATATTTCTCTTTCACCAATAATTGGGTGTAACCTGAGTACCCATATAGTAAGGAGAAACTTTGTGATCCTGATACCCTTTACAAGATTTGATCTATGGAGGGAAGAGGATAGTGGTCTTTTAGTGACACTTTATTTAAATCTCTGAAAATCTACACATAGTATTATCTCTCCATTTTTATTTATCATTGGTACAAGTTTTTATACCCATGCTTATTGCATGATAGGAAATATTATATTTGACTTAATCAGCTTGGTAAGATCATTTCTCATGAGAATTTCAACCTTGGGGTTGATGGGTCTTTACTTCTATCTTACTAGTTTTGCATCTTGTTGAAGATCAATAGTATGATGTGATAATCTAGGGTAAAACCCTTTAAAATCATGGTATTCCCAATAAATTAAATCCATGTAATCATTACATAATGAAATGAAATCTATTTTCTTCGAATTAGTGTTCACTTTACCCCACTTGAGTTGCTTACCTTTAGCTATGTGAACTTGCTCATAATGTTCTTCCTTGAAAGAGATGTGTACCTTGTCCTTTATATTTTTATCATATTCATTATAAACTCTTTCCAAATTTACTAAACATATAGGAATCTTTTTTGATCTCAATTACACAATCTGATCTTCATATTGGTGTTGTAATTTATTTTAATTCTTTGAGAAAAATTATGCCTTTTTCTATAGGAAATAGGATATCTTTTTATCACTATCAAAGACTTTCTAAATTACCCCATTGTTTGGAACTAAAGGCCTACATAAAACCTTGATTTAGGTCTAATACTTATTATCCTTGATCTGGTCCACTATATCATATTATGCTCCTATGGCATCAAGTCTATCTACATGTTGATTAGATCTTCTAGGAATGGAGTGAATATAAAATGCTAGGAAGTCTTCCATGAAGTCACAAACTCTATGTTTGTAGGCCTTTAAAAGGGGGTTCTTTTCTGAACTTAAACCTCTGACTTATTTCACTACCAACTCACTATCACCTTTCACCTACAAAAGCTTAATACCTCTCTTTCTAGCCCACTGAAGGCCACAAATAAGATCTTCATATTCTATAGTATTTGATGTATAATTAACCTAAAATATAATTGAATAATAATATATTTTATTTTAAGGTGAAAATAAAATTTCACTAGCCCCACTCCCATTCTTTGATCTAGATCCATCAAAGTATAGATTCCATACTCCCTTCTGATCATGCTTTGAGTTGATGAGACTAGGTAATGAGTCACCTTATTCATGCATGTAGTAGACACCAAAACCAACTTATTGAATACCTTTGTATGGATCATACCCATGGTTATTATCATCCCACTGATCTAAGAGTAGATCCGGTATGCCTTTTAGTGGCTTAGAATGTTCTTGGCCAATAGTGTCCTCATCTTCTTCTAAAATACTGCAATTCATATTAGACATATTTGGCATATATGGTTCAAGGTGAAATCTAGAAATAAGATATGATCTTATAGTGAATTTGGTTCCATATTTTTTTCTAAAAACTATGTATGACCAATCTAAATAAAAGTATCCTCATATTTTAGCAGTGAATCCTTGGATAGGCATAATGTAAAGTATGAAGTTAAATCAACAACTATATCCTATGAAATAGTGAAATTTGGGAAAATAGAAAGTAAAATATTAAGATCTTTGAAGATTCCCATAGTATTAGTAGGAAAACCATCCAACTATAACACTCCTTTTTCATGAGGTTCATAATTGAGCCCTAATATTTTCATCTATGGATTTAGGTGTGAGATAAGTACTAGCTCCACTATCAATCATACAATTGTGGACAATATAATCTCCTATGATAGCTAACAGATAGAATGGAGGAGGCTTAGTTACCTTAGGATATTAAGGCTTTATAAATGGATTATATTTGGTTAGAAAAACACTTACTCTTTCTTTTTTAGGTGGCCCACCATATATTTTGAGCTTTGAAATCTCCTCTTGTTGATACTCCTTTTATCCTTGGATTATTAGTGCATCCCACATTGAAATTGATACTAAAGTTTTATTCATATGATCCACAATATTGAGTGGAGAAGTGGTTGTCCTTGACTAAAATTTTGGAGTAAGAGGGTATCCTAGATGTTGTGTGAAATAAGGGATGTAAGGCCCTTTCATATTTTATCCCTTTGGATCTTGAACTTGTTGATTTGATGTCCTTTGGCATAGCTCATGAGTGGTGGTCCAGTGTGGTGGCTGAGAAGGAAAAGTGGCTACTTTATTAGGACCTAAACCATCACTAATTTCTCTTTTCTTGGATCTAGTATAGGTTACAACTAAATTATCAACATTAGGCATATTTTGAATTTGATTTGTAGCTATGTACTCAAAATAAGCCCCATCTTCCTAAAAGTTCATAAATATAGTTTCAATAGGTGATTTACCATGCTCTCCTCCTTGTTAATTTGGCACTTATACTTGAGTAAATGGAGGAATGTCTCCATGTGGTAGAGAGGATTCCTTATTTGGTTGGTTTCCATGTGGAAGAGGAGTTGAACTCTACTGCATATAGGACTGATATGAGCTCTCACTATTTGGATCCATTTCCATGTTATCTACTTGATCCCACTGATTATTCCATTGCCTTATTGAACATAGTTGTTTTGAGTTGGCATAATAGCTATAAAATTGCTTAGAGAATTGGGATTGTATTTCCTTGATTGAGAATTATACCCTTGTCCTTATTGATCAAACTAATAGGATGGCTTATTATACTAATGATTTTGATTAGTATTTTGATATGTCTTGTATGGTATATCTTGTTATCTTTTCATTGAAATAAACTCATTATTATGAGTCTTAAGAAGACTCTCTATCTTCCCCAATCTTTCAGCCTGATCACCTTCTATTTGATAAAACTTTATTGAATGTGATAGTGGATAAATAATTAGAGAAGGAAGGTGGATCTTTGGAAAGATAAGTATTGGTGGCCTTGAAGATAATTTGTTTGATTGTATAAGGAAATTCTCATCCTTGATTGTTATTTTAAAAGCCTCAAGTAGAGTATTTTCTCCCATGGATTGAATCATCATAGCTACATCTAAATTGAGATCCTTCAAATAGTATTAAAAAAAATAGTTAGGTGTAGCTTTAATCACTATAAGAATTCTATCCCAAGTCTTCTAGAACCTATAATTGAAATCCACCATGAATTCATGATTGAATCTATTGATTGTTGTAAGCTTCTCAATAAGTGATAGGTGGTCACTTATGTCCTCAAAGTGCTTACATAGGACCTCTCCAAATTCATCCTAATTATTGATTGATGAAGGAGCAAATCCTGTATACCATTCAAGTGTTTTCACATTGAAATAAGTTGCTAACAACCTCATTGCTACATTTTCCTAAGTCACATGATGCATTAAACAAATGTTAGCAATATCTATAATATGTTCTATAGGAGTAACTAGATTTTCTCCTATAAAATAAGGAAGAGACTTCAAATTTGAGACACTTATATCATCACATTGAGTAAGATTCAGAGGGCTATTACCATTGAATGGAACAAAGGCTTGAATCTTAAGAATAACCATTTGAGGTATGAGATATATAACAATGTTTGGCTAAACAATATTGGCTTGAATATGAGAATTTTGTTCAATAACAAAGGGAACAAGAGGTGTAGGTGTAGGTTTTTTTTGAGAGCATTTCTTCTTCTTTGTTGATTATAATGATAGCTTAGATAAATATATCTCTTTCTATTTTGAGGAAGATCTTGTGACAACTCTAGGGGGCATGAAAAATATGCAAATCTAGAAATGAAACTTTAGAATTTATTATTATACTTAGATATGCAAAACTATATAAATAGGTGGTCCCACCTGGCATGATGGAACTATTAGCTATCTAGATAGCACCGAATAGAGGTTATATTTTTTCAAGTCTAACCCATACCTGGACTAACATGGGAATGGTCTAAGGTTGTGGGATGCATATATCTAAACTGGACTTCCAGGGTTTTTAATGAGGCTAGTTCCTTAGATATGATAGTTTGGACCTCTCTTTATAAGACCTAAAAAAGTTGGGGTGAAAAGAGTTAAGATATTTCATAAAATAAAACCTATTATAACATATGGTGATGCACCAAATGTTCAAAGATACACTCTTAATATTTAACCCATTAACATGCTAATAGACTATGAAAATAACTAATACAATGTTTAATATGTTTTCCAAACAATAGTACTTCACCTAGATGTCTATTTTATGGACTTAGGTTGGAGGGAAATGAGGGTAAGGGATAATTGAAACCACTTACAATTAATAATCCACTCTATATCTGAGACATCAATATTAAGACATGCTAGATAACCTACAAGGAAAGTTTATAAGTACTTAGGTTGAACTTGGACCTACAAAGGGAAGATGAAAACCACTTTTTCATGTCAAACAAATACAAAACACTAATCAAAAATTAGTACACAACTACAAAATATTCTATTCATTACTCTAAGAGGTGTAAAATATAATTTATGGTAGAGTCTAGTCATACAAGCCTGAGGGATGTTCAATAATAGCTCAAAGGTCATATTTATAGAATAAATGGGAGAAAGAGAACTCCATTTGAACCATTGTTATAACTACCTCTATATTTATGCTTATTCAAGCTTCTTAATTAATCCAGGTCACTTTAATCAATTACACCATTACATTATTCCTTCATTGATCCTATTTATGGTTGCAATGGTGGGATCAAGTTATTTTGATTTGGGTTCTAGAATAAATGTAGTTAAAACCATTGGATCAATATTTTATAGTTTTATCATGGTGCTAACTACTCTTTACTAGTTTGTCAAGGCATGCAAGAATGGAGAGAAGGGTCACTTTCATGTAGTTTTCTTTGGTAATGAAGCCATTTAAGTCTACGTGTCTACCTTGGTGACATCCTTAAAAAAATTGTCTCTAGTTCAAATTGGACCAAGCTCAAACTTGGTTTCATGCTTTTACTTACTTTGGTTAAAAACTACTCCTTCAAATTCTAATGTGAAAGCTCTTTGGGTTTGCCCTTCATTCATTAGTTATCGATAACTAACTTGGATCATTAATCTATTGACCAATCTCACATCATTGATCTTGATTTACATGATAAATCATGGTTCATCGATATTTTTCTATCTTGAATGTGTTCATGCCACTTGTCAATCACACCTTTATACTTAGGATTTGTTAACTCTTTGACTTGTTTGCATGTCATTAGATTTGAATCCATAATTTAAGGTGAGCCATTATTTTTCTTGGGCCCATAAACCTATTAATCATCATTCATCATTGGATCTTCTATATAAATGAATGTAGATCATCATATTTGCCTTGACCCACCATTTAAAGTCAAATGGCTACTTCACAAGCTCAAATTTCACATCTACGCTCATGTCATTTGATGTTTGCATGACCATATTTGACATTTACATGATCATCAAATTTAAACCATAATGGATTTTTTTTATGTCTTACATTTGACATCTGTACAACTTTCAGATACATCCATGATACCATCATTGACATTCATGTGCCCATCACAATTTAAACACCATAAAATTAGTTGATGAAGTTTATTTTGACATTTATGTGAATGTTAAATACATATCAATGACTTTCACATGATCATCACTTTTTAGACTCAAATGTTTTTTTTTGTGGCCTAAATTTGATACTTGGATGCCCATCATTTTTTATTGGATCACAAATTCCTTGGGCTATTTCCTTTATACCTTTTATCTCAGACACTTTCTTTGAAAGAATTATGTTTGTAGGCCTTTTGTATTGGATAAAATGTCAAAAATATAATACAATTCACTTTTTGTATGGATAAAATGTCCAAAATAATTAGGTCCTTGCTTTTTCCTAAGAAAAAATGTCTAAAAGAAATATGCCTTCAAGATTTTTGTTTCAAATAAAATATCTGAAAGAAACATGCCTTTAGGATTTTTATTTTGGACAAAATGTTTGAAAGAATTCCCAACACTTATTCAAATAAAAAGGTCCAAAATGATTAAACTTATTCAAATTAAATCCCAAAATAATATTCCAATTAAGAACTTAGCCAAAAAGGGGTTTTTTACTTAGCCTTTTTAAAGCCTGTAGGCTCTTTCAGACTTGTTCATGAAACTATTTCTTGAATTTTAAATATTCCAGATGATACTATGAAAACTTGAGAAAAATTGCTTGTTCCTGACCTTAAACTACTTTGATCACCATGAGAAACTACTTAGATCCTTCCATTTGCAATGTTGAGCCTACTTCTAAGCCATTTGATATATTCATTAATTAGGACCCTACTAGGCTTCTCTCTAGATCTAGGTGAAGCTTGCTATGTGGGCCAAAATAGCCAATAAGATCCCTAAAGATATCTTATATTAATGGATTTTAGGGGCTCACCTTGCATGAATTCAAATATTATTTGCTGGCATAATCCACTTGAATGTTTCCTAATTGGCATTAAATCAAATAAATTTGAAAATTCACTCTTAGTTTAGATCTAGTAAAAGTTAGGGGATGTTAATAACTTGTCGAATTAGATCCTAATTACCCAAATTAATTAATGTAAGGGTGTGGTATGAATATTCCTACCTTATATCACGTGGCATATAGGGTACCCCTCAATAAGGCCATGTGCCCTCTGTTAGGTGTTTTCTTTATGGGTTATGCCAACTAGGTATAGCTTAGCTATCACTCTCTTAACTTTTTAAGGACTAGAGTTAGCTCCTTGGATATTCCAAGTAACATGGTGATCTACTATTAGATTTTGGCTTAAACTAAATATTTATTTTCCTCATCCAGTTTGTTCCAAACCATTTTTCCATTTGGTGTATGGAAGTAACACATGGCATTTGGTGATTGACCTTGGGCTTTGATTATGATATCTTTCTAGCTCAATCAGGACACTATGCCCTTATGTCATTTTTTATGGAAGTGAAAGGTAATGGTTTGTGGTTATTTAACTTCTTCTAGGGCTTTGACATATCTGACACCCCCAAGAGACTAACAAGTATGATAGGTTTTTCATGGTATTGTCTCATTAATTGGGCTCTCTTAGGGCTCTGATAGATCTAATGCCCTTGGGAAATTGAGATGTCTTATAAGTTATATGTGTCATCATCTGACTAGTTAGTATATCCTAGGTATTTAATAACTATAACACCCCTGATAGAATCATAAGTCTATCAGGTTATATGTGTCATCATCCCATTCATCAAGCTCTCTTGGGGCTTTAATGACTCTGATACCTTAAGGAGACTGACAAGTCTAAGAGGTTCCACATGGAATTATCCCATTCATTGGGATCTCTTGTGGATATGATAGCTATTACATCCTTAGGAGGTTGAAAAGTTTGAAAGGTTACACATGACATCACTCCATTTATCAGGATTTGTTAGGGCTCTGACATCTTTAATACCTCCAAGAGATTGAAAAATTTAATAGGTTCCATGTGGCATCCCTTCATTCATTATAGGACTCCATGCCTTATTTGTTTTACTATTTTACCATGGATGAATGTGATAAAGACACTAGAAAGATACCATTAATCTTAATATTCAAAGAGTCTTTACCTTAGTCATTTTTCTACAAGGGACTATATGAATGACATGAAGACATGTGGATGGTCCTCACTTGTTTTCTTTCCTAGATTAACCTATGAAGTATGCTTGGGCTATATGTAGTTAGGATTGTGACAAGTGTTGTAATCTCATTTATTTAGATTCTTGAGGCAATTTTCTAATTATGCCTATGTGCTTGGGCCATGGGTAAGTGGTATTATGAAAAGTGTTGTGATCTCATTTAACCATATTTATAAGGTTTTTTTTTTCTAACTTTTGCTTGGGCCACAAGTAAGAAAGATTGTGATAAGTGTCTTGATCTTGTTTATCCAGATGCTCAAAAAAATAAAATAGAATTAGTCATTTCATAAATATTATATAAATAAGTTAGGAAGACATGTGGCATAATCTTAGTTTTTTCAGACCTATCCATTGGAAATAAAACTGCATCCATTCTTAAATTTGAAAATTGTTTAGGTGTGGAAGAGACATGTGTCCAAGAGATATTTATATAGAAACAAATAAGTCTATGAACCATTCTAAGTAGAATCAATTAGGTTTCAACAATGTTTTCATGTGAGTTTCAAATAATCTTGAAAATATCAAGAAACCTTTGATGAATAATTATTATCTCGATTAGTCAAGAATCAAATCAAGATCTTATTCAAGTAAAAATCATATCTAGAAATTAAATATTTATAATATTAATTCAAAAATGATATTATTTTTTACTTAGACTTAAGATACTGAATTTAAACTTAGATTGGGATTGATCAATTTCAAAACAAGACATGTAAATGGGATTTTTAGCAAAAATTGGGTCCTCATTTGATATTTTTGAAAATAGTGTGTGTTGGTCAAGTAGGAGGCTTCATCACTGAATAATCAACTCAATCACTAAGGCCAAAAATAACTCAAAAAGGAAAATTTCAAGGTTTAGGATGACTAAAAAGGGATATGGGTTAAGACTATCGTAGGGAACACAACTTGAACATATTTTGGAGATCATTTCATCATCATCAAATTTGTTTTATAAATATTTCACCATGTAATTTTTGGGTGCATACAAAATCTAAAAATTAAAATGAATCATTAACTCAATTTAATCAAACTATTCTATCTAGGTCAACAAGCTCTCTATATTGTATTATGCCATGTAGTAAAACACAATATAATCACTAAGTCTTATTGACAAATGATAATAAATATTGACTAGAAACACATCATTATATGGTGTTTATATAATCATAAATTTAATAATAAATTAGTCAAGTTACCCAACATAGTTTCCAAGGAATAATAAATCCATATTAATTAGCAAAATATGTCAGATTATAAATAACATTAAAGATTATTTATAATATAATGATAAGTAGGTTATAATTTTTCCATAGTGTCTACATATCATTAGCACTTCCATATACATGGATACATTCTAATAACAAAAAATGCCTCACTAAATTAATCAAGGTCTTATAAAACATTCATCGTGCAAGAAAGTTAAAAATAATTTGAGAGTTGATCCCAACCATATGGTGGTATCCCTATCTACCCCAACCATTAGTTTGGGGTTGTAAAATTCCACCAAATGGAAGTCAAATATTATAAAGGAAAATGAGAATAATTTTTAAATAAATAGATCATATATCACCCAAGGTTAGGGTTTCCACACATGGTCAACTATAGGAATTGAAAACACACAAGTAGAGATATATTACACCCAAAAATATAATGAGTAACACAATACAATAAACAAAGATGCTCCAAACATGATTATAAATCAATGCATAAGTCTTCATGACTATGTTATAATTATTCATGTCATATATACACCATCTAAGGGTGAGATGAATTAATCCAAAGCTTACCCACTATGTTCTATAAAGAAAACTCACAACACCACCTCAACAACAACCCTACTCAAATTTAAATCCAATAAAAACTAAAATAGAAAGGAAACATTGATGAGGTGAATGAGTTAACTTTGGGTAATTTGAATACATTACACATAACTGATGAATTTTCCTAAGGTTTCCTAAGGATAACAAAAAATAGTAGCTAAGCATGAATAAATTAGAAGGAATAAGTAAAAGACTTACTTGGAAATGTTCTCCTTTTATGTTTCTCCTCTTATTATTTTCTTAATCTAAGACTAGTGTGTTTATTATCTATATCTTTTGTATAGTCTAAAACTATGATATAAAATTGTGCTAAATTACATAACCATAAAAATGTAAATGTTTTTTCAGTAAAAATTATAAAAATAGCTTCCTCAACCACCATGGTATCCACCATAATGTAGGCTTGAGAAACACCTATATTTTCTCCACACTTCTTGAACATCCCAATACTTTTTGAATGTCCCTATTTCATAGGTTAACATTGTGATGGTTCATGATCTTGATTAGCTCTAGATGGATCATCTCATCATTTGCCACGTGGATATGGTTCTAATATAAAACATGAGACAAATTTAAAACATATTTTCTCAATAATTCCACATGAAACACATCATGGATTCTATAAATTGAAGGATGAAGAGCTACGCAGTAAACTATATGGATAATATTTTCCACAATATTCCTTACCAAAATTTATATAAATTTTCTAAGGTTTAACCCTAAAAAATATTTTTTCCATTATTTCAAATTCTATTGGTAATATATTTAGATTATCATATCTCTTTTATTTATCATAGGAAACTTTCAGGGTTTGATGAATAAGGGATATTTTCTCATCATAATCTTTCAAAGTCTCAGGATTTATAACAACTCAATTCTCTAAACTATCACAATCAAGTAGATTTCTACACTTTCACCCATAAAATGATTTGAAAGGTGTGATTTTAATAACAAAATACTAAGTGTTATTGTATGAAAGTTTAAAAAATGGAGATAATCCTCCCATTTAGACTATTAGTCCATTATATACATCCTTAACATATATTACACCACTTAATTTAGCCTCTCAGTTTAGCCATGTGTTTCCATATGATATGCTAAACTAAATTTCAGCCTTTTCCCATATTCAATAGTCAAGGTTTACTAGAACCTTGAAGTAAATAATTTATCTCTATATAATATAATGGGTTTTGGAACACCATGAAGGCAAATGATTTCATTCACAAATGTTTTAACAAGGGTGGGGGCATCATAGTAAGATTATTACAATAAATAAAATAACCTTGGTAAATTTATCAATTACCATTAATATTGTGTCATGTTTGCCTTGATACTTAGGTAGTTTTGAGATAAAATCCATTGAAATCAAAACCCACTTGATTTCTAGTACATCATGTGGATACAACAAACCACCTAGATGAAAGTATTCAACTTTAACACATTAACATTCCAAGATTTTTAATACAAAATTAGCCACATTGTTTATAAGCCTAGGAAAAAAATAGAACCTTTTCAATTACGTGCTAGGTAATTTTGAGATAAAATACATTAAAATCACAACCCACTTGATTTATGGCACAATATGTGGATACAAAAAACCACCTCGATGGAAGTGTTCAACTTTTACATGTTAACATTCTAAGATTTTTTAATACAAAATTAAATGCATCCTTCATTATCTAAGGCCAAAAATATAACCTTTTAAGTTACGTGTCATTTTAGTGACGCTTGGATGAGCAAAATGAGATGCAACATGCATTTATTCCAATAATTATTACCTTAAATTCCTAGAATTAGGAACACCTTTTTTTCATTGATATATTAGAATTCTATTTGAGTCTAATTAATATTTATCAAAAGTTTTAGCCACTAATTTGGCTAATTTAGGATTTTTTTTTGCATTCAAGGTTTGTTAGTTATAGATTCAAAACGTAATATTTGAAATTTGACCTCAAATCAAAAAATGTAGCAAGATAAGTTCTTCTCCTAATAGCATACGCTACTATATTTTCCTTGCATTTAACATAAATAATATTAATATCAAAATTAATGATAAATTCAAACCATCTACACTATCTTTCATTTTATTCATATGTATAAAATAAATGCACAAGTCTGCAATGGCCAAAATTTACATTAAAATGTTCCCTATAAAAAAGTATTTCCATTAATTAAGAGCATGAACTACATCTTCCAATTAGAGATCATGAGTTGTATATTTATTCTCATGAAATTTGAGATTCTGGGATTCATAAGCAAAGACCTTTCCATCTTGGGTCAAAACAACCCTAATGTTAACACTACAATCATCAACCCAAATTTTAATGTTTTCATTAAGATAAAGAATAAAGAGAATAGGAATAGAAGTTAAAAAATATTTTAACTATTGGAATGCTTCCTCACACTAAGGAGTTTTGGATATCAATATTTATTTAGGTTAATTTATGTTAATTATAAGTCTATTTTAGTTTTTTATTTATTAAATTATAATAAATTCACTTATTTCATATTTTATGAGGTGTCACACCTCTTTTTTTATTTTTAAGGAATCTTAGAGTTACATGTCACATGTAACTCCATCCACACTTGTCACACACTCCCTTTTCACCTAATGGTTATTAGGGACATTTGACACACAATAAGAAGGTTGTGTAAGGTAATGATGAAATTATTTGTAACTCCATCTTCCTTCCTTTGTTTCTATTTAATGAGTATTCTCCTCTCTCATTCTACACTAGAACATAAGTTCATCTTGAGACACTTTCTTATGGCTTGAGGCCCATATATTTTATTGTTCTCTTTTATTCTACTAATATTATACTTGGAGAATATTATTTTTCAAGTCTTCTTAATACACATGGGTTTTTATTCCATCGATTTAGTTTCCCCACTTATCAATCTTGTGTCTCAAATTATTGTGGTTAGTTTTGAAGTAACATTGTTCATTTGTGTATTCGATATTTATATTTTAACATTATTTTTCACTATCTTGACATAATTTATAACATGGTACTAGAATATGTTTGTTTTAACATTGAAATTTGAATTTTTTTATAGATTCGTGGATAGAGAAGAAGCCATATATATAAAGCATGGCATATTAAAACTTTATTTTTTTACTAAAACCTCATCTAATAAAAACTATTGTATCTTTTGATTTAAATTTTAGGTTTTATTTTTATTTTTTTAAGGTTACAAATAAGATATTAAATTTTTACACAAACCTATATTAGGGTTTATGAGAAATCATAAAAACACAACTACTACATTTTAAATAGTTTTTTTGGGTGTGCACAAAAAAAGGTGATTCAAAACCTTGTCTTGGAATGATTTAAAACTCTTATGCCATTTTTTTAAAGCATAATTTTTTTTCAAATGTAATATAATCAAGGACCAAGATTTAATTTATATTCATTTATCAAAATTTAGTGCTCTGATAAAATCTTAAGTTTATTTGTAAATGCATTATTATTAATTGATGATTAGGCTTGAAATGCCTTGTTAAGTTGATTTAAACTATTAACATCATAGCATTTATTTTTCACATAAAGAATTAATTATCTTAGATTTTTTATTATTTAAATTTAATAATTTTAATATAATCAACATTAGTTTGAGTTTTAATATGGATTAAATATTTGTGTGAGTTCATTTTCAAGGTGTAACTTGCTTTTTTTCCTTAGTTGTATTTAACTTTTTTTTTAAATGACATTTAAACTAAGATTTATTATTAGCATTTAAAAGTACTATACAAAAACTTACTTTCCAAAATGATGAAACTTATGCTCTTAAGTGTCAAATAAAATGTTATAACATGACTATTAATGTTTTGTAAACCTCTTTTAATGAGAAATTATAGATTATACATTATTTAGTTGACACGCTTATCATAAAAATTGGGTCTTTTGATTACATTCACACCTTTGATAATTTTTCTTTAAACTTTTCTTCTTTTTATCCTAAAAATAATATTTCTTTACAATTATAGATGATATTTTATGATTATGTAGCACCTCAATTTTGTACACTTGGAAAAATCATAGCCCTAATTGTTCTTCTTAGTTATACACATGCCTTGCTTCCATAATCCTCACTTTTGTTATATCATGTGTCCCTTGGCCTATCTCTTAGTTTAACAAGGTTATATTGATGATATTGACAACCCATCTTGCCTATAATGATTAAAAATTACTTATCTCATAAATTTTTAAATTATTAGCTTATGTCTACTCTCCTTTTCCATGGACACTAATGTTTGGGTTAGACAGTAGTGTTGACATTACTGTCTTAGCCCAATGTAAGTGTTCAATTCCCTAATGTCATCTATTTACTAATGAAATGTATCAAAAATGGTCATCATAAGAGATTTAATGTGATTTATCTTTTAATAGGATTGGTATAAATACAATATAAACCCTTTGTATGTACCTAGATTTGTTTGAACTAATAATCATATTAAACCCATTAATTTAACCCATTAACCATATCCCTAGCCAATTAACTAATATCCTAATTCCTACACAAAATTTCCTACATCCCATGAACCTTACCATACTCTAAAAACCAATTAATTTCCCCATTAACCCACTAAATAACTTATTTAGCTACTAATCTACCCATTAGTCCACTTGACAATTTAAAAATCCTTTTTATTCACCTACCCCTTAGCTAACTTACTACCTTATCTTTTCTTACACCCTTAGTCCCTAATCACCAACTTAATCCCTATCTTAATCCTGCACTAATCATAATTAATCCTTAAGGAGATTCTAGAATTCTCCAACTCTAGAATCTCCTCTAACTTGGCCCCTTCTTTGTAAAAGCCTCTATTCTAGAGGCTTCCAAGGAATTTTTAATTCCTTAGAAATTTTTTAACCATTGATACTCATGGCTCAAGTTTGAATGTGAGACACTATTTTTTCCCCCTTGGGTTATATATAAAATCCACTCCTCTATGGCCAACTTAATTGAGAACGCCATAAGTCTCCATTATACTTGAATTATCAACCATTATCAAAGCATTTACATACTCTTGTCAAGTTATCAAACAAGTCAAATAAGCCATGTGAAAACTCAATCAATCAATCCACAATCCAATCATTTTTCATTCAAATCATCTTGGAATTCTTGGAGAGGATATCTAAGGGACAATTATATGGTAAGAATCTCATTTTTAGTGTTTGATTGTTCCTTTATTCCCTCCTTTAATGTTGTTTATGTTCTTGGGTTTTTATTACTAAATATAATAATTTTGTGAAGAATCCACAAATAAGATCACACATTGGTGACCATAGTAGGATATACCCATTTAATCTAACCTCTTGTGTTTGTTAGAATTGGTTTGGTAACTTATAGGTGTGACTGGATAAAGAAAAAGCTCTAGAATTGGTTAAAACATCACGTACATGCAATCAATAATATTGACCTGTACTTAGTGATATTGCAGTAGTGATTTTGATTATATTTAAGTGATATTGATTTAACTATCAATTTTAACACTAATAGTTTGTCTTTTTGGTAGGTTTTTACTCTTAGGTAATACTGCTACTTCATGAATAGAAATATTGTAGTAAAATTAGTGATATTATCCTTTTAAATTGTATTTTTGTAGGTTTCTATGTTAGAATAGAAATAATTAGTTTCGCTTATTTTCTCTCAACCTCTGTGTGTTTATATCACTTGTTTTGTATTGCAAGAGTGGGATTTTCATTCTCTATGTACAAGAAAGTAATATTGACTGAACTTTTATTTCTTGGTTTCCAAAATGTAATACTTCCACTTCAAGAATCATAGTTTTGTCCTAAAATGCATGATATTTCTATTGATAATTGTGATATTATGTTTTCCTTAAAATATGTTAAATCAATTTTCTAAATTTTTGACCTAAAAGTTATTTGTTTGTTAAATTTCTCTTTGCTTATAGGAAAATCACCAATCTTATAAAATCCCATTTGTACAAAATTATAACTTGTGTAAATATTTTAAATACTAAGGTGTTTTGGGCTAACCCTAATTTTTAGCTCATTTTTGAGTGAGATTATATTTAATAAAAGGGAAAATAAAATATAAACTCCTTAAAAATAAATCAAAACTATTCATCTATATCCCTTTTGTTATTTTCTGCAAAATCATGACTCTCAAATCTCTAGTTTTGTATTTATGTTAGCGATATTGTGTTGATATAAATGACATTGTAATTTTTAGCCTTTTGATATTGTATGTTTCTAGTAACTATTTTGACTATTAAACTTAAGTCTAAGTGTAGAGAGGATTACAATGAAATTTATTCAAGCATTAGTCCATAAACCATGAAACATGCATAAATAACTAACTAACCAAGCCTATTTATTCCTATGGAAATTACAAAAGATATCAAGAAACAAATAAAAGAAAGCAACACCATGTTACCTTCCAAAATGGATTCACCATACCCATGTGACTCAAAAACATCTTCTCCCTTGATCAAACATCCTTGTCTTTGTCAAAAATGGTGGTAAGCTCCTCCAATGCCTCAAGAACACTCCATAAAACCTAGGCTTTTGATTGTAAACCACCAAACTAGCCTATATATGAAGCTTTGTGAAAATAATTTAGCATTATAAATTTACAATGTTCAAGCTTTGGGGATATTTGATCATAATAACATTGCACGAAAATATATTAGAAATGATGTTGTGAGGCCTCCTATTTATAGATTTTTGGATTTGATCAAAATCAACCTCAACCATCCATCTCAAGATTGAGATGTGTAGTTGAGGATTAATTAAATTTTTGGAATTAAATTTTTAATTATCCTCATCATGGTATTGGAAGAATGGGAAATTAAGAGTCATAGAGCGCATCATGGAAGGCATTGATGAGGCATGGAGGGCATGAATCCTAATATTTGTGGCATTTATGGCTTAGGGATGTCTTCCCAAGAAATGAGGTCACTTGATGATGCAAATATTCAATATTTATTTCCAAAACAAATTATTCAACAAGTTTCCATGGAATTATTAATTAGGCCTTGATTTGGGTTAATTATCTCTTAAGTATGATTAAGAGAATTATGCACAAATTACCCAAATTAATCAGAATGCCTTGTTATTAGTCCTAAATTTGATTAGATTAGAATTGGAAGTCCATGTCAGATGTGTTGGAACCTTATTTCCATTTAGGATGTTTCCACAATAAATAACAAAGGCACAAGTTTTGTGTAAAATATTTGATAGAAAAGAGTAGTCCAGAGTACATGGGTACAAAATTGGCATTTTGACTTGAAATGAACTGATTAAAGTTAGCTGGCCCATAAATTGCATTGCCCCATTTAGGGATACCCTGGCCAAAATCAGCATTTTAATATGTCATTTTTACATCATTTAACATGTTACTATGTTTTAAGGCCAAATTATGTATTTTAGATTGAAACTAGCCAAAACCCTGATTGGAGGTTATTGACATCTAGTTTTAGGTGTCTATAGTTTCTCCATGTTTGGGAAGATGTTGCAAACCATAGTCAAAGCAATGTCTTCTCAAAACATGAGAAATGACTTGCATGCCAAAAATAAGATGATGATTGAAGAACAAAGCTCCAAATGATTTTTGGGAAGCCTGTGATGATGCCCCCTTGAGGGAGTGGCCATCACATTTATTGATGGATGGTCCCTCAAAATGAAACAAGAAGAAAGGTGGAAATAACCCATGGGTCAGACTAATCCAAATGATAAAATTATTGCATACATTGATGTAAAATGGATGTTGATTTTCCCAAAGGTGGTTATAATTATGAATAAAAGTCAAAATAATGATTTTCCCATAGGTGGTTATAATCATTAAGAGACCTGCATTGGTTAAAGATGATTATGCCCCAGTTAGGGATGATTAGCAAGCATAACTCAAGGATATAACCTAGAATATAGATTACAAATGAGTAGGGACAAAATGATGATTAATATGGATAGAGGAATGAGATTGATCAATAGAATGATTTAGTTGTACCTATCAATGAGGAGATGCTCATCCTGATTAACCATGATACAACTAGAATGATCATTGAATTGATTTGATCAAGGGTGGAATGGAAGGATTTTCTAAGGTACCAAGGAGAAACTCTTGTAGCTCCATTGATTGTAGACCTTCCTGAAGCTAATTTTTGCCATAGCATGTGGTGGTAGGATTCATGATAAAACACCATGGAGACTTGGCCAAAATATGTGTAAGGATTGACTCCTACAATCCAATAGTCAATATAAAATAATGCACTAATGATATAAACCATGATGACAATGTAAACATATGAATATGGATGGATTCAAGTGTAAGTGTGGGCAATGAATCATCTAATGAACACACATAAACCAAATCAAGGCAATAGTGCTGAAAATAAACAAACAGGTAAGTGAATAAAACAAACAAACAAACAAATTGAAATAAATAAACAAATAGAAAGCCTGAAAACAAAAGTAAAAGAAATCATCCTAACAATGACAATGCCCTAATAAGGTGAATCGAGGATAACTGACTAGGCTTAGACATGACAATTTTTTTTGGATTTTGAAAGATTATGAATGTTTTTGGCATTTTGAGGTATCTTAACTTGTTAGAGAATGTCAAGATACCTACTTGAAAAATAGTGAGAGAATTTGGCTTAGGTTGCTCACAAAATGGTGAGAGCATGGCTTATGTTGCTTTTAAAATGGTGAGAGCATATGGAAAGGGGGACTGAGGTGACCTCAACATGAATTGAGCATGACCCACATAGTATTAGAATGACCTCAAGTTATAGTAATTATATCCACACAAAAAGTAGGAAAAAACCAACTAGGTCTCAACAAGTTCTCAAATCTAGAAAATAACTAGTCCAATGAAAACAACAATGGAAAGGTGATGTGGTAATGCATGATAAACAAGTGTTACCCCTAGTTTTCCCATAGGTGGTTATAACTAGGATACAATAACATAGGTCAATGATACTAATTTTACCATAGGTAGTTATAATTAGTGGCAAGATTAGTGAGACATTGATTTACCCATATGTGGTTATAATCAAGCTCACATAAATAAACATGAATATAAGATGAAAGATATCTTGCCAGATTAATTATCACACTACTTTCATAGACTATCATTGAAACATGGATTTGATTGATTTTTAAAACTTGATTGGAATCCCCTTACAAAAGGTGTGAGAAGAACCAAATGAACCAAGATCAAAATAGGTTTGGGTAGGATGACTAAAAATAGGCTTTGGTCTAGATAGGAATGGAATGATAGGATGGCATGGTCTTGCTAAGGATAATGGTTGGTTAGATAGATTAGATAAAATGGTAGGAGGGTTGTCCCCAAGTGATGGAGTGAATGGTTAGGTACTCTAATAATGGTAAATGGATATGTAACAATGGAAATGGCATGGTACATGTTTTTGGCTTGGGTGTGGTTTTTGATTATGTTGTTCTTACTGATGGGGAGATGCACGTCCTACTCAAAAAATTAAACAAATAAAATACTTGATCATGTTAATTGTTATCCTACACCTCATATAAATAGATCCTCTATCAAGAACTTGATGTAGATCTAGATGTTGAGAATGTTGTTGTGTTCTTCCTTGGTCATTGATTTTGATTCCTTCAAGCATCAAGACAAGGTATCCTTGTAACCTATGTAAAGGAAAGTATAGCCATGGATGGTAAACAAGGATAAATAATGGATGGTAGGTTTGATTTTGAAATGAAATGGTAGATGATAATGGAATGTATAATGGTGGGGAAACAAATGAAGATCAAGACTTTCAATCACACGTAATGTTTTTGATGCCAAATTTGACATAATTTTAGTTATGGTGGGGCCAAAGACTTATTCTCTCGATAGGACCACCATATTTTTCTATTGTTTGATCTTGAGAGTAGCTACTATCTGATTAGGTTGTAGATTGGAAGCTATTTCGATTTGATCTTTGATTTTGTCTTCAGTAAATAATAAATAACTTTTATGCTTAGATATTGTGCCTCAATGAGGTTTTCACTAATGAAGTTGTCCCTATTATCCCATAGCACCTTCAAGAAGGTTTCACTAAGGAATGTTGACTTTTGAATTTTATTGTGGGAGATGGAATGTCAATGATATGGCTATTTTGGTTGATGATAATAGCCTATGAAATGGTAATGGAATGGGGAGAGGATGCATAATCCTTGTAAAATATACTAGGATAACTTGTGTCGAAGCTAAAGTACTCATCCTCAAAAAATATAGAAGGATCACAAATGTATTTGAATTAATCTACAAGGCATGAATAACCAATTTTATAATAGTCATGAACATATTCTTGTTTTGAATCTGATTCTAACTCAAGGGACTTTGAATTTGATGTTGAGACTGATGTTGATTCTGATTCTAATTCTAATGCTAAATTAGATGTTAGTTCAAGAATAGAACCTAACTCTAACTCTGATTCTTCATCTGATGGGTAATTTGTTACAATGATGTCTTTCTAAATGTTCAATTTTGGACAAGTAATGACCTATGATGGCATGATGGGCTCTACAAAGATTGGTTTGACAAAGTGAGACTCCTCTAGGATGGGAAAAAGGTTAAGAGACAACTCCTTAGATACTGTCTTGTTAATAGGAGGCTCTTGAAAAATAGGCACATGGTCAAGGTAATGATTTACCCAAAGGTGGTTATAATCATTAAGAAGTGACTCAACAAAGACTAGCTCATCAGAGTGAGACTCCTCGATAACTAGTATAGGATCAATAGGCTATTTATCATAGGTTGACTTATCACAAATGGTTAGTTCAACAAAAACATCTTGGATTGGTTGGTTCTTATGGCCTTGGTTTCCAATGAGTTGTAAAATACTAGTTTTGAACACAGCTTGGATTCAAAAGATTGGATCAGTTGAGATTTGGTTGGGATCGATACTAGGTGAGGAATGACTTATGGTTGGATAATGGTAGGGCATTTAATAACATTATTTCTCATATTAGCCAAAGGACAAAGTTTTGAGATGGCAATGATAGGGCAGTGTGGAGCTTGATTACTTTCACAAGCCAAAAAACTAGGTCTTGGAATGATGAATGGGTGTTGTTGAGCTTGGTTGCTCACATAAACAAAAGCGCTAGGTCTAAGAATGGTAGATGGGTGTTGTGGAGCTTGGTTTCTCACACAATCCAATATATGAGGTCTTGGAATAGAAATGGTATTCCTTAGATATTGTAAAGCTTGATAGCTCCTATAATCTAGAGGATTAGGGGTGTTAAGCATGAAATATACTGAGAGGGGGGGTGAATCAATATATTATATATCTTTTACTTAGTTTAATTTCTTTTATCTAACCACTTAATCATACATTCAAGATTTATAATAAAACTAAAATAATAATTTTCACCACACGAGAGAGAGAGAGAGAGAGAGAGAGAGAGAGAGAGAGAGAGAGAGAGAGAGAGAGAGAGAGAGAGAGAGAGAGAGAGAGAGAGAGAGAGAGAGAGAGAGAGAGAGAGAGAGAGAGAGAGAGAGAGAGAGAGAGAGAGAGAGAGAGAGAGAGAGAGAGAGAGAGAGAGTATATTTTTACATGGAAACCTAAAGTGGAAAAAACCATGGAGAACAATCTCAAATATATGAATGAGCACCAAATCAAAATAAAAAGTTCACAAGCACCAACTTATAAGAGCACCAACTCCTTTTTCGAGCACCAACATAGAAAATATTTGTGAGCACCAACCCACAAGAGCACCAACCCCTTACAAAGATTTATGAGCACCAACCCCTTTACCGAACACCAAACCCTTACAAATATTTGTGATCACTAACCCATAGGAGTACCAACCCCTCTTGTGTATAAAACATAACTATCTCTCAATGTTGCTTACTCAACAAATGATAGAACTCTACAATATCTCCTACTTTTCTATCTTCAAAAACAAATACAAACCATGAACTCTCTTGTAGATTACAAATGGATTCTCAAAAATTTATTTATATCTTTCCAAATTACCTTTGGCATTAAACCTTTGTGACCATTCAATCCTCATGGAAAATGGCACCAAACTTACATGACCTTTTGTATCCTTGCATTTGAAAAGTAATATGGTGACCCTTCATAAGCAAAAGTGTCCTTTCCTCTTTTGTCTTTATCTTGATGACTTTTTGTATTCCTCAAAGTGTCCCTTCATGGAAAAATGTGTCATACCTCTTTTGTATTCACATGATGACTCTTGGAATTCCTCAAGGTGACTCTTCATGAGAAAATGCATCCCATTCCTCTTTCAGCTTTTACCTTGTGACTCTTTGACTTCTCCATGGGCTCTATTTTGACTTATATGCAACAAAAGATATTCATTAATATTAAATAAATATTAACACATATTATCCAATAAATGAATATTAAAAACACCATTAAATGCAATGGGACCTTTATCACCAAAAATACTAGACCTTTGACATCAATAACAATATTTCCAACAATTTCCCCCTTTATCATCGATGGTAACCTCAAACTAAAAATACCACATCTTGAAACCTACACATACTATCATCTAAAAAACATACAGTAACTCCCCCTTACTATAGCAAATTGTGCCTATTCCCTATACCTATTTATGCACATATACCTGAACCTATTATTCTCCCACTTTGACATCAATGGCAAAGGGCCTACCTAGAGCTAACACTTAGCTCCCCCTTAACTAATGCTAAAACTCAATGGTAGGAAGTAAAAGAAACTACTCCCAACTTCTCTCACAGATACTCAAATGTGTCTTTTGGTAGCGCCTTTGTGAAAATATCTACAATCTACTTTGTAGTACTAATATACTCCATCTTAACCTATTGATCTATAACTTGCTCTCTTAAGAAGTGATATCTAATGGGAATATGTTTTGTTCTTCAATGCATCATTGGATTCTTGGAAATATCTATAACACTTGTGTTATCACAAAAAATATAAATAGGTTCATCATACTTTACTTTGATATCTTCCAAATTTTACTTGATCCAAAGCACTTGAGTATAACACAATACTATTGTAATATATTCTAATTCATCTATATAAAGTGATATTAAATTTTTATTCTTACTTAGCCATGATACTAAGTTATCACCAAGGGAAAAAGCTCCTCCACTTGTACTCTTTCTATCATCCAAGCACCTTACCTAATCTAAATTTATATAAGAAACCAAAGTGAAATCTCTACTTGTGGGATACCATAATATATAATCCAATGTCCTCTTGATATATTTCAATATTGTATTCACCAACTAAACATGCCTATCTTTCAGAGATGAATGATATCTTGCATCTATACCTACTACATGCATGATGTCTGGCCTCGATGTTGTCAACTATAAAAAACTACCAATCATAGATCTATACAAATATTGATATGTAATAGGTGAATCTTCATCATTTCTCACCTTATTTCCTGTACACATTGGTGTGCCAACTGGTGCACAATCTTCAAAACCAAATTTATTCAACATTTCCCTTGCATATTTACTTTGAGATATGAAAATTCCTTTATCTGACTGAAATATTTCCAATCCTAAGAAAAATGACAATTCTCCAAGCATAGACATCTCAATTTTTTTTTGCATATTATCAAAAAATTATTTTGTCATCTTTTCAATATTTCCTCCAAAAATAATAATATCAACATATACCATAACAATCAATTGATGCTCACCTTCTATTTTGATGTAGAGATTACTATCAACAAATCTTCTCTTGAACCCTTGATCTTGTAGGTACTTATCAAGTATTTCATACTAAGATCTAGGAGCTTGTTTCAATCCATACAATGATTTCTTCAATATACATACATGGATACTAATATTTGAGAGAATAAATCCCTCAGGCTACTCAATGTCGACTTCTTCTAGATTCTTGTTCAAGAAGGAAGATTTGACATCCATCTAAAACACTTTGAAATTTTTAAACACTGTATATTCAAGAAACATTCTAATATCCTCTAACCTTGCCACTAGTAAAAAATTTTCTTCAAAATCTATTCCCTTAATCTGAGCATATCCTTTACATACTAATCTTGCTTTATTTTTTGTCACTTCTCCATTTTCATTCAACTTATTTATATAAACCCATTTTATTCCTATCACATTATGATATTTTGGTCTGGGAAATAATTCCCAAGTATCATTCTTTTCTATCTGATTTAATTTTTCATCCATAGCTTTAACGCAATGCTTATCATGTCTAGCTTCTGAACAAGTTCTAGGCTGAATTTTGGATAACAAAGAGAAATTAACTTTCTCAGATTCACTTACCATCATTCTTCTAGTGTGAATTCCTTCATTTATGTCCCTGAAGATGTCACTTTCATTATGATTTTTGTGAACATATTTGGATGTAGTTTTGGTGCCCTTTTTCTCCTTTTTCTCATCTTCATCTGATTCTTCAAAACCTTCCTCTTCAATGATTTCAGGAATGTCTACTAGATCACTGATTCTTTGTGTTTCATATTCTTTTATCTTGACACTTGCACTTTCAAGAATTTTCTTGGTTCTCTTGTTATAACATTTATAAGCTTTAATTTTGCAATAATAACCAATAAATATACCTTCATCTTCTCTAGATTCAAACTTACCAATTTTTTCATCAATTCTCTTTATGAAGAATCTATTGTCAAAAACTCTAAATAATCAACTATTGTTGGTTTGTCTTTCTATATCTCATAAGGAGTTTTGTCACTATTGACTCTCATTAATTATCTATTCTGAATATGCACTACTATAACAACTACCTCTCTCTAATATTTATCTACTATCTTTCATTTATTTAGGATTGTCCTCACCATCTCCTGAACTATTCTATTTTTCTATTCAATTACTCCATTTTATTGTAGGGTTTTGGCTGTTGAATAATGTATCTTTATTCCATGGTCTTCAAAAAAATCAATAAATTGATCTAACATGAATTCACCTCCTTTATCTGATCTTAGACACTTAATCTTCAAACTGGTTTCATTTTCAACTAATGCTTTGAATGCTTTGAAATGTCTGAAAGCTTTTGATTTTTTCTTTAAAAACATTGCCCAAGTCAGACGTGAAAAATCATAAATAAGAAACATGAAATATTTCTCACCTTGAGTACTTTGAGTTCTCATAGGTCCACACAAATTAGTGTGAACAAGCTCTAGCATCTGAGTAGTTGAGTATTATTTTGTTTTGAACTACCTTCTAGCCTGCTTCCCATATTGGCAAGGTTCACAAAGCATGTCAGATGGATTTGTAATCTTAGGAAGATTTCTAACTGCTTGATTCTTGTTGATGTTAAAAATATTGTCAAAATTTATGTACCCCATTCTCCTATGCCATATCCAACTTTCTTCAATCTGGCTCAAAAAACATCTTTGACCTTAGATGTCTAATAGCATAAACAAATTATTGCCTATTCTTTGAGCATCTGCAACCAAAATATCTGAATCTTTTATTCTAATTTCACAGCCTTGTACATAAAACTTTAGTGTGTGCCCATGATCACACATTTGACTTACACTCAAAATATTATACTTAAGACCTTCTACCTATAAAACATTTTCATTTTTAGTTCTACCATTATCCAAACTTAGTGTACCTTTTCTAGCATTTCTGGCAGTAGTATTGTCTTCAAATTTCACTATGCCACCATTGATCTTTTTCAAGTTTATGAACTTAATCTTGTCTCTTGCCATGTGCCTTGAACATCCACTATCAATGAGCCATGGCTTTTCTTCATTTCTTGCATGCAAAGTAGTTTGTACCAACATAGATTTTTTAGGTTGTTTCTTTTGCCATGAACCTATCTAAACTTTCTTCTTCATGAATGGAGCCTTGAAACTCTAGTCATTCTTAACTAACTCAAAAACACTTATATAGTATCAAGTTATTTTTCCAAAGTTTTTTCACTTGTAACATATTATGGCCTATTCATTAAAGCTTGATAGAGGAGTAAAAGAGTTGTGGCTTCTGCTTGACTCTACATGACTTTTCTTCTCCTTATTTTTGAAATTGTTATCTCTTTTTTGACATTCTAATTTTTTATGACCATATCGATTATAATAAAGATAGTAACCATAAAAATAGGACCTATTTGTGTATCTCTGACCTGATTACATTTTGTAGCTTTGTTCCCTCCAACCTTCTTTGTTTGAGATGTCCTCTGTAGTCTTAACTTCTTCCCTTTTTATTTCTTCTTTTTTAAAAGCTTCAACATAGCTCTTTACTTTTTCCTTGTCTATGAATTTAGTGACCTTCTCTTTCTATTTTTCAAATCCAATACCTATCTTATCTGACATTGATCTTTGATTTTCTAATATCTTATTCAACATATTGGTGTTATTCTCAAATTCTGAATCATTGGCTACTCTATCATTGATTGCTTTATTTGTTTTCTCAAGATATTCTTTTAAAGAAGCAATTTTAATAACATACCTTTCACATTATTTACTTACTATTTTAAACTGTGTCATTAGATCTTATTTATTCTTCTTGGCTTCTTCAAAATGTGATTGTAGATCTTCAATTATTTCCTTTGACTCTTTTTCATTTTTCTCAATCTGGAGCTTTAATCTTTTATTCTTCTTTTTAAGAGATTTTAATTCTTCTAAGGCAAAAATGAGTTCTCCTTCCATATTCAATTTAGCTTCATCCTATTCTTCTTCTTGATCATCTATACTTTTGCTTGCAAAGGCATCTTTATATTTGGCCATGAATAGAATCTCTTCTTCTTCTGAGTCACTAACTCCACTATCTTCAACTAAGCTAGGATCTTTAGAATACAAACTCTTCTTAAATCCTTTCTTTAATTTGCCTTTGAAATTCTTATTATATGTAGACTTTCCTTCTTCATTGTCATCATTACCCTTATTTAGGCATTTAGCTACAAAATGTCTAATATTTCCATAATTAAAAACATTTAAAAGGTAATTTTCCTTGATATTTACCTATGCCCTTTTTCAGCTTGCGAATGAATAGAGATCCATTGTCATCTTTATCATTGCTATAATTATCACTTGATTCTTGAATTTTAGCCTTCTCTTTCTTTGATGTCTTGAAATCCACTTCTCTGTTTGATGGTTTATCTTGTTCAGTCTACATCTCATATGTTGTAAGAATACCATGAATCTCATCCATATTTAGCTTGGCTAAATTCTTCATCTCTTTAATTGCCAAAACTTTTGAATCATATATCAATGGTAGAGATCTCAAAAACTTTTGAACCATAGTCGATTCTTCTAAATTTTCTCCAAGACCTTGAATTTGATTGACTATTTGATCAACTTGCAAGAGATAACTTGTTATATTTTCTTCTTCTTCCATCTTCAAACTCTCAAACTATCTTCTAAAAGTCTGAAGCTTAGCTTACTGAACCTTTCCATCACCTTTGTAAATATTCTCAAGTTTTACCCATGTTTTATGAGCATATATACATTGCATAACTTTAACAAATTTTGATTTACATAAAATAACATTTAAAGCTTTAGCATTATTTTCACTTGCCTTCTTTTCTATCAGAGTAGTTACAAGTGTCTGTGGCTCTTCATATTCCTCCACCACTACTTGCCATATGTCAAATCCAAGGGCCACCAAATAATTCTTCATCCTTATGCTCCAAAAAACATAATTCATTCCATCAAACAAAGGTGCCTTATTTATATAAAATCCTTCATGTGATCTAGCCATCATGATTTCCTGATCTTCTTTCAAGTTGTACAACTTTTTAAAAAGGAACCTGCTCTGATACCAATTGTTAAGTACAAAATATACTGAGAGGGGGGTTGAATCAGTATATTATATATCTTTTACTTAATCTAATTTATTTTCTTTAACCACTCAATCACACATTCAAGATATGCAATAAAAATAAAATAATAATTTGCACCATACAAGAGAGAGAGAGACTAGATTTTTACGTGAAAACCCAAAGTGAGAAAAACCATGGAGAAAGATCTCAAGTATATGAATGAGCACCATCTCAAAATAAAAAAATTTCAAGCACCAACTTGCAAGAGCACCAACCCCTTTACCGAGCACCAACACAACAACTATTTGTGAACACTAACCCCTTACAAAGATTTATGAGAAGCAACCCATTTTTTGAGCACCAACACAAAAACTATTTATAAGCACCAACCCACAGGAGCACCAACCCCTCTTGTGTATAAAAAACAACTATCTCTCAATGTTGCTTACTCAAAAAATGATAGAACTCTACAATATCTCTTTCTTTTCTCTCTTTAAAAACAAATACAAACCATGCACTCTCTTGCATATTAAAAATGGCTTCTCAAGCTTTTATTTACACCTTTCCAAATGACCTTTGGCATTCACCCTTTGTGACCCTTCAATTCTCATGGAAAATGGTGTCAAACTTGCATGACCCTTCATATCTTTACATTTGAAAATTCATATGGTGACCCTTCATAAGTAAAAGCATCCTTTCCTCTTTTATCCTTATCTTGGTGACTTTTCATATTTCTCAAAGTGTCCCTTCATGGAAAAATGTGGCATACCTATTTTGTCTTCACATGGTGACTCTTGGAATTCCTCAAGGTGAATCTTCATGAGAAATTGCATCCCAATCCTCTTTCATATTTTACCCCATGACTCTTTGAATTCTCCATGGGCCCTCTTTTGACTTATATACAACCAAAAATATATTCATTAATATTAAATAAATATTAACACACATTACCCAAGAAATGAATATTAAAAACACCATTAAATGCAATGGGGCCTTTATCACCAAAAATTCTAGACCTTTGACATCAATGAAAATATTTCCAACAAGGGGTAGCCAATGATTGGATAACAAAAGGACATCATGAAACTTGAATACTTGCATAAGCAAAAGCATCCAAGTCTTCCTCATAAACCATATCATCCCAGTCATAAGTTGGCTCATAAGTTAGTTCTTGGCTATGTTTCATGTACTAATTTTTGAAAAGAGGGTATGGATTCATATTCCAAACAACATTATCTATAGTTGGGTCTTCAAGGTCCTCTTCACAATCCTATTAATACCAATCAAGGTCTCGAGTTGGATTGTAAGTTGCTTTGTGACTTTGTGCCCATGAATGATTAATATGTGGTAGATAGAAATCTATCTCACAAAGCATATTAACATCATTGGCATCTTGACAAAAGCCATAAAAGTCATTTTTTGTGGCCATTCTATCATAAGTTAGATTATAAGTGACTCCACCATAAGTGTAGTTAGACATATCCACATAAATGATGAAATCTCTAAAGACAAAAAGACTTAGAGTTCTACAAACTATAAAAAAGTATGTCTAAAGGACAAATGGTTTAAACTTGGTCTAACTTGGTTAAAGGGGTGGAGTTGTATCTCTGATATGGTTTAAAAGTGAATCTGTATCTCCAAAATGATTTTTACTAAGACTTGGTATAAAATAGCCTAATGTCAAACATCTAACGTCAAATGTTATATGCATAAAAGGTCAAACATATGAATAAAAATTGGCATGCCAAAGGTTTAGGTCAAAGTGTTCCAAACAAGGTCTAAACTAGAAAGGGAAGAGTTGAGTTGCTAAGTATTTTGTCCAAATACGGAGTTAAAATCTAAGCTCAAAAAAATAGGCATGCTAGGACTTTTGGCCAAAAAATTTCAAAAGATAGACTTGAAACAAAGGCTGATGTGATTTGATTTAATCTAAAAAGTTTGGAAATAACTTCGACATAGACCTAGCACATGGAATCAGACATAAACATGATCAGTTGGCATAAGGCATAAGACAAAAGGTTTTTTAAAAAAGGCTGTGCTATCTCAAATAAAGTCATAAATAATGATGAGGATAGGCATTAAACAAAAAAACCATCAATAGTTTTCAAATTTAGGTAAATTATTAATCAAATTTATGTAACCCAAAATATAAAGATATATATATCAGCCCCATGAATTGAGGCCTAAATAGAAATCAATCGATGTTTGAATCCAAACTTGACAAGGATAATTGAAAACTCAATGATGAAAACTAGGATTTAACTAAAATAGGCTAGACAATATTGGACAACATGATGGCACAAGACAAAGGTCTAAATGGTATACGCAAAGTGGTTTGAAACAAATGGTTTTAATACAATGGTAAACTAGTCTTGAAACAAATTAAGAAGCCTAATGGTGTAAGCATGCTTGAATGATGTGGTTAATGTTATGTTTCAAAAGACTTAAAGGAAAAAATGGTTTTGATATGATTTGGGCAGCATAAAACTACCCTTCACAACTTAAATGCATTGTTTTGACATGGCTTATGAACAAATAAACAAAATCTAGTCTCAAAACATACCAAGCAAAAGTGACCAAAATACACTAAGTATAATTGTCCAAATCTTAGCAAGGGTATGGTATGTGGGATTAACTAAACTATCAAGTTTCAAACATTCTAAAGGAATCAATTTCATAATGACTTCCATGCCAAACAATGCAAAAAAGCATGAATTTTAGGTCTGTATCACTTGGCTTATTGCAAAAATGTCTAGTCATTTTTGTAACCACTACATCCTACTATTTGTTTAGTGTAGTGTGATGTCTAAAGTGCCACTACATCCTATGTGTGACTCTAAAAGATTCAATTGAATTCAATGCCAGGAGATGAAACCCCATGTTAAAGCTTCCCTAAAGAACTTGTGAGAGGTGATGAAGTCCCCCTCACAATCCAAGATGGATAAATAAATAAAGCATGAAACTAGAAATACTTTAGGGTCATTTTAAAGGTCACTCAAATTTTGATGAGTTTTTGGGGAGTACTTTAGATGACTTTCTTTCTAAGCCTTGGACTAGGCTACTTACAATAGGAATGGTGCTTTAGATTCCAAGGGTTCCCTATAGGGGACAAATGGAAGAGAATACATGCAACACACCTCTTTTTTCCAAACAAAATCTAATTAAACAACTATTGAAAGCAAAAAATAACTAGTGTTCTCAATTTTAAACCCATTTTTTTTTTTTTTTTAGTGTTCATTTGACCCTTTGGTCTTAGTTGTAAACTTTGAAAATCATTCATAAAAAACACCTAAATTTTTGTTAAAACACCAAAAAAAAGTTCCTAATAAAATTTTAATCATGAAAAAATGATTTAAACATATTTTGAGCAAATAGCCTGCTTGGTCCTATAAAAAAATTATTAGCATGTCTTTTAGCTTTGAAGCCCCTTTGAATTTCAAACAAGAAACTTTAGAAAATTAGGTCTCAGGTCTATGTTTTTGGAAAAACATAATGACTGATGTCGATCAATAGCACTGACGTTAGTTACAGCCAATCAAGATCTAACCAATGTCAGTTCTACTGACTGATGTCAGTTAAGCTAAGTAATTGATGTCATAATTTCTACCGATGTCGATTACTGTGTAAAATCTATGGCAACCAAAAATGAAAAAATAAAGTTAGAAAATTAATTTACAAGAGTTTTAAAGGCTCAAATGAAATTTTTAAATTTTCAAAAGGATCTCCTTTAGTTTAGACGTAAGATGTTTATATTTTTTTATTAGTTTATTTGGTCTTTATTTATGTCTAAAACTACTTGTTAACTCAATGAACTTAACCAAAACACTTTATCCTCAATTTTATTGAGCAAGGGAGGCGTTACATTGTCCAAATGGAAAATTCATCTTTTTTTATTCAATTTGTTATCAAAAGCTTTGTGTCATGAAATCCACTTTAGCATAGTCATGCTACCCAATTGATTCTATAACTTTTACCCAATTTATTTAAATCCTTCATTTATAATCCACATTTGAAATTAAACCTTTCTGAGTTCTAAGGGTTGGTGTGACAAAGTGGGTTCACCATTTATGCACTAAGCCTATTTTTACTTGGAGTTCAATTTTCTATTTGGATTGAAGGTTGTTTATTAATACTCAAAATCACATTATCATCTTTGTGGACTCAAGTTATCTTGCATATCACTCACACTTTGGGTCTTGGAACATATTTTAACCTACTAAAATCATGTGGTGACATTGTGCTACCCATTTGGTCCTATCTTTATACTTATTAATTCATGTATGTCTCTACATCTTGATTTTCTTAGTTCATTTTATTTTCTTCATAATTTGAAGAGATTTCTTCTAAATTTCTAGGGTCAACTTGTTGAAGTTGAAACTAGCTTTTGTAGTGTGGGTGTATCACAAAGATCTAGGTTTTGGTGTACTAGTTTTCACCTTGGGTATTTGAGTTACATTACTCTCTTCTGATTTATAATATTTCAAATTTACCAAAGGTTGAGTAATTTCATGAACCAAATCTTCTAAATTATGTGTGGTTTCAAATCACCCTCCCTTATAGTCTCATTGGTACCTTGGTTATTTGTTTAAAAAGAGAGCCAAATCATACTTTGATTGGTTATCAAACATTGGTACAAAGTTATTCAAACACACAGAGTAAATATTTTTATACATGACTCAAAGGTTCACTCATAGTGGGGCCTCTTATGGCCTTAGTTATGAGGATGAGCAATTTTATAATGGTCAAGATAACCCCATTGTTTTTTATGATATCCCTACAATAGTAGGATTTGAAGATGATTACAATGAATATCAACCCCAAGAATATCAAGATGAAGCCCTTCTTAGATTGATATAATTAAGTGTCAGACTACCAACTAACTTTCCTATGAAATAATTACATACCTCGATTAGAGAAGGAGAATAATGATGACAAGAGAAAACTTTTACACAAATAGACATACCTTCTTATTCTATCAAAGGAAATGAAATACAAATATAAATTTGGATCTTCTAGCTAATATCAAGATAATAAGTCAATGATATGTAGATTAACTTGTCACAGACTTAACTAACTCCCTAGTTGACACTTCAATTCACAATAATGCTTCTAAAGAACATCAATATATGGTGGACAATACACCAAAAAATTGGATGAGAACATTACCATAGTGGATCAAGGTGATCTAAACAAATATTTAAAGTCACAAGAGACATTATAAGATGTTCCATTTGACATGAAACATACATTCTTCAATCACCAAGAACCTCTTATTACTTTATAAACTTAGAAACTCAAACATTCAGTTCAAATTGAGGAAATCCCTCAAACAAACCAAAGATTGGTAAATAAACATAGAAATTTCCAAAATCAATAAAACACAAAATAGCTAAGTTTAGGGAATGTTTTACAATCTAAGAATCAATGGCCTATATTCTCAACTCAAGTAGCAAATCAAAACCAAATCATGGATTAAAAGGTATACACTCCCTATAGATCCATACAAAATTAGGTGCACATTCCACCCCAACAAAAAAAATAAGGGGCATATTCCACCCCAAAAACAACAAAATTAAGGGCACATTCCACCCCAACAATAATAAAATCAGGGGCACATTCCACCCCAATAGCAATAAAATTAGGGCCACATTCCAACCCAATAGTAATAAAATTAGGGGCACATTCTACCCCAGTAGCTTATTATCCAATCCAAAAATGCACCAAATATGCAAGAATGGAATTCTATGAAGTAAATTTTCTAAAGATTGTAGATGAATAATAGAGTCAAAAATTATAAATTTAGTGAGATATGCCCATATCCATTGGACTTATTTATTCTCCAAAACCCCTTTCTACCTCACTTTGAGGCACCTAAATTTGACAAAAACAAAGGGAAAGGAGATCCATGTGAACATGTACAATCATTCTTCATCTTGTGTCAAGATGTTGATTATAGTAGTGAGTACTTATTATGACTATTTCCACAAATTTAGCAGGACAAGATCTTGATTGGCTACTTAAACTACCCAAGGGATTAGTTGTAGATTGGAATGACTTATCAAAAAAGTTTGTTAACCATTTCTCATACAACATAGAACATGAATTAACTATTTTTAACTTATGCAAATCTAAACAACGTGATGGTAAAAGTTTTGTTGCATATCTACAAATGTGGAGAGCATTGGTAGGCCACTTTCAACACAATTTACTAGATAAATAGTTGGCTGATATCTTTGCATACAATTTGCATCCTAAAGTTGTGCATAATATAAGGTTATCTTGTGCTAACTCATTTGAATAAATTATTGACAAAGGAGTGTATATTGAGAAATATTTTATTTCTAGGGGCCTTGTTAAGATCTTTGCACAAGGACAAGCATCTGATTAGACTAAATCACTAGCTCCTCAAATAGTTATGTAGGATAAGTCTAAGGTCTTTCACAAAAATAAGAACATGGTTGGAAATGGGGTGAAAAAAACAAAACATAAATAAATGGTACAGACTATGCTTCCTCCAAATGTACAATTAACTCCCTCAAATATGCTACCTAATTCTCAAAGACAACCTCCATGAAGGACATTTCATAACAATTTTAGAGTCTTTCACAAGATAGGAGAATTGGTTGAAGTAGTATTACAAAAGCTCATTATAGCTAACTTAATTATATGGCTAGTATCAAGGCCATTTCCTCAAGATCAACCAAAACTAGACTATTACAAAGAGAATTAATGGTGTAAATGTCATCATGTCATTGATCACAGTGCATATCATTACATTCAATTGTGACATATTATTGAGGACTCTATTAAAAATGATGAGCTAAAAATTAAGTTGGCCACTAATCAAGACATAAATCAGGATAATGGATCATCTTGACTATATAGGGAAAGGCCTTGGCCCCCAGGTGAAAGGAATTTTAGAGCCCTTATCAGCTAGAGTTGTCAATGGGAATCATGGTCTTAGATTTAAACCACCAAAGGATGACCTCATAACATTTGGTATTGATTCATTGAAAGTGACTGGTAATGAGACTCCTAGTAGTGATGAAACATCCCATTATAGCCTTTTTGATGAGCTTGTTGATTTATATTTATTTGATTCAAATGCCATATTGACCATAACACCTATTGGAGCTTCATCTCTTGAAGAAAAAAAATATTATTGGAGCTTCCTATCTTGAAGCAAAAAACCCATCCAAGTGGTGCTTCCCTTCCTGAAGTAGGACATTATATCTTTACCATTGGTGCTTCCAATCTTGAAGTAAACCCTCATTATAACCTATGTGTTTGCCATCTTAAAATCATAGATTGGGATTGGCAAAATTTGGTCATATGCCTTTTCAAAATGAAGAATCAATTACAGAATACATGGGCCTACAAGATGCATTCCCCATTGGTGATCATAAATAGGGTTTAATTTTTCATTGAATTATTCTACCTACTTTGGAAAGAAAGAAAAATTTCTTGGTCATAATAAATAATAAACATTGAGATCTTCAGGTGAGAACCTCTTTGAGGCACTTGTTGATCAAGGAAAAATTAAAGAAAAAGACAAGCCTTTGAGTGAAAACCTATTTTAGGTGCTCCTAGGTAGGAAAGTTTGCTCATCCCCTTAAGATGTAGAAAGTCCATCTAGCCCAAGTTTCGTATCTAGTACAAGCATATCTTTAGAACAACATCAAATATTTGAGCATCTTACTCTTGAGTTTCCATAGGTCTTTGCCAATTGGCCTTTACCTGAGAAGGTGGATTTTGAATTTTCATATTATCCAAATCTTTGGGAGGAACAAAAAGAAGATATAGCAGAAGAAGATTATCATGACCATACATTACCTACAATTCTAGAAGATAGATCCACACTCCTTATGGAGATCAAAATAGAAGTGAAATTGGGAACCCATGAGGATCCCAAAAATGTTTATCTTGGAGATTCCCTTATTGAAGCAGAATGTGAGCATATTATATCCATTCTTAAGGATTATATAGACATATTTGCATGGACATATTCTAACATGCCAGGATTGGATCTAGATTTAGTTGTGCATCATCTAGTTATTCACCCTGATGCTAAACAAGTCAAGCAAAAGTTAAGAAAGATGCATCCACACATCACCCTAATTCTGAGTTGGAGAAGTTGTTAGGAGCTAATTTTATCAGACCATTAGACTACTCTAAATGGATTTCTAACATAGTGCCAATAAGTAAAAAGACCCCAAGCATATGTGTTTGTACTAATTTTCATGATATCAATAAGGCATGTCCTAAAGATGATTTTCCTCTACCCAACATCGACATGATTGTTGACTCAATTACTGGGTACGAGATGCTATCCTTAATATATGGATTTTTTGGTTAAAATCAGATCAATGTAGCCCCTAAAGATCAACATAATACCATGTTCACCACTCCATGGGGAACATTCTGTTACCAAGTCATGCCATTCAGTTTGAAGAATGCTAGAGCCACATATCAACATGAAATGGGTGTCATCTTCCATGACATGATGCATGACATTTTTGAGGACCATGTTGATGATATAATAGAAAAATTAATAATAAGAACTAGACACCCTGACATTGTATGAAGAATATTTGAGAGGCTTCATGCATATAAAGTTCACTTGAATCCTAAGAAATGTGTCTTTGGAGTCACATCAAGAAAATTAATAGGGTTCATTATATCACAATGAGGGATTGACTTTGACCTTGGAAAGGTCACCACTATTATGGAAATGCCTCCCCCTAATAATATTAAATAGTTTCAAGGTTTACAAGGCAAGATCCAATCTATATGTAGGTTCATTTCTCAACTAGAGGATAAGTACCACCCATTTACCCATCTCTTAAAGAAAGGGGTGACATTTTAGTGGGATGAAGATTTTCAGATAGAATTTGTAAGGATTAAAACATAGTTGGCCAATCCACTAGTCTTATGCCCTCCAACATAAGGAAAACCACTATTTATTTACATATCAACCATAGAATATGCATTGGGGGCACTTTTGGCTCAACATGATGATCATAGTAAGGAACACATGGTTTATTATTTAAGCTACACATTGATAGCCTATGGACATAATTATATGCCTATTGAGAAGGTATGTTTAGCTATGGTGTTTAGCACTCAAAAATTATGACATTATATGCTAAATAATAAAAAATTTGTTATCACTAAGGTAAATCCTCTCAATTTCCTCTTATCTAAATTAGCTCTCCAAGGATGCATGGCTAAATGGATTATGCTCCTTAGTGAGTTTGATATTGAATACTAGAATCAAAATTTAATCAAAGGGTGGATTCTTATGGACCAACTTGCAGAAGCTCCTATTACATGCACTCAACCTCTCAACTTTGACATTATAGATGATTCTATCATGATGATAGAATAAGCATCACAAGAATCTGAACAGTGGACACTATATTTTGATGGATCCTTCACATCCTAAGGATTTAGAGCTGGCATATTATTAATAATTCCATAAGGGGATTTGATCCCCAAAGCCTTCCATATACAATTTTAGTGCACAAACAATATGGCTAATTCTGAGGCATTGGTTGTAGGGCTCTGTCTTGTTATACAATAGGATATTCAAAGCTTAATGGTCTATGGAGATTCATACCTAATCATAAATTAGACAACTGATCAGTATCAAACAAAAGATGATAAGCTTGTCCCTTACAAGAAAATTATTGATAACCTTAAAATACATTTTAAATATTTACAATTTGAGTAAGTTCCATGAGTCAATAACAGGTCTACCAATGCCATGGAAATAATTGGTTCCATAATTCAAATGCATGATAGTGATAAATTGTATCAATTCTTGATTGAAAATCTTCTTCAACCAACACATATTTTATCAAATTTAGAGAGTATATGCACCATTTCTGATCCTAATCTCTCACCTAAGATACCATGGTACCAATATTTTTATAACTACTTTCATAGCCATGTCTTTCCTTCCAACCTTTCCAATAACCAACAAAAACTTTTCTGGCATCACCTAACACATTATATCCTCTTTGGAAACATGCTTTATTAAAAATGCTATGATGGAATGCTCAATTTTTGTTTATCTTTGGGAGAATCCAAGTTGGTACTAAAGGAGGTTCATGAATGAATGTATGAGGCCCATACCAATGGTGTAGTCCTAGTAAAGAAACTTCTCATAATAGGCTATTATTGGCCCAAAATGGAGATAGATGCTTGTAATTATGTAAATAAGTGTGTTTTTTTTCAATAGCATGGAAACTTAATACATGCACCTTCCTTACCATTGCAGCCAATTACAACACCATGGCCATTCTCAACATGGGGTCTTGATCTCATTGGGAAAATTAACCCAACATCTTTAGATGGCCAAAGCACATTTTGACTACAACTAATTACTTTACCAAATGGATTGAGGTCATTCCTCTCACTTATATTACCAATAAATAAATAAACAAATTCATTCATTACCATATCATCTATCGATATGGCATCCTAACCCATATTATATCTGATAATGGTGGCTCCTTTGTAAACCAAGATGTGAAAGCTCTTTGTGCAAAATTCAAGATCAAGCACAAGAAATCCACTCTATATAACCTACAAGGAAATGAATAAGCTGAGGCATCAAATAAAACCATTCTAGTCATCTTAAAAAATATTGTCAATGATGCTAGCCATGATTGGCACTTGCAACTCTTTCCTACCATCTGGGCTTATAGAACCAATCATCATACCTTAACTAGAGCTACTCCATACTCCCTTATTTTTGGCACTAAAGCTATCATCCTGGTCAATATTGAGATCCTATCATTAAGAATATCATTAGATCACATTGAAGATGATGAAGACTATAGAGCATCATGGCTACAATAACTATAACTTCTTGATGGTAAGCATTTGACTACCCTAGAAAACTTGTAGGCCTATCAGAATAGATTATGGAAGAGCTAAAACAAATGCATTCTCCCTTGAGAATTTGAGATTGGTGACTTAGTTTTGAAAGAGAACCAGAAGAACATGAATGTTGAACCTAAAAATAAAGGCAAGTTTCAACCTAATTGGTTAGGACCATACATTGTCATTGAAAACTATGGATCAAGAGCATATTTATTGGGTAAACCTAATGGTGAAGAACATTCAGCACCCATGAACATCATGCACCTTAAGAGGTTTTATGCATGAACAACTTTGAACCATTATCTATAAGACCCTTGACTTGGGGGTAAGTTGTGCTATCATAATTTTATTCCACCCAAATATCTTACCTTGACTGCATTTTATACTACCTAGGTCTACTTTTCATGAATCCCAATGGTAAAGGCTTTGAACTCTTGGCACTCTAAACACATTCTTCATCTCATTCTAGATTTCTCTCTTCAAAGATGCATATTCTTTGTTATGTCTATGACATGTTATAAACTTGAACATTTTTTATCCCTTGACCAATTATGATCTCGATTATGTCTCATAAGCATTATGAACATCTTTAGCAATAGTTCTACAAAGCAGTTTAGCAAGGACAATCATGTGCAACTTTTGATAGGTGAAAAACCATATCTTCTCAGTATAAGTATTTTACTACTTTCTTGTTTTATCAAGAACCTTGATCTCATCAATTTATGAGTGTAGACCATTGTAGCTAGCTTAGCTATCTTATTGGAACCTCTACTCTCAGGATGTACATCTCCTTGACTAGATGGTCCCACCTTGTGCATATTTTATCCCAAAAATATCAAAACATGATCCATAAAAGAATAAAAACATTATCTCACACTTCTATACATTTGTACATTCCTATTTCACCATTCCATGCTCTCACCATTTTTTGAGCAACTGTTAAGTTTGAATGTTCTTGTCATTTTGAAATCACAAAAACACTAGTTGATTTCATCTTATCCCACACATTTACCATTTTTCAAGATCATTCTTTATCATCTCATCAACTTATTGTTTACCAAACCATTCTCATTTGTTTATCTTATCTTCCATTTATTCTATAATATTAATCATGTTGTTTTAATCATCATTTTACTTCTATCCCATTTCCTGGGAGAACTACATTTGGCCTGAATTTCATATTAGAACATGCATCCATGGAACTATGTAGGTAGTGTCCACTTGTCTTATACATCTGGAGTCAGCTCATCTAACCCCTTCCTTTTCTTCTCTTCCCCCATTTATTCTATTATTATTATTCTTTAATTACAAAACAATTGTTGTGTCATTATTCTTTGTTATGCTGTGGTAGATAGTAATGCCTCTACCACACATGCATGAACATTTTTCTTTAAACTACACTAACTTGGTTTTTTGTTTATGTGTGTTTATTTGGGTTTTTTGGTGTTTTGTTGTGATTTCACACCTTTCTTTTTATTTCTTTTCATTTTATCTTTTTATTCCTTCTTGTCTCATTCTTGGTCTTGTGTTTTTTTATTAATTTTTTTTATCTCTTTTATGTTTTAGAGCATTTTGATGATTTATGTGGATCTTGATTGTTTATATCTTGATACTATGCTATTACATTATTCTTGGACCATTTTGTTTATTTTATTATTGTTGGTTTCTTACTTTTTATATTTGATTTTTCTTTTTTCTTTTGTGTTCAATAATACCTTGATGGTCCACATGGATCTTGATTATTCATATCTTGGTCTCATATCGTTAAGATGTTCTTGCCTTTTGTTTAAACAATTTTTTGTTCCTACTTAAGTATTGATAGATCATATCTTGATTTCAAGTTATGTTCATTTATGTTTATCTTTTTCTTCATTTTATCTTTTTTTTTAAAATGTAAATTGTTGTAACTCTAGTTTGGTCATTATTTTACCATTATCCTTAGTTATAGGTTTTCACATTTGAACTAGCTCAGTGCAATTGGAAGCTTATGTCATTATAAGTTATTCATAATTATGATGCCTAATTTATTTTCTATATAAATCACTTTGTGCTTATGTCTCAACATCTTAATGTCAACATCAGTGTCGATGAATGATTCTCAAAAACACTCTATAAAACCTAGGTTCATGATATGGAATTAGGCATCTAGGTATCATGCATTTTAGGCTTCTTTGTCTATGCTTAGATGTGCATCTCTCTACATACATTGTGAGTATAATAAATTCTTGGTCATTTTTATTCATTCCTCATTCCATTCTTTCCCTAACTTGGGTAAACTACATTAGCCTAAAGTTCATGTTGAAACATGAGTCCATAGAACTATGTAGGTAGTGCTCAATTTCTATTAAGGTCAACTTAGCTATCTCCATTCTTCTTTTCATCTCTCGTCACTTTGTGCATTCTCATATGCTTGGTTTTATATGTATTTCTAATCCATTACACCATCACATGTATGTTTGTGCCTACTATCTTTAACCTATCTTTTTAGTTATATCCTTCAGCTATTTTGCTTGCCGATTACCCATGCTAGGGCACAAAATCTAAACAACATCAAAATCAGATCAGCTCTATAGGGGAAAAATCATTATTTATTCTTTATCAATGATCAAATTTTTCCTTAATAGGGTACAACTATTTCATCATGATCGCATTTGCTCTACTAGGGCACTTCTTATTATCTTTTCTTTAGAGACCCTATTCTAGTGGTGCTTCCCTTCTTGAAGTAGAGTGATCTCCCTTTTCCTCTAATTCTAATCTCTCCACATTAAAGCCCATGATGACAATATTTTAGTGTGCAACTTATCTTAGGATTGATCAATGTCATAAGCACACAACATGTACTCTCAAATTAGGTACATTTATAGTGTGTCCCTTACATTTATGGATTATATCTTTCCCATTCCCCCCATCTTTAGGACCTATTATACCTCTAATTATATTTTGATCATTGAAGGTAATCACATGTGTAAGCATTAGATCGTCTACATGTGATCTATTCCCTGGGTTAATCTCTCACTTTCTCTCTCTTTTTGAGAGTTCATCCTATTCTTTCATCCTAGTATGCCCTCTTGAGGGGGCATCATGGGTCTATTCTATTTTCTTCTTAAAAACTATTTTCTTTGAAAAGATGTTGTTTCACTTGAATGTCTCACTACACCTTCTCAAATAGGGGCAAAATGTAGACATCTAATTCCTAACACCATTTGTGTTGAAATTGTTAATCTTACTTGAATTAAATTCAAATGCACATTTTAGGTCAAAATCCATAAAACATCCTAAATGGTTTAAACTTTTTGTTTACAAGTGGCATTTTAGGTCAAAGTATCCCTAAATAGGGCAATGTATTTTATGGGATAGCTAACTTTGATCAGATCATTTCAAGTCAAAATGACCATTTCACCATTTAATGCTCTAGATCATTCTTTTCTTCTAATTAATTGGTACACATCATGTACCTTTGTTATTTGATATTGGAAACATCCTAAATTGGAATATAGTTCCAACACATCTAGCGTCACCTTCTAAATCTTTTTGATTCAAATTATGATCTACTAATATGACTTTTTGACCATTTTGATTGATTGAGGACCAATTTTCAAATAATTACACAAATGTTGATTAACCTTTTTTAAGGCTAATTAATCCAATCAAGAGCTTAAGTGGATTTTCCATGAGAGTTGTTGAATAGTTTTTTTGAAAATTGATTCTAATTATTTGCATCACCTAGTGACATCATCTATGGGGTGGCATCCATCAAGCCATAAGTGCATAAAATATCAAGATTATGGGTCACCCATGCCTAGTTAATGCCTTCCATGCCTCTTTAATTCCCCTTCTTCTAGGGTCATCTTGAGGATAATTATGAATTTAATTCCAAATATTAGGATTATCCTCAACCACACATCTCAATCTTGAGATGGATGGTTGAGGTTGATCCTGACCAATCTAAAAAATCTATAAATAGATATTCCATGGACATCATTTCTAAGCTATTTTGGTGCAAGGTTATTATGCTCAAATATCTCCAAAGCTTGAACATTACAAAGTATAATTCTAAATTATTTTCACAAAGCTTCATTGATAGGCTAGATTGGTGGTTTACAATCAAAAGCATAGGTTTTATGGAGTGTTCTTGAGTCATTAGAGGAGTTTACCACCATTATTGACAAAGAAAAAGATGCTTGATCAAGGGAGAACATTTTTTTGAGCCACATGGGCATGGTGAATTCATTAGGGAAGGTAATATTGTGTTATTTTCTTCCATTTGTTTCTTGATATCCTTTGTAATTCCCATAGGAATAGATAGGCTTGATTAGTTAGTTATTTGTGCATGTTTCATGGTTTATTGACTAATGCTTGACTAAATTTCTTTGTAATTATCTCTACATCCTAACTCAAGACTTAAGATGTTTGTTTTTTGTTATTATCTTACTTGGTCTTGATTTGTGTCTAAAATTAATTGTTAACATAATGAACTTAACCAAAACACATTAGACGGTTGAGGTTGGTCCTGACCAATCTCAAAAATATTTAAATAGAGAGGCCATGGACATCATTTCTAAGATATTTTTGTGCAAGGTTATTATGCTCAAATATCTTCAAAGCTTGAATATTGCAAATTTATAATGCTAAATTGTTTCTACAAAGCTTCATTGATAGGCTAGTTTAGTGATTCCACATTAAGATCTTAGGTTTTATGGAGTGTTCTTGAGGAATTGGAGGAGATTACCACCATTGTTGACAAAGACAAGGATACTTGATTAAGGGAGAACATGTTTTTGAGCCACATAGGTATGTTGAATCCATTTGGGAAGGTAATATGGTGTTGCTTTCTTTCATTTATTTCTTGCAATCCTTTGTAATTCACATAGGAATAGATAGGCTAGTTAGTTAGTTCTTTATGCATGTTTCATGGTTTATGGAATAATGCTTGACTAACTTGCTTTGTAATCCTCTCTACATCTTGTCCCACTAGGTGTGCTAAGATGTAAAGAGGATTACAAATCAAGTTAGTCAAGCATTAGTCCATAAACCATGAAACATGCATAAAGAACTAACTAACCAAGCCTATTTATTACTATGGGAATTTCAAAGGATAGAAATAAAGAAATGATAGAAAAAACACCACATTACCTTCCCAAATGTATTCACAATACCCATGTGGCTCAAAAACATGTTCTTCCTTGATTAAGCATCCTTGTTTTTGTCAACAATGGTATTAAGCTCCTCCAAATCCTCAAGAACACTTCATAAAACCTAGGATCTTGATTTTAAACCACCAAACTAGCCTATCAATGAAGCTTTATGAAAATAATTTAGCATTATAACTTTACAATGTTCAATCTTTAGATATATTTGCACATAATAACCTTACAACAAAATAGTTTAGAAATGATTTAAATGGCCTCTCTATTTATAGATTTTTGAGATTAGTCAGGATCAACCTCAACCATCCATCTCAAGATTGAGATGTGTGGTTGAGAATAATCCTAACATTTGGAATTAAATACATTATTATCCTCAACATTACCTTGGAAGAAGGGGCATTGGATAGGCATGGGAGGAATTAACTAAGCATGGGTGACCCATAATCCTAATATTTTATGCACTTATGGCTTGATGGATACCACCCCATAGATTATGTCACTAGGTGTTGTAGATAATAAGAATAAAATTTAAAAAATAAATATTCAACAACTCTCATGGAAAATCCACTTAAGCTCTTGATTTGGATTAATTATCCTTAAACAAGGTTAATCAACATTTGTGCAATTATTTGAAAATTGGTCTTTAATCAATCAAAAGGGTAAGAAAGTCATATTTACTAGATTGTAATTTGACTCGAGAAGAATTATAGTGACATTAGATGTGTTGGATCCATATTCCCATTTAGGATGTTTCCAATAACAAATAACAAAGGTACATGATGTATACCAATGAATTAGAAGAAAAGAGTGATCTAAAGCACTAAATGGTGAAATGGTCATTTTGATTTGAAATGATCTGATCAAAGTTAGCTGGCTCATAAAATGCATTTCCCTATTTATGGATACTTTGACCTAAAATGGCACTTGTAAATGAAAAGTTTGAACTATTTAAGATGTTTTATGGATTTTGACCTAAAATGTGCATTTGAGTGTAATTCGAGTAATATTGACAATTTTCACACAAATGGTGTTAGGAATTGGATGTCTACACTAAGGACCAATCTTATAGATAAACATCCTTATGTTCTAAAATTTTGACTAGTTTAGTCCATTTTGGGATTAATTCATAAAAGGTTAAAAGTCCTATATTTGTGTCTTTTAAACAAGCTTTTGATACAAATAGTTGAAAATAGATTTGTGGTGTGTCTTATATTAACCCTATTGTAGACATATATTAGTTTATAAATCGAAAGAAATTAAGCATTTGCTTTATACAATATCACCACTCTCAAAATTGTGTTATTGTATAAAATCTCATGATATTACTTAACCATCTATGGTTTTATAGGGACTGCATGATTAACCATCATGGTTAGTTACTTATCCACAATATCATAGCTCACAAGTAGCCATTTTGCATAATTTTTTTGGTATTATAGTCTTTGGAAGTGATATTACATTACACTAACTGTGTTTTTGTTGTTTTTGTAGGGAATTATTAGTTTTGCTTAAAATCAAACTACTAACCTCTTTCTTGTAGGACCTTTCAAGGCAAAGGCACTAAATTTAATTTTCTAACCCTTGTGTTTATAGGAGGATTACCTAAATTGTATATTGTTTCATTTATATATTTGTCTTTTTTGACTTGATTGTTTAATTTTCATTTTCTTCATATAAGTAATTAATCAAGGAAATTAATCTTTCTTGCCTATGTGTTAAGCCATTGAGTCTAGGATTACACATGAAGTGGAATTCATCCCCATACATGGGCTTAGTCATAAGGATTTGGTGTCATATAATTAATCACCATGTATATGACCAAACTCCATGTTTTAGTGGAATATAAATACCAGGGACAATTATCATTAGGCTAAGTGGTTGACCCCATACAAGTCATCCATGAAGGGGAATATTTAACTTTCTAAACTAGGCATTAGATAACATCCTATATCAATTTGGTCCCCACGTACCTTTGAATATATTTGGGACTCCCTTAGAAACCATCATGTAAACCTAACATAAGACCTATCATCTTAATAAGCATTCTACTATCAATGTTAATATTAGCTCCTAAGTAACTGTCAAGTACAGATAGGGTCAATAAGGTTCAAATGATTTTGTAATGGGTCACTAGCCTACAAAATCACCCACAAATCAATTAGATACTATATATATTAGGTTACACACCCATTTATTTGACTAAATTAGGGATTATGATTGAGTGTGTTATTTGTGTGCTATGTTAAATCTTGTGTTGTTTGTGAACTAAGTTAGCCTATCCTATTTTTGTCATAAAACACCTAGACACCCCTATGATAAATACCATTTTAGAATCAAACAAACCATCCATTCCATATTCACTATTCACATATTTGGATATAACATTAGTCTTGAAAATCAAACCTTAATGATCACCCATTACTTTCTATCTTGATCATCACTTCTTGACTAAATATTTTCAACATACATATCCTTGTTGGATTTTTAGTCTGACACCCATCACTTCATCATCACTACCTCTTCATACATAACACCCATCTAATCATCACTTTTCTAGTGTGAAGGGTATTTAGTCACTTCATCTTTTTGGTCTCTTTTCTAGATTAAATCCTTATAGGGTTTTAGCTTTGATAGTATTTGGTCATTCTAGTCTTCATATCCCCCTAAATCTAAGTCCAAGTCACATCTGAATCATCTCTCTTAACCACTTTTATTTTGTTTTTAAACAAAATTAGTATCCAAACTCATCTTATTTTTCATCACCCTACATTAAAGACACACTTAATAACTTTTCTTACATCACCCCTATCATCCATCATGCCTATATGAACCTATCCCTAACTTCTTAGAATAGGACAAGGATCCAACCAAGAGAATAATATCTTGGAGAACCTAGGTGATTAAAAATAAGATTATGATGATTATATTCATAGTGACATGCATACTCTTAGAGAAGAAGACTGATTGACAAGTGACTTCTTCCATAGTGATGAGGTTAGAGCATAACTTGATCAATATATTTATGAAAACCATAACCAAATATTATACCAAGTCATTAAAATGGGGGAACATTACCCCCTATCTTTGATTGTAACCTATTTTAACACCTAGTCCACCTATCTACTTAGCCCAACACTCCCCATCATCACACCTATACCAATCAAGATCCTAAAGAGAATAACCTTGTGGATCAAGAACAAGAGATTGAAGAACAAAAACCAATCCAAAATAATTACATTGAGTCTAATATGAGACAAACCACCTTAGAGGATCAATTAGATCAACTAATCCAACACATCAAATACCTAGCCTCACAATTTTGAGTATAAAATCAAAGACCTTCTTCTCCAAGTCAAAATGTGCACAACACTAATCTCAATCATTCTACACCTCACACTAGTCATGCTCAAAATTCCAATCCTCTAATGGATCCATCCTTTGCTCAAGAGTGGAAAATAATGAATAAATTCTTTAGTATATTAATCCTTGTATTCAAGCAATGAGGTATAAATATGAATATTTTTTCACCTCCCCTTTGGATATGAGCATTTTACAGGTAAATTTCCCACCACATTTTGAGGTTCTAAAATTTGAAAAATAGAAAGGCAAAAGGGATCCCCATAATCATGTCCAAGAATTCTATGAGCATGCCATAATGATGCCTATTATTATGATTATCTCCTTATATTTTTATGTAAAAGTCTCACTGGACTTGCATTAGAGTAGTTTATGAATTTTCCAAAGGGGTCCATATCCAACTTTGGAGAATTGATTGAAAAATTTTGAGATTCTTCTCATTCAATATAAAACATGATGTATCCATCATATATCTTTAAAATACCAAAAAAATAAATGGGGGGATTCTAGATACCTTCCTAAAATGATGGAGAAGTTTTTCAAGTTGATTTTGTTATACAGTTCTAGAAAAGGAATTGGCCAAAATGTTCATCGACAACCTCAACACCAAATTGAAATATCAATTGAAGTTACAATGTGCTAAATAATTTTATGAGAACATTGAAAAGGGGATCCAAATTGAGAAGGCCCTCATTTAAAAAAGAATAATGAAACTATATACTTGAAATTAATAAAGACATAATTAGGACATTGCTTTTTTGGGTAAACCAAAATCTTTAGTAAAAATAAACAAGTTGTCAGAGATGGAGTCACATATTCTAAACAACATGTCCAAATAATATATAAAAGTACTCCTACTAATTATTAGATTATCTCTTCCAATAGAGTACCATGGGAAAAACTAAAACCCCAAATAGGGAAAAGGCCTCTTACTAGTCATGGGGTACCTATCAAAGTGGTCCTCTAATAGCTAATCACTGCTAATATGATCCCTTTCCCCAAAATTTGACCTTTAGATGACAAAAAGCCTTGAATTTATTAGTATCATGAGGATGATTTTTTATAATATCATTGAGTTAAAGGTCATGATACATAAAAATGTATACAATTAAAACATTATATTCAATATCTCATTGAAAAAGGATATATATAAGTTGAAGGGTAGAGCACTACAAATCAGTCTAAGAATCAGTATTTTGGCATTTATTAGGACCCATTGCCTAAACATGATCAGAAGCAAGGAAAACCACCTAAAGACTAGGGTCATGCCTCCACCTCCAATCAAATAGATTACCATACCATTATTTCAACACCATTTTAATTCAAAACCCCTAAGAGCCCACATCACCACCATCCATCATTCTTAATATTAATCAGGCCACAACAGACTATGTAGTCACCACATGGCACAACAAAAATGTAGTTCCTAGAGAACTACCAAAGGACCCATCCATGTCAACATCCCAAGGCTCAATGTCTCTAAAAAAGTATTTACATATTCTAATAAACCATATGATATAATCCAATAGCTTGAGAATACCCCCACCCAAATCTCAGTTATAGATCTTCTAAAAATGTCATTCATTCATTGAGAGATCCTTAACCAAGTCTTAAATGATCTTAAAGTCACTCGAGATATTGACACTATCCAATTTAAAGCATTGGTGGGTCACTTTTCTCCCTTGTAATAAATAAATCTCAGTGCTTATGACATGTCTCCTATTAGTCCACATCACAATCACCCATTATTCATATAAATTACCATTTCCAACCACAAAATCCCTTGAGTACTCATAGATGGAGGGTCTACATAGAAATTATGCAATTTATAATTTCTAAATAAGTTGGGGTATTCTAAGGCATCACTAGGGCCTACTTTAATAATGATCAAGGAATTAAATGATAATGAAAGGCCATCTATGGGCATAATTTATCTTCCTATTATTATGGGACATATCATCTATCAGACCTTAATTCATGTTATGGATGTCAATATTCTATATAATCTACTTTTGGTTCATCCATGGATCCATGAAATGCAATCAATCCCCTAGGAAATTTAACATTTCCATAGTTGTTATATGGATCAATCTCAACCTTCATGTTATTACCCTAGCACACATATATCTACTCCTAATCTAATAACTACTAAATATGCCCACCTAGATGATTTATTACCTACTTCAAATCCATCACCAAATGTCACCTATCTTAAGATCACATCTAAAGGTTGTGGGGAATATGAATACAATACCTTTTATGTAGGTGATTTACCTCTCTCCCCATATAGTTATGTGTCCCCATATATGAGTAACGATAACCATATCAACTATTAGTTTATACCAATGACCTTTACAAATGTGGGTCTGCTATAAGAGGAGTACTTTCATGAGCTTGATGAGTCATGGGTTATTCCAAAAAAAGAGGCCCTTGAATTTCATAGACAAAAGTACCCTCAAATTCATAAAATGTTTCAAAATATGAAATATCAAGGAAAAGGACTAGGGAGACATGAACAAGGTAGGATTGAACCTATAAAGGTTCAATAACATCCACATCTTGGTCTAGGGTACAAACCTCTTGACACTGACCTAAACAATATCATCTTGGATACTTATTTGATTTCTGGGGATTCTTCTTCTAATGAAGAAGTTGAAATGGGATCCATTTATAGTCTTTATGAAGATCTTATTTCTACCAACCTCTTTTGTGACACCACCATTTCCACCATTAATATATCCCTTCATAACCCTACCTCAATAGACTAGGATAAAAAACATGAGCCATCTTTCAACATGTTCTATAGTGATGAGGCCATCCTAGAATACTTAGGGACATGAGACTTTATGCCTTTCAAAGATCATAAAAATGGTTTCTCTATTAATCTCAATAATTTAACCTATTTTGGGTAACATCAAACATCCCTCAATAAAATTAAAGAAGGTGTATGAAGATGAGGATCCTTCTCAAAATATGGAGGATTTTCCACCCATTCCTGATGAATCAAAATTATATACAAAATTAGACATAGATCTCCCAAATGATTTTGCTTCATGAATCTAAGATATACCATCAACCCCAACCTATCTTTAGGACCAGTCACCCTCCCTCATCAAGGAGGTTATTGACTTCAATATTAGAATAAAATAAAGTCCTAGAATTGTCAAATTGAGGGCAATTCTTACACCTACGAAATGACAAACTATGTTTGATCTTCTCAAAGAATTTAAGGTATATTTGTATGGTGTTATTAAAACATACCAAGTATTTATCCCTCCTTGGTCATGCATCATTTATTATTACATCCTAATACAAAACCAATCAAGAAGAAACTTTGTGAAATTCACCCCAAGGTGGATTTATTAGTCAAGGAAGAATTACAAAAATTACTAGAATTAGGATTTATTTGACCTATTAATTATTCTAACTAGATATCTAACATTATTCCTATAGCTAAGACATAAGCTAGAATATGAATTTGTACTAACTTATAGGATATTAAAATATCATGTCCTAAAGATGACTTTCCCCTACCAAACATAGACATAATCATGGATCCTACTAAAGGTTATGAGATGTTATCCCTCATGGACGGATTTTTGGGCTATAATCAAATACAAATTATGCTTGAAGATCAACACAAGACAACATTTATTACTTCATGTGGAATTTTTTTTATCAATTAATTCCCTTTGGTATAAAAAATGTAAGTGCTACCTACCAATAGGTAATGATTGTCATCTTCCACAACATGATGCATGACATTATTGAGGATTATGTAGATGATATTCTAGGGAAGGCAAAACTCTGATCCAAGCATCTTGTGGTTTTTATAATAATCTTTGAGCATCTTTGTGAATATAAGGTTAGATTGATTTTGAAGAAATGTGTGTTTAGAGTCACCTCAAGTAAACTATTAGGGTTCATAGTGTCTAAGAGAGGCATTGAGGTTGATCCAGAAAAATTCAAAACTATTATGGAAATTCATGAAACTTGAGATCTAAAGTAGTTTAGGGGCATTAAAGGCAAGTTATAGGCCATTCATTAGTTTATTTCCCACCTATCATACAAATGTCACCCCTTCACTCACCTATTAAATAATGGGGCCATTTCAATTAGAACTCTGAATATAAATGGGGCTTTGACAATCTTAAGCAATATCTAGTAAAACTTCTAATGTTATCACCACCTATCATGAGAAGGCCTTTGATTATGTGTGTGTGTAACACCTTGTGAAATAGGGGAACTTTTATCTCTACACAATGATGAAGGGAAAGAGTGGGAAATTTATTATCATAGTCAAACATTGATTTCATATGATCTAAATCATACCCTTATCAAAAAATATTTCTTAGCCATTGTCTTTGCATCCCAATTTTTTTGAAATTATATGCTCAATAGCCAAGTTAAGCTCATATCCAAAGTTGATTCCCTTAAGTACCTACTTTCAAAATATGCTCTCACTGGTAGGTTGTCTAATTGGATAATGTTGATAAGAAAATTTGATATAGAACATCCATTAAAAGGCCATCAAAGGACAATTAATCATGGATTAACTTAAAAAATCACCTCTTACAGATATCAATCCCCTTATCATATATTTTTTGGATGAATCCATCTTGATCATTGCAAAATCTAATAGCTATAAATTATATTTTGATGGCTCTTTCACCATACATGGGTCAAGAATAGGTATTTTTTTTGGTAACCCCATAGTGTGACCTCAACCCTAAATATTTTCATGTTGCTTTCCCATGTACCAATAATATTTATAAATATGAGGCCTTAATTATCAATATCTAATTAGCCATCCAGTGGAACATCCAACACCTTCAAGTATTTGGTGATTCATAGTTGATTATCAAATAAGTTAATGAGGAGTTCTACACCAAGGATGATAAATTACTACCCTATAAATAGTTTTTTTTAGTCCATTACATTTTAAAAAGTACCAAGGGGAAATAATAAGGAAACTAGCTCTATGACAACTATTGGGTCTTTGATTGACCTCCCAAAGATGTCCTTAAAGGTAATTCTCTAATTGAGCATTTGATATTACTATCCCCAATTTTTTTCCATCCTTGATCCTAATATAACATGGTATCATGACATATATACATATCTCCATGATAATATCTTTCCATCAAACCTAAATCATCATCAACATAAAGCCTTTATCCATTGCACATCCTATTACACCATCATTGGTAGCACACTCTATCAATGAGGCTATGATAGGACCTTGTTGAGAATGCTTGACTTCATATGAGGATACTCTTGTGATCAAGGAGGTCCATGATGGTATATGTGGTGGCCATGTTATTGGAATGGCCCTAGATAAGAAGTTACTCAAGACTAGATATTATTAACTCACATGGATTAAGATTCATTCCAATATGTATGCAAGTGTATATCATGTCAAAAACATGGTAATATTATTCATCTCCCCATATAATATCTTCAACCTATAATGAGCCCATGTCCCTTTTCCATATGGGGATTGAATTTAATTGGCAAGATAAATCAGACATCATTTGATGGGCACAAGTTTATCATCAAAGCTATGAATTAGTTTAAAAAATGGGTTGAATATATGCCTCTTATCTACACCATAGGTCTCCAAATCTCAAATTTTATATTGAATCAAATCACTTGTCATTTTGGAATCCCCACCAAAATCCTATTAGACAATGGCAATTCATTTAAAAATTAATAATTTGAAGACCTATGCAAGTGTTATCACATTGAGAAATTCTTTTCCATGACCTAATATCCCTGGGGGAATGGAAAAATGGAAGAGACTAATATAGAACTTCTTAATATTCTTAAGAAAATAGTTGATGATGCAAGTATAAACTAAAATTTGAAATTATACCCTACACTTTGGTCTTATAAAACTAGTGTTTGGACACCTATTGGAGCTACTCAATACTCTTTATTCTATGGAATGAAATCAATCTTTCCTATATAATTTGAACTCCCCTCCTTATGAATCTCTTTGAATCACATCATTACCAACCATAATCTCAAACAAGAAAGGCTACAAAAACTATAACTTTTAGATGAAAAATGATAGAATGCTCTAAATCACCTTTGGGCATACCAAAATAAACTAAAAGACTAATATTGCAAAAATATCTAGTCCAAATAATTTAAATTTAGTGAGCTATTTGTTAAGGAGAATTAAAGGAATACAAATGTAGAATAGGACAAAAAGGGTAAATTTGAAGAAAATTGGCTTGGTCCCTATATTATTATTGCAAAATTTGGACCAAGAGCCAATAGGTTAGCCATAATTAAATGGGATAACATCATCCATCATCCATCTCAATGCAATAAAATCCTAATGCATCACATCATATATCACAAAAATTATAATCATATTTTACAGTATATAATGTCCACATGAAGTCCATGTTAAAATATATAGATAAAAAATATGGTCCTCATGGGCATCAATGTGATACAATATATAAAAACCCATCATATAATACAAATTCACATCCATAACCAAATCTTGACTATGATCTAGGTGGTCCCCTAGGATGTTGGTGCATAAACTATGAAGAACTATCTTTGAATGTGGTTACATGTCACTCTGGTGGCATTAATACCTTATATATATGTCTCTATAATACTTTTCTTCCCATGTCAGTCACATGATCTACATCATAACCCAATCCATCCTACCTACCTTCATAGTTGTATCCCCCTCCTCCTTGGCCCTCTTGGCCACCTATACCTCTCCCATAAAGTCCCTCACCCAAGTCTACAACTTCCCAATATAACCATATAAATTCATGATATATGCATCTTAGTTATGGATCTAAATCTATAATACCACTATTTATGCCTATCTACTCTAAATCTAGGCATCTCTACTCTAGATGTGTTCCTATAAAGTATTAACCTACCCCTTTAACCCTGTGATCTATCTTTATACATTGGCCAAGTAGACATCCCTCTGTGATAGTTGTACCTATAAATGGGACATAATCATGTCCCTCTATATAATGATCCTTATAATCTCAAAGACACACACATGTACCTCTTTCTTGAGTGATTCTAATATCACTCACTCATCCTCTATCAAGGGTGTCTAGGATGGCCCTATCTTATATCTATTGTAATTCCCTCTCATTTATATTTTTCTCCCTCCAACCCCTCCCTCATCCATTTTCTAACCCCCCTCTAGGCCTCCATGATATCCCCCATTAACATACATAGCATTGAGTCCCCCTACCCATCTTATGGATCATATACTGGGGCCTATTCTCTATTCACTCACCTCTTCCCAAGTCTCCCTTGTGTCTATATAAGTCTTTACACAATACCCCTCATCACTCTATATTGATGTCTCAGTGATCCAAAACATAGAATTTTTGGTTGAAAAATATTTCAAAAACACAAAAATAACATAGTAATAATGAATTCTCTGAGAAGAGATGTTTTATTACTCAAGATCATAATACAACTATATGGTTATCTCTAGGAAGAGATGTCTGATTTCAATTTTAGGTTGCATATTCATTTATACATATTTTTAAATTAGGGGGAGGATGTGTAAGGTCAAAAATATTGAGGTATATTAAGTGGTTTGACTTCCATAATTTAAAACAATACAAAATTCAAGGAATTACTATTTTTAAAAACTTACTATTTTTAGACTACACTACTAAAATTGAAATTTGGGGCAATTCCATTGGGTTTTAAGGGGTAAAAATCCCTTTAAAAAATATAAATTACATCTCACCACATTCTCCTCATTCTTAGATTTCCAACAGTTCAAATGGCAAGTCAACTAGAGCTACGGTGAAAAATTTATGGCTCCTAGAAGTTCCATCATTAATTGGGGTGGAGCCGTCACCTAAATTGACACCTAAATTGTTGCCCAGATCACTCAGTAACCTAAGTTGCCACCTATGTGTATCACCAAGTAGTGTAATCCATTCTAAAACTCATATATGGGATTGAAGTCTAATAATCCCATGCTACCAAGTCAATGCTCTCATAATCTATACATGTTAGTGCCTTGTCTACTAGTATCCCCAACTGCAACCTCTCTTTATCACTCTAGGAAAATAGGTTCTCCTTACATATCAAATCTTATGGTCTCCCAAATTTTCCCTCCACCCAATTATGTATGTAACACTTAATAATATAATCCTTACATCTTGTGAGGTAATACTCTGTCAACATATACTAGGTAACATCTACCTCCTCAGCCCATCCAAATAATAGCTATCTATATGACATCCATGTGATATGCTCTAGATGTAAAATATCTAATTCCTACCTATATAATCACATCTCTCGTACATTCCCTCTATGTAAACCTATTATGATGTATTATCCAAATACTATGGGCTCATGAGGTTGTCTGACCACATGAGTACTCAAGGGACACTCTATTACTATATGCTCCTAGGTCTATATCTACAATAGTATATATAGACCCATTCTTATAACTTCCATATCCAATCCTATATGTAACTACTAGTATAAATGTGCCAAAACCATTATACCGCAAGAAAATACTTTGTAATCCTACACCATGTTCAACACCACATCTCCCAATCCCAAGTGGAACCATTATCCTCTCTTGTCTAGCAAGAGTATGTCAATCATAAGAGACATCACCACCAATTTCAACCTATTGATAGTGCCCTCCCTCATAAACCTATCATATCTACCCATGTATCTTGCACTATAATTTGTAACCTCCCCATTAGCCTCTACACTATCACACTAAGGGTGTGTGACCATAAATATATCATGTTCCCTCTTATAGGTAGTCAAAAAATACAAAAAACATCCTCCAAGGTGATGGTCATCTCCCCCATCATGAAGTGAAAGGTACTCATCTCCAACTATCATCTATCCACCAAGGTTGTGATCAAATCTCTATCAATCCATATTATAGGCATGGTCATGATGTAATACAACCTAATAAACTTTAGCATGCCATACTCCTCTAGTGTCAATAAATTTATCTCTTTAAAAACTTGGGGGCATTGCATTTGGGATGCCATCACCCATAAATCCTCTTACAATAGTCATGCATCCTATCATAATAGGTTCATATCATCACATTTATCCCTAGCCTATCCTATCTAATCATCCTAATACATTACATAACCCATCTATTTTTTACCTTACCATTATACCCCATCAAATATCACCCCTCGCATATATCCCCATCTATCTTACCCATACACCCTTCAACACTCTCACTTATCCTACCCTACCCTAATTTAATTTATCTTATCCTTAATCCATTTCATCCCATTCACCCCCCATTTCCTATTTTTTTTTATCATAATCCTATCTATCCTAATCCCCATCACATGTCCCTATTTCTCTAATTCTTATCAACCACCTAAACCTCCCCATCCTTCTAACCTCCATCATAATATATCTTAACTAGCTCTCACTAAATCCCATCCCAACTAACTCAATCTCTAAATCTCACTAAATCCCATCCTAACTAACTCACTCCCTAATTCTCACTAAATCCCCCCACATCCTTACCTTATCGATTCACATCATCTTATATACCCACTAACTGTCCCTTCCTTCCCACTAAGTCCCTAGCCTAACCCACATAATACCATCCAACTACCACTTAACACTTTATTTTACCCAACACAATATTGTTAATCATGAATTATCCCTCATCCATGGTAATGATAATATCATGACTTGAGTTCCAAATTATTACATAGCCACAACTATAATGTCATGATTATGTAAAATTTTAGTTCACCCCTTGCAATATTTTGATATCGCTAATCACTCCCTACAATATTACAATACTGTAAGTTGCTTGTCATGATATTACAATACCACAACTTGTGATCATAATATCATGATTTGTGAGCATAATATTTTCACTAAGGGCATTACCCTCACTTATGGTATTATACATACAACATGTACAATTAAAAAATGGTGAAATAAATGTAACAACACAAAAATTGATAGGTTAGGAATTGGCTACATACTGATGGTCCTACATTAGTCAGTCTTTAGAACTTATGACCCTCTCTCTATGATGTGACATGTGTGGGATGCAGTCCATGGTTTTAGCTCTATAGCACTAATCTCACTAAGGTTAAAATTCAAAATGACCATTTTCAATCCCTTTTCCTTATTTTTACCACCCTTTTTACCCTTATTTTATCTTTTGTTACCCATTTGACCTCCACTAAGCACCATTATCTTACCCTCTCAACTAATTTTAATCCCTAAATCCTATTTCACAATATATTATCCCATTTAATCGTCAATTATCATCCCTAAGTCTTCCATGTCATGTCCTCTCATCCCCTTATTATCATTCCCAATCTTGAATCATAACTACATTAACCTGAGGTCTCTTAAGACTATGTGGGAAACACCTAGCCATGGTATTATACCCAGGGATAGTTGAGCCACTATTAACCCCCAATCCCATCCTATCTTGGATGAATCACTCAACATTATTACATCATTCTAAACTATGAGTTTAACATAAAGTGGCTTATTATTCATAATCACTTATCCAACATTCCATAGAGGTTTCCATTTATCCTTGGCATATGTCTTTACTATGGGAATCCTTGTTAGCTTGTTACCCATCTCATCTCTTTACTCCCTAGACAATATCTATGTCTCAATAATTCTAGTCTTATCTACTTAATAAACTTACCTCCCTTATAGACATTTATTGTTTGTCTATAACTCATCTCTTGAGGCTAAGCCACTTTATCCCATAACATTTATATTTGTGGCATCCCAACCATTTATCATCATCTTAGTCTTATCCCACCTTGGGGATTTCTATTCAAGTGACCATCTGACTCATTTCTCCCTACATGCTCTCTTAAGGGGAATCATACCTACTAACAATGTCTTCGTATATGACATGGTTTTTACTTGAAATAACATTATTCCTTCTAATTTTTCCACTCATAATACCATTTCAAATAGGGTGAAAATATATGCACCTAAATTTTCTCACCCTAATAATCCTATTAAGCTCTCTAATTTAACCCATTAACCATATCACTAACCAATTAACTAATATCCTAATTCCTATACAAAATTTCCTACATCCCATGAACCTTACCATACCCTAGAAACCAATTAATTTCCCCATTAACCCACTAAATATCCTATTTATCTACTAATCTACCCACTATCCCACTTTACAATTTAAAATTTCTTTTTATTAACCTACCATTTAGCTAACCTACTATCCTAGAATTTCTTACACCCCTAGTCCCTAATCACCCACCTAATCCCTATCCTAATCCCTCAATAATCATAATAAATACCTAATGATATTATATGATTTTCTAACTCTATAATCTCCTATAACTTGGCCCCTTCTCTCTAGAAGCTTCTATTCTAGAGGCTTCCAAGGAATGTTTAATTCCTTGGAAATTCCTCCACCCTTGATCCTCATGTCTCAAGTTGGAATGTAATCCATTTATTTCCCCCCCTTGGCTTATATATACAATCCACTCCTCCATAGATAAATTAATTGATAAATCCATAAGCCTCTATTATACTTGCATTATCAGCCATTATCAAAAAAGTTCCATACTCTTGTCAAGCTATCAAACAAGTCAAATAATCCATTGAAGCCATTTGAAAGATCAATCAAGCAATCCACAATCTAATCATTTTTCATTCAAATCAGCTTGGAAATCTTATAGAGGATATCTAATGGATAAAAATATGGTAAAAATATCATTTTTTAGTGTCTGATTGTTCCTTTATCCCCTCATTTGATTTTTTTGTGTTCTTGGATTTTTATTGCTAAATATAGTAATTTTGTGAAAAATCCAAAAATACAATAATACACTCTCACTCATTTCTCACCTAGTAATAAAACTAAAAGAGCACTCAATAAGTACTCAAGTTACTAAAATCTTTCTAATTCCACCTTATCCTAATATCAGTTAAAGAAACAACCTAACTATAGGTCTAAATTACTAAAAAAGTAGTCATAAGGTCATATTTTCTAGGTTACAAGCTAGGTCACTATTGTACTTTTTTTACACATTACATGATTCAAACATAATCCAATACATAGGGGATAAATACATGATTCTAAGGCCCTCTTCTAGATAATTAGCTATGTAGGCATCATCCTTTAATAATAAGGTCATTGTAGGTTAGATCAATAATGTGTGCCCACTATCCCATTTTCCCCCAAGGTCACATTGAAGATGGAAAGTTAAGGTTTTACCATTTTACTAGGAGTTATAGTCCATCACCTAGATATGAATCCTCTAGAGTGAAGGTGAATCCAAACTTAGAAGCATTCAGGTGGTTGCATCTTGTTTGAGCACATATTCCATACAAGACACTAGCATCAAGCTTAGATACTAGCATTGATGTAAGTGTCGTAGGCTAATGCAACTATCTAGAGATCAAAAGGCACTAGATCTATAATTTGATGATTGGTTCAGAACTATCTTCCCACCTTATTTCTACATGTACTAGATCCAACACTATATTAGCATCATATATAGCTAAGTACATTATTTTATGTCATTTTACATGCAACCTAGGAATATCCCTAGATTAGAGAGTGTGTCTATTAAACATATTGGGCTTCCCCTCAACCCATATAAGATGTCTCAAACCAATGAGGGATCTAATACCTTAGATCATGATGATACCCATGTTGACAATGAAAAAAATCCTGATAGGGTTATCATATAATAATATTATGATAATGAAAATCTAGAACAAAATGACAATGACCAAGTGAATGTAATTATAATTTTTTGTGAGCACATTCGATAAAACCATGAAGATCTTGATAATATATTAAAAAATATACTTGAAGCTAAAAATTCAAAAAAAATTAGTGGATAAATCCATCCCCTTGAACACATTACAACTTAATACATCTAATGGAGGCATGGATTGTGAGTTCTAACCTTTGTTGCCTGAAATTACTATAGATACATATATTAGTAGCTTACCCATTGATTTGACATAAATAATAGTTTCAATGTTTATTACTACTCAAAAAATGTTCCAACCCCTTTGGTGACTACTCAAATTTCTAATAAAAATCCCATGGGGCTTTTAGTTTAGTCACTCCTTCAAGTCATAAAGACCTTGTAGGATATGATTACAAACATTGAATAAAAGGCTTTAAAATCTTCACGTGCTATAGATTCTCAAGATGTGTTTCATAATCATATTACACTTGAGATCTATTTTCACCCTTTTCCAACTATATTTTTTGCACCTAGTTTCACATTTTATGATGGAAAAGCTAATCCTGAACATCATCTTTGAACTTTCTATGTGGCATGCCTTGATTATGCTTCAAATGATAAAATTTTGGCCAAATTATTTCCAAATAACCTCAAGGACTATAATTTGAGATGGTTTTATGACTTACCCATCCAATCCATGAAATCATTCAATCTTATTACAATTCAATTTTTGGCACACCTTTATGTTAACATTATCAAAAAGGTTTCATGTGCTCAAATTGTAAAGATCAAATAATGATTAAATGAACTAGTCAATGAATATGTCTTGAGATATAAGACAATGCTATCCAAAATGACTAATCCTATGGTATATAAATATTAAATCAAAGTTTACCTTATCCTTTACATAAATCCATTGCTTTAAAAAAAATCAATATTTCAATTACTTATGACATTAGGATCACGAAATGAAGCTTATGTCATTAAACAAGCTCAAATATGTAGAAAACACACTAGCTGCCTATAAATCTAGTATCAAGTTTACAATTATACCAAATTATGAGGTAAAATTTCCTAAGCCTAAAATGGAAAAAACCACCATGTTTAACACAATTTTACAATAGCCTAATTGACTTGTCTTATCTAATGCATTAAGGTGATAGTTTACATGTTTACCTAAACCTCTTAATTCATTACTCCCATGGTTGCTAGAGTGTCATCTTATATTTATCCCTCTTATTATAGAGGTTGATGTAAAGATAACTATACCCATAAGATATGACGTAAATGCTTATTATGAATATCACCAAGGCCCTAAGCATTCTATGAATAGATTTTTTACCCTAAATCATAAGATCTAGGTGCTCATAAATGACCAATAGATTACATTTGATGATCATCTAAAGGAATCTAGTTCACAACCTAAAGATCATCATAAATAGAAAATATTTAATAATCCTTTACAATACCATTCCAAAAAGGAACCAGAAGTTCAAATTGGATATAGTGCACATCCTCCTCCATCATATTATAGACACCCACTAGATGGGTCATTGGTACTTACACAAGACTTATACCTCCTATGATTCATAAACCTGTCATTTTATTTTATAAGGATGATGACTTTAATCTCCATTCTCTAATCATTAGAGAATACATTGATAAACACCCTATATGTAGTATTATGACTGATAATGGTGTAAGTAAAAATGTTTTCACCATGACATTACTTATGCATTTGGTTTATATTCATCATAATTTACACCCCTCTAATAGATCAATTATAGAATTTGATGGGACCTCCCAGAAGGTTCTTGGCAAGATTGATTTACCTTTACAAGTTGACCCAAACACATGGTTACTAATTTATCATATATATATTATACAAGTGTCTTTGACATGTTTTTAGGATGACCTTGGATACACACTCTTCAAGCAGTACCTTCTATAGTACATGGGTGTGTTAAATACATTAACACCAATCAGGTAATCATAGTTTTTGGTATTCAATATGAGCATCCTATTAAACAAGATAAATTCATACCTAGGTACTTAATTATCAACCATGTTAAGGATAATACATTATAAAAGGGAAAGAAAAAAGAAATCTCATTTATTAGGCATCCATTACTTGAGATACCTTTACATCAGAGATAGGTAGTGGGTTACATATGATCCTCATATTGTATGCACCATATTTAATATTTTAGAGCACATAAACATGTTCTTACTATTTTTGTTCTAAATAAATCACATAATACATAGATATGGGTTATAAGAACCCCTATTCATTCTATTGATACTTCATGACCCCATAGTCCCAGTATATACATTGAACATCATATATACTACTGTGATAGATATTGCACCTATAGATGTTCTTTGATAGTACTACTATTTTCTTTCAGCAAGTGGGGAGATACCTATGATCATCCTTTATATGAGATCACATGATGATCTTATATAACTCTTTCAAAAATATGAAAAAAATTCAAAAAAATTCAAAAATCCAAAAACTTTTTTGGCACCTACATGTTCTCTTAGCTCCTTGGCACCTATTTATTAGTTCCATGTTGAGATCTAGCATATCATTTAATCCTACATACACATACATAGGTATACATAGATACATGATATACTTATGGGTGTTTGGATTTCCCTCTACTCACATCATTAGTATATTGGGTGAATCTATCCTCTATGATCTTGATATATATAGGTTATATGATTCGATGATCACTCTACACTATCATGTTTGAGCTTACCCATGTACTTACATATGCCTATTATTTATGGTTATACATTACATGTTAGGTTGTGGAGCTAAAAGCTTCAACTATGCAGACATGGAGGAGGTTGTTGAGTTCCAGGGATACTGGCATCGATAGTGTAACCGACATCAGTCATCTACAGTGCAGAAGGGAAATTGGCATCGGCAGGAGGTCGGCTGATGTCGGTCACCTCCAGGTAGACAGGGACTGATGTCAGTCACCTATGCAGTTCTAGAAATGTTCATTGCATGAACAGTTAGTTTGTTGAACCGAGTGTTTGCATGTAAAGGCTATTTTTGGTCTTGAGTTGCGAGTCTAATTATTGTAAATTAGAAGTCTAAGTTATTGTTTAGTGTGAGATCTATTTATAGACCCATTGGCATGTATTGTAAAGTGTGTGCTAGTTAGAGTTGAGCAAGTGTAGCTCCTTCTAGTTCCACAGATGAGCAAATAGAGGAAGGCAAGGAAGATCCTTCCAATTGTAAGAACAGGGTGATCTACAGGTTGTTGCAAGATCAAGGAGAAGTTCTACATGTGTAAGTAAGATCATTTGAGTTGTAGGTTGTTGCAAGCTTATGGGAGATCTACTTGAAGTACTTTGAGTACTTGTGTATTGGCAGGGTTATTACTGACTAGTTAGAGGTGAACACCAACTCTATGTTTGAGTTGTGTGTTGGGACTATTTTTGGTAGGAGAATGAACTCTTGAGAATAATTACTGTACACTTGGTGTGGGAAGCCTAAAAGGTGTGGAAGAGTGTGGTGTCTCTTCATTGTATTCTTTTCTAGATGAGTATTAATATAGTTTGTGTTGTTTCTCATATTCTGTGTCATTTGTGAATTCTAGTTACTTATTACTTCTGGTTAATTCCGCATGTTTAGTTGCTAATACAAGGTAATCATATTGTGCTCTTATTGAGGAGCAAGATCCTGACAAGTTGGATCAGAGCTGTTTGTTGTTCTTGATTCCCCATCAACTGGTATCAGAGCTTTTGGTTGGGTTACTAACAAGTGTTTTAGATCTGGTTTGTGTGTGTTGATTACAGGTTACTCACAGGGGTTTCTGTTTGAGTGGGAGTATAGCAATGGCAGAAGAAAGTAAGCTATGAATGGAGAAGTTTAATGGCAAGAACTATCAATTATGGAGGATTCAGATTGAAGATTATCTATATCAAAAAGATTTGTACTTACCATTGGGTGGGATTGCATGCAAGCCCACAGATATGAAGGATGAAGAATGGGAGGTTCTTGATCGGAAGGCTCTGGGATTTATAAGGTTGAGCCTTGCATCGTCTGTGATTTCCAACTTATCACAGGCTAAGACAACGATAGAGTTGATGGAATATTTGGCAAATTTATATGAAAAACCCTCAGCTTCAAATAAGGTATTTCTTATGAAGCAATTATTTAATTTGCAAATGTTGGAAGGTGGATCTATTCATAGTCATCTTAGTGATTTCCATGGTTTGGTAAACTAGTTAAATTCATTCAATATTGTTTTTGATGATGAAATTAAGGCTCTCTTAATCTTATGCTCATTACCTAAAAGTTGGGAGAATTTGGTAATGGCAGTTAGTAATACTGCGTCTACTTCAAAAATCTTAAAAGTGGATGATGTTGTGAGTGTCATCTTAAATGAAGAAATTCACAAGAAAATCATAGGTGAATCATCAGGAAATGCTTTGAGTGTGGAAAGAAAGGGAAGGCAAAGAGAGAAGATCGAGCATGGGAGATCAAGGTCTAAGATAGGTAGGAGTCCAAATCTAGGTATGGCAGAATAACCTATTGGAAATGTGGAAAGCAAGGGCAGTTAAAGAGAGATTGCAGGTTGGATGAAGATCAGCATGAAGGACATGAAGAAGCAGATGTTGTAGATTATGTTACACAGGATGCTCTGGTATGTTCCTTAGATAAAGTATAATCTTGGGTTTTAGATTCTGGTGCCTCTTTCCATGCATCCCCAAATAGGGATTTTTTTCATGAATATGTCCAGGGAGACTTTGGAGAAATTTATTTAGGAGATGGTAAGCCTTGTCAAATGGTTGGCAAAGGAAAAGTGAAGCTAAAATTGTAGACAGGGAGCACATGGGTGTTGAAGGAGGTCATGCATATCCCAATCCTAAAGCGAAACTTGATTTCTGTTGGAAATTTGGGTGATGAGGGTTACACAACAACTCTCACAGCGGACTCTTGGAAGGTTACCAAGGGTGCACTTATTGTAGCAAGAGGTAAGAATGTAGGTATGCTTTATCTATCTACTTGTATTACTGATTCTCCTTCTGGTTTATCTACTTCAGTTGTAGATTTGAAGATGTGGCTTAATAGGCTTGGTCACATGAATAAGAAGAGGATTCATGTTCTTGAGTCAAAGCGTATGCTTTCAGATTTGGAAAGCATGGATCAAGATTTATGTATGCAGAAGAAGAAAGTGATGTTTCTTAAGAAATCTGATGTTTGTGACAAGAATAGGAAAGCCTTGGTTTTCAAGGAGAAGGTGATGGACAAAGATTAGCATAAGGGGCTAAAGAATTCTAAGCAAATCAAGGTTGATATAGACAAGGGTTTGATCCAAAAGGAGCTCACGAGTAAAGGTCATCGCTCACAAGTAAAACACAGAGACTGACGTTGGTTAGAAAACTAATGTCAGCATCCAGATAGGGACCGATGTCAGCTATGTGCAGCCTGACATTAGTGACTCAGGATAGATAAACATTGGCATCATTCAAGGGGAATTGACGTCAGTGATGAGGCAGTCACATGGAACTGATGTCAGTCGAGTGCAGACTAAGATGTGACTAGCATCGGTCACTGAGATGGATTTTGGGTGGATAGAAAGCTATCAAGGAGTCTCAAGCACCCATATGGAGGACTTAAAGGGTAAGTAAGCCTCAAATTCATCATTTCCCTTCTTTACACTACTTGTTGCTCACTGATGGTCAAGAACCAGGAAGTTATCAAAGAAGTAGAACAGGTAGATCCAGGAAACAGTGGCAGCTTGGCATGGATGAAGGATGTGATTCCTTAGAGGAGAACCAAACAGGAGTTTTTGGGTAGAGTTGCCAGCTAGAAGAAAGCACTGAGAGATGAATGGATGTTTAGGATAAAGAAGAGCAAGAATGGACAGATGAGACGAAAGGCCAGGGTATATGGTCTTGAGTTAGCTACAGGACAATGGAGGTTTGACCATTGTATTTCTCTTTACCAGGTTCGATAATATTAGCTACATTATCATGTTACTGTATTATGTGCTTATTGTAGGGTTACATATTCAGGGAGTTGTTAAACCAAAGGTAAAGCTAGTTTAGAGGTGTGTCATGAGGAATCTGGGAGCAATAAGATTCTTTGGCATGAGTGTTTTCTAAGGACATGGAAGGTGATAGGTTGATTTTATCTCTAGATGATTGTGTGAAACCGGTTAGCACACCGATGGTTGGATAGTTTTATGAATAGTCTTGATTCACATAATGAGGTTAAGTGCATGGTATGTACTAGACCTGAGATTTCCCAAGTAGTGGGAGTTGTCAGAAAGTTTGGAGCCAATCCAGGAAAAAAGCACTGGAGGACAGTTTAGTGGATTCTTAGAGGGACCAATAGTAGGTGCACATGTTATGCAGGGTCAAGTTATTTTCTACATGGGTTTGTAGATGTGGATGTGGCAGGTGATTTGGATGATAGGAGGTGCACCATAGGATTTGTGGTGGTTGGTCTTCAAGAATGATTTTGAAGAGGGATACAAAGCCAATGGAACAAACTAGATGATGTACAGGTACAGTTGTAGCTGTTTATCTCCAAGTGAGAGATTATTAGGTTGTGGAGCTAAAAGCTTCAACTATGCAGACATGGAGGAGGTTGCTGAGTTCTAAGGATATCAACATCGGCAGTGTAACCAATGTTAGTCATCTATAGTGCAGAAGAGAAACTAGCATCGACAGGTGATCGACTGACGTCGGTCACCTCCAGGCAGACAGGGACCAACGTCTGTCACCTGTGCAGTTTTAGAACTATTCATTGCATGAATAGTTAGTTCATTGAACTAAGTGTTTGCATGTAAAGGCTATTTTTGGTCTTGAGTTGCGAGTCTAATTATTGTAAATTAGAAGTCTAAGTTATTTTTTAGTGTGGGATCTATTTATAGACCCATTGGCATGTATTGTAAAGTGTGTGCTAGTTAGAGTTGAGCAAGTGTAGCTCCTTCTAGTTCCACAAATGAGAAAATAGAGGAAGGCAAGGAAGATCCTTATAATTGTAAGAACAGGGTGATCTTTAGGTTATTTCAAGATCAAGGAGAAGTTCTACATGTGTAAGTAAGATCATATGAGTTGCAGGTTGTTGCAAGCTTATGGGAGATTTACTTGAAGTACTTTGAGTACTTGTGTACTGGCAGAGTTATTACTGACTGGTTGGAGGTGAACACCAACTCTATGTTTGAGTTGTGTGTTGGGACCATTTTTGGTAGGAGAGTGAACTCTTGAGAAGAATTACTGTACACTTGGTGTGGGAAGCTTGAAAGGTGTGGAAGAGTGTGGCATCTCTTCATTGTATTCTTTTCTGGATGAGTATTAATATAGTTTGTGTTGTCTCTCATATTCTGTGTCATTTGTGAATTCTAGTTACTTATTGCTTCTGGTTAATTCTGCATGTTTAGTTGCTAATACAAGGTAATCATATTGTGCTCTTATTGAGGAGCAAGATCCTGACAAGTGGGATCAGAGTTGTTTGTTGTTCTTGATTCCCCATCATTACATAGGTCACTTTATATGCTATGCACTTAAATTTATTTACTAACATATTTGATCCATGGGTCACTATAACATGTTTATTTTGGTTGATTAAGCTTTTCCTTTACACACTTCCTTGAGTGTTTTGCCTTGCTATTGTCTTGTTTCTTCAAGCATTCACATATGTTCCATTGTATGCAGTTTTTAGGCCTATGTTTTCCTTATTGGACTTTTTTATATGTCATTACATTATATGTAAATATAAATATGTCATTCCTTAATTTTGTGGATATTTGACTAATTCATATCCATTCAATTTTTTGTCATTTGAACATGCCCCTTATTTTCAGTCTCCTTAGACCATTACCTTTTGACTTGCTTTTAAGTGCTCTTGTGTGTGTGATTGTTTGCTTATTTAGTTTATATTGTTACTATCTAGATGTTTTAATGATCTTTATCATGCATGCATACATGTGATCACATTATTTCTATGTGATTAAATGTTACATTTACTTAGACATGTTTCTTTATATATGTTGCATGGTTACAATCATATATTTATAGTTGTCTTACCCTTTTAAGGTGAGATAACTACCATCTACTATTTTTCCCTCGCCTCAAAGAAGGGAATATTAGTGGGGGCATGTCATGGTGATATGGCTTCCACATTTTTTACAATTTCTAGATTATACTGGGGGTATGCTTTAGAATCATGTTCTCCACACTCTCAAAATATATGGTACTTACACCAATTTGTAGATTTAGTGGGGACATGTCATGGTGAAAAATATTCCACACATTAAAAATTTTAGATTCAGTGGGAGAATTTTTTGGAAGAATTTTCTCCACATTCCTTTAGTACGGTAATCATAATTCATAGATTTAGTGGGGTCATGTTTTGGAAGCAAGTTATCCACACCTACTCATTTTTCAACATCTATAGTTTACAATGGGGGGGCATGTTTTAGAAACATGTCCTCGACATTGGTGCTTATATCAGTTTCATATTTCTACATATATAGTGGGTGCATTATTTGGAATCTTGTCCTCCATAGTTACACAATTTTTTGCATTGGCCAAAACACATAATTATATTATTTTGATACACATTTATGGTAGAATTATATACATGGTACCATTATTGCGCACAATTTTAGCATGAGACAAATCTAAGGTGCATATTTTATGTATAATGTGACTAATGTTACAAAATCTAAATCAAATTTAGATTCTAAAACTATTGCACATATTGATACCTAATATACTTTTATTGAATTTAGCAAGCCAATCTATTGTAGTAGTTGGTTCACCTTTTATTATGGTTTGAATGATTAAATCACTCAATTTTGTCAAGTTTTTAGTTTAGACTTGATCATCCAAAATCAACAAGTTATGATTATCATTGGGTTATAAGATTGAGTAAATTTCAACTACTCGGTGGAACTACTTTTGCTCCAAATTTGGGGGCATGTGCCTTCTAACATCTCTCTCTCTATCTCCTTGGATATATTCACTTTAAATAGTTATATATTTACCCTAATCTCAATTTTAAATCATTACATTGATACATATTTTATAAAAATAACTTCGTAATAGGCAAGGCAATTACATAGACACATAGGTGTACTCATAAACCTTTAAATTTTAATTTTAATTTATTTCAAGTACTTTTGACCTAGATTATATGCACTAATTATACACTATATCATTCTCTTGGTTATAAGTCAATCACAGCAAAGTACCCAAACCTAGCTCTAGAAAAGCACTCAAATTTAACTGAATAAAATACAAGGTGTGTATACACACCCAATTACTTATTACTTTATTTTAAAATATAAATTTCATTACTAGATTAAATGGGGACAAATTTAGATGATAATTTGTGATTATATAGCACCTCAATCTTGTACACTTGGTAAACACATTACCCTAGGTGTTCCTCTTAGTTATATACATGCATTACTTTTGTAAGCCTCACATCTACTATTTATTATTCCCCTTGTCCCATCTCTTATTCCAACTAGCCTTATATTGATGGCATATAAATTCGATCTTTCCTAGAATGATTAAAATGTACCTAACTTATACCTTTAAAATTTGTGAGCCTATGCCTATTCTCCTTCTCCCTAGACACTAACATCTAGGTCAGATAGTAGCATTGACATTACTATCTTAGCTTGACACAAGGGTCTAATGCCCTAAAGTCATCTAATTTTATATTATCATATTAATGGTTAGCCTAAGTGCATTAATTTGAGTTATCTCTTGATAAGATTGGTATAAATATAATGCCTACCCCCACTCATTCCTCACCTAGAAATCAAACCAAAAGAACACTAAAGAAGCACTCAAGTTATTGAAAGATTTCCTATTTTTCCTTACCATGCTATAAATAAAATTAATAACCCATATATAGGTATAAATTACTAAAATGAAAATCATAAGGTCATATTTTCCAAGTTACAATCTAGGTCACTATTGTACTTACTTTGCACATTGCATGATTCACACATGAGCCAACATGTAGGGGAGAACAACATGAGTTTAAGGCCCTCTTATAGAGTATTATCTATGCATGTAGTGTCCTTTGATATTAGTTTCATTATATTTTAGCTCAAAACCATGTGCTCGCTAACCCATTTTACCCCAAGGTCACATTGAAAATAGAAAGCTAGGGTTTTACCATTTTACCAAGAATGATAGTCCATGACCTAGATATAAATGCACTAGAGGGAAGGTGAGACCAAACCTAGAATCATCTAAGTGGTCATTATTGTTCACTCCAATATACTCCTTACCATGAGATACTTGCAAGATTAGACATTCCTTGAAAAGGGGAAAGTGGAGATAAATATGAACTTTCATGCTCTATTTTAGGACTGATCTAGGATCAACTTAGGGAACAGATGTAGGTATTAGACTTCAAAAACAAATTTTTCTTGAATATTATCTAAGATATGATTTATTACCAATATAAGCTTAATACACTCTAATTCACACAATTTAAATATAGTTATGAATACTTTGAGTTTTGAGATTGTTTTTTATAAACATAAGGGGAAAGGGGCATTTTAGAACCACTAAATAAACATAAAAGAGAGGGAAGTGTAAGGTAAAAAAGGATGCCTCTAGGTTTGAAATGAGATCAATGCAATGGTCTTGAACTAAGTGACTCTACCAAAAATATACCACTATAGGCTAATTTTCACTAAAATTATACCTCTAAGAACATATAGTGGGGAAAGTCTAAGGGAAATGGGAGTATGCCTTCAATGTGAATTACTACCAAAGATTAGTAATAGGGGTTTATTTTTGAAAACACATGAACATCATATGAAAATTTGTAGTAGGCACAAAAATTATCAATACTTATGAAAACATAAATGAAAACACTCATATAGATAATATAATAGCTAAACATATCATAATAATGACAAGCATAAAGTGACAAAGTGTTAATAAAATTAACTAAGCATTGTTGATCATTTAAACATGAAGATAAAATAAAATTGAACACAAAATAGACCCTTTGTATAAATAGAGATTATACTCCTTTTAAAGAGTGAAAAAATTCTATAATAATTAAGATGGGCTACTATTATAATCTAGAGTGCAAAAATAAACATAGGTGAAAGCTTGGCAACAATCCAATAGCACTTTCGAGAATTTTTTGGTCAACCCCTAAAATACAATACAACTCTTATATAAATAGATATGTATTGAGGCTTAACTCCAAAAAACATGAGGATCCCATCTTGGGCTAGATGACCACTAATTTTAGTTAAACCATATTTCAAAAATTGAACCAAAATAAATTCCAAAAAACCCACAAAAAATCTATGAGGGACCACTTCTAAACACGTAGAGGTGTATAAGAGGGGCCAACTCCCAATTGATTCAATTAAGCACTTCTAGATTTTAGTGCATTTACCATGAGGTTGAACTCCTTGTCCAACTTGGCCAAGTTCATTGGAGGCTTCATGAAAATCACCTATTATTGAGCTACCAATCACTAGGAGATATAAAAAGTTACTTACATCAAGGCCTAAAATCTTGAAACTTGGTTGATGCTCCTAGTGGACTAAGTTGATAGGTCTATCACCACACAAGCTTATTCTTGGTTCTCCTTAGCCACTTTCTCCCTCATAATCTAGTTAAATTGACCCATGTGGACTCTAAATTACCCTTGGTTGAGTAGAATGCCATCCAGGTGGAATAACACTGAGACATTGACCTCCCATAAGTAGGTCAATATCTTCTTCTCACCCTTTTACAAGGGTTATATTGTAGTGTAGGCTAAGTCTAGCCACTCCTCCATCACTACTCACATGTTCCCACATAAGTTTGGTATAACCCATAATCTAAGGTTGGCATTAATTTGAGCTCTAGGAACATCTCCTAGTTAACCACTATCTATAGCTTCTGACACTTTCACCAATCTCCATGATCCTCACCATGTAGGCTTGCATTCATTATATAATTATGTTAGTCTTATCTTAAGTCCCCATTACTTTCCTAAGGATTGAGAAAAGTAGTAGGAGGGTGTCATTGACATGCCCAGTTAGTTTGATTAGGATAACACTCTTCACTTAGGCCTCGAGAGTTTGGACTTGGATCTACATATCCTTGAACACTTTCTCGGACATGTCATGGGTAGCTCATAGAATGGATAGTGGGTCCTTTACCATAATTTATTTCCAAGGATCAATCATCACCTTGGTGAGGGAAAATAGATCTTAATGGATCTACCATATCATTAGGTTCCCCTCCTATACCAATCTCTAAGTGATCATCATATTCATGCTCTGTGAGGCTATATCAAAACTCCATTACACATCTAGGTTCTCTAGACATCCATCTATGTCTTATGTGACCTATAACCATCCCTTAGGTGGTTGTGGGTATAGGAGGTGTGGATGATATGGTTGTGAAGAGTAGAGTATGAGGTGGAGGGAAGATGGTAGAAGTGGAAGGAGTGAAAGAGGAAAGGAATGGAGGTGTAGGGGTCATTAGGTATAAAGGAGGGAGAATGAAATGGGAGACCATGGGAGCATTTGACTCATCATTATTCCTATGTGAGGTTCACCTAAGGTGATATTTTCCTTAGGAACAAGTTATGAAATAAAAGGGACAAGATAAGCTAGTTGAAGGCAAATTCAATGGGGCCTTTGGTAAGGGAGAGAAAGGTTCATGGAGCCAATAATTGGGATTATAATAATATGGATGGAGGAGTCATCATGGATTTTAGAGGATTTGGAACTATAATTAAAGGACTTAGGGCTAGAATCAAATTATGGGTTTCCTTCTATTTATTCTTTGGCCTCTTTCTTGGGTTAGCTCCAACTAATGTGGTGTATGGTTTGACTATGATGGTGGGGGATGTAAGGGTTGAAGGTAGAGCATGTATATCCATGGAGGGGAACATTAGGATAATTAGAGTGGGAACCAAGAGGGTCCTTGCTAGAGGGGGAAATCTCCCAAAGGCTATAGTTACACCTTCTATTGATGGCATGCCCAAGGGAGGCACCGAGAGGACTCTAGGTTGTGAGATAAGAAGAGAGAAAGGGAAAAGGGAAATGAGGATGATCAAAAGGATTGAATCCAAGAGTAATTAGTTGAAATATGGAAGATATATAATGGGAAATAGATGGTGAGATGGAGGTGAACTAGTGGTCATTAGAATAGGGAGTTAGAATGTGAAAAGAGTAAGGGGTTGAATAATGAGAGGATATGGAGGAGTGAGTGAGAGAACCTATATGGGTGCCTATTAGGAGCCTCATTTGAGGCACATTCTTAAGCTATTATTTATATTGAATCTTAGAGGCTATTATGCTAATGGTTGAGTGGGTTGTGCTTGGGTGGCTTAGCATCGTGTAGTCTAGGTTTGGCTCTATTGAGGATTGGTCACTAGTGTTACTGGAGGAGGTAAAGGTGGAGATTAAGGATATAATGCCACTAGAGGAGGCAAAGGTGGAGAAAAAAGATCAACTAGAGGAGGTAAATGTGGATCTTGAGGAGCTGGGATCATTAGCAAAAGTAGAGTGGGAATTGGGGCTATATCTCAAAGAGGAAAAGGTAGCAAGACACCCTTAAAAATTCTTCAAGAGATGGATAGAGCTATTAGAGTTGGGTCCTCTAGAGACTAAGTAGGATATGTAGGGTTTTCCAAGGATATTACTAGATCCTTATTACCATTTTTATTCTTCTTAGTTGTTATCTAACATAGTAGCTCTTGGTCATCATTGGCATTCAGATAAATCTCATCATCATCCTTGACTTGATGGTCATAGTTGATGTTGAGCAAAGTCAAATATTATACCAAATGGACTTGAATCACTCCTTTATAGTCCCACTATTGAATCTTATATTTTTTGAGCATGAATGACTCTTACCTGACTACCATATTTTATATAGAGGGGAAGTTCCTATAGATGTGTCCTCTTATGGTGATCAAGAGTTAATGGCATGCCTTATATTGATATCATACACAAAATTAGAAGATAAAATTCCCTATTTGATAGGTGGTCTCTTGCTCTACTAATAATTTAGGGATATAATATGATAGGCATATGGGTGTTGGAGGAATTCTACAAATTAGATCACTATGTCATCTTTATATAACTAGTAGTCCCCAATGGTTGTGATGGAGTCTCAGATTATATTTGAGAGTTGAGGCATGGGGGATTAATTGACCTCTTAGTAAACCACTAGGTAGAAGTGGTCATAGACATCCTAGACATGCTAGTGGAATTGGTTGCTATATATCTTGTAAAAGACCATGTGAATAGTTTGGCCATAAACAAACCACATAAGAAAGGCCAATAACTTGAATGAGAGTGTCCATAGATGACATCAAGTAGGTATCTCATCATGTAAAAGTCACCCCCATTTTATGAATTTGTAATAGCATAGATGAACTTGAAGCTAATCAATCCTCTAATGTCTAGGGTTTTAGAGTGAGTCAAGATCATGTGTAGTAGGGGCACCCACATCTCATTGACATAATAGTAGTTTAAGTCTCCAAACAACCAGTTTAGTAGGATCATGCCTACTCAAACCTCCTCTCATAAAGTATTGACCATATAGGCATTGATATTTTCTTCATTAACCCACTTGGAGTTGGGGTTATTGGCATAATCATGGAGTACGTAGATCTAGTGATAATTTATGCAGACCAACACAACTAATACATTTTATGAGAACAAAAAGTCTAGGAAAGAGTAGTATGCCTTGAAGGCATTCCTAAACATATCAACAATTTTGTGTTAAGAGGTGGGTGAACACACCCAAAATTTAATAACATCTTGCATGTGGATAGCCTTCTATAGGATTTTTCCTAGTAGGTTAGTGCAAGGAAATGCCTTTGGTTAGACACAAATATATTAATTTTGCATATTTTATAGGATCAAAGGGCACCCTTGTATTCAACAAACTAGTCATTAGTGTTGGTAGAATCCTTTGGGACTTAATCAATTACTTTAAATATGCCATTATAGTATTTTTACCTAGTTAAACTAGTAGGTAAAATGGTTTCATAGAAATAAAGACCAACCTTTAGGTTGGAGGATGTAGCATCCATTAGAGTAGGATAGAGGAAAAATTAGAAAGATTTAGGAATTGAAGGTGTGAGATATAGGGGTTTTATGTATTTTTGAAGGTAATAAGTCTAAGATTTATTCTAAAGCAATAATGGTAATAATCATTGGGCTTAATTTAGGATTTATAAGCATATGCACACATATCCTTACATTAATGGTGTTTGGCAGTTCACTGATAACTCCTTAAACAAATAGGTTAAACCTTGTCCCTGCTTAGTGCGAGTGAACAATTATTTTATTAATATTTGAAAAAAACAAGTACATAAGGGTGCCTTTACTCTGTTAACCCTTTTACATTTCAAACATTGATTTATATAGATTTTACCAATGACTGGTAAAAACAACTAATCCTATAACCAACTATTTATGGGAAATCAACTCGTAAGGTAGTTCTAATTAATAAATATAAAACATGAAAACTACCTAAAATTAAACTAAGTAATTTTATTTTATGGGGGTGTCTTTACTAAAAGATGCATTCCCCATTAATAACAATATTTATTAACCTACCAAAAATCTAGCCTAATGTTAAGACTTTGGAACAAGTCCTAACAAACCCCCCTATGATCCAAAGTTAGGTCTTTAGACACATACCAAACATTTTTCTAAATTTTTCAAATTTGATTATGTCAAGGGGTTTTGTGAAGATATCATCTATCTAATCAACAGTTGGGAAATATATTGGATCAAGAGCTTTCTTTGCCACTAGCATTCATAGATAATGGTATTTGACATCCATATGTTTTGTTTTTGCATAAAACACTGGATTCTTGGACATGTTGATTGCACTTTGATTATCAATGTATAATTGTGTAGGAGAAAACTAAGAAACTTGAAGATCTTCAAGAATACGATGAAGATAAACAATTTCTCTAAAAGCATCCCATGTTATAATATACTCTAATTCTGCTGATGAATTTGCCACTATATCCTATTTCTTACAACACCAAACAATGGCAGTTAAACCCATATGCATAGTGTATCATATGGTTGACACTCTGTCATCTACACATCTACCAAAATATGCATCACAATATCCAACAAGTTTGAATTTCTTGTTGCAGTGGTATTCAAGGCCATATGTTTTCATTCCTTGAAAGTAACAAAGTACTCATTTTGTTGCATGCCAATGAATTTCTCTAGGATCATGCATAAACTTAGATAAAATTCCAACTAAAAATGAAATATCGAGCTTAGTAGTCATCAAGTATATCAAACCTCCCACCAATTGTCTATATGTGGTGCCATCAAAAAAGGCACTGCTATCATCCTTAGATAATTTCAAATTACTTTCCATGGGAGTGAGGCTAGGTTTGTAATCACTCATGCCAAACCTATCTAATAACTCATAAATATACTTAGTTTGTGAAATGAAAATACTATGCTCTTTTTGAGTTACCTCTATGCCTAGATAGTAGTGAAGAAGTCCAAGATCTGTCATCTCAAACCCATCTTTTAATTCCTTCTTCACATACTTGTTATGGTTTTCATTATTACCTGTGATAAACAAGTCATCAACATAGAGAACAAGTATCACCATTTTATTACCCTGCACTCAAAAATAGAGATTATCATTAGATTCACTATGATTAAAACCAATGGATTTCAAGTATGAATCCATTTTATCATACCAAGCCCTAGGTGCCTATTTGAGCCCATACAAAGCTTTTATCAATTTACACACTTTGTGTTCAGCACCCACCTATTCAGAACCCTGAGGTTGTTTCATATATACTTCTTCCTGTAAATCACCATTTAAAAAAGCACTTTCTACATCTAATTGATGTACTTTCCAACCATTTTGTGCTGCTAAGGCAAGTACCATACAAATAGTGTGTCATTTGGCAGTTGGTGTAAATGTTTCCTCATAGTCAAAACCTTCTTGTTGCGCATGTCCTTTTGTAACAATTCTTGCCTTATGTTTATCAATGGAGCCATATAATTTATACTTAGTCCTATAAACCCATTTACATCTAATGGGTTTAACATGTGGAGGAGGATCAAATAAAACCCATGTATTATTATTAAGTATGGAATCATACTCACATTTCATTGCCTATTGCCAAACATATTTAGTAGAAGCCTCCTCAAAAGTGGATGGCTCAGTGGAATAAGTAGTAACAACCATAGCATAGTTTACCTATTTTAAAGAATTCTTGGGCCCTGTTAAACCAACTTCATCTACTTTCAAGTCAAAAAAAGTACTTTAAACCCATTTTGGATACGTAGTCAAATTATTCAAATCAGGGACTCCAAAATTCTCATCATGTGCATCATTCAAAGGGGGACTTAGAGAATTTTCAACAATTTCTAAGTCATCAATCTGTGAACTTGTAGATGAAGGAGAGGAAAGTGAAGAAATTTGAGTTTCATACCACAACTTTGAAGATTTATACCCATTATTCAAACCCTTATCTCTTTTTTTATTTTTCCTCTCTAATCTATCAAGTTGTGAATCAATCTCTATAGTGTTCAGAGTCTCGAACTCATCAAATATAACATCTTGACTCACAATGAATTTGCCTATATCCTATGCAAGAAAATGAAACCCCTTTTTATCTTTAGAATAACTAAGAAAGATGCATTTTTGAATTCATAGTTCCAACTTAGTTCTATGTTTAATAGGAACCAAAGCAAAACAAAGACATCCAAACACTTTCAAGTGTTTAACTTTTGGTTTAAACCCATACCATGCCTCATATGGAGTTTGTCCTAAAAGTGCAATTGTGGGTTACCTATTTCTCAAATACATTTTAGTACCAATGGCTTCTACCCAAAACTTATTATCAAGCTATTTATAGTGCAACATGGCACATGTTGTGCCCTCTAAAGTTCTATTCATCTATTTAGATACTATATTTTGTTATAGAGTACAAGCATTACTATATTGTCAATGAATGCCATATTCTTGATAATAATCTAAAAATTCATTTGAGGTATACTCACCTCCATTATATGAATGAAGAGTGGCCAAATGTGAACCCGTTTCTTTTTTGACTAAGTGTAAGCAATCAACAAACTTAGTGAAAACTTCATATTTTTTTTCATAAAAAATACCCAAGTCATCCGAGAAAAGTCATCAATAAACAAGACAAAGTATCTACACCCACCAATGGTTGAATTTTTCATGTCACATACATCACTATGAATTAACTGTAAACATTTGTTAGCTCTTCGAGATGACTGTTTAGGAAATTTTTCCCTATTTTGTTTGCCTAAAACACATGACTCACAAAGAATACTATCTTTGCAAAAAGTGGGCAACCCATTCACCATACCATATCTCTACAAATCTAATAAAGAGTGGATATTAAAATGTCCATAGTGGAGATGCCATAACCGCTGTGTAGACATAGTACTTATACCTATGTCAACAAATGCCGCAAGTTCTATAGTGGGGAGAAGCACTTTACAATGCAATCTAACCAAGTTTCCATCTTCATATCCTATATAAATTATTTTATAATCATCCTTCACTAAATTAATTTAAATGAGCCCATTTTCAAGCACTATTTGATATCTTTTCTTTCGAATAACTACCAAATAAAGTAAGTGTTTCTTCAATGTGGGAACATACCAAACATCCGCCAAGTATTTTATAGACCCATTAGGAAGAAGAATCCAAATAGATCCAATTATTAGTGGTGTATGCATAGACTTATCTGCTAAGGCAAATGGAGAGGGAAAAGCTTCCTTGAAAGACCAAAAGAAATCTCTCTTAAATGTCATGTGTTTGGTTTCTCTTGTGACTAAAACCCATACATCTATGAGCTCATCTCTAGCCTCATATTCAATATAATCAATGTGCTCCAAAGTAGTGAATGCAGATTCATGGGCAACATTACTAGATTCATCATAGTCATGATCAACATACTAAGCAGAGTTAGACTTAGTCACTTTTTATGGCCTCTAAATTTTATCAAAAGGAATCCTACATTGTGAGGCAATGTGACCAAATTTCCACATCTATAACACTGAATGTCTGATCCACCTCGACCTCTGCCCCTATATGAGTTGTGACCATTTCCTCGATCACTTGTTTCATGTGAATGTGATTAGTTAGATTGTTGATTATTTGAATGACCCCTACCTATATTTTGATATCTACCTCCTCTATAACCTCAACTCCCTCTACAACTGTTTCCTTTGTTATTTTGATGCCACCCAGATGAAGATGAACTAGGCTTTGACTCTTAAACATGGGATTCTTTAGTTTTCTTAGATTTCTTGAGTAGAGAGAGATCATGTTGGATGAGCAACTCAGCCAAATTATCAAAGGTGATGCTTGTGATCTTGTCAGAGACATGCAACATTTCAACAAAATTCTTATATGACCCAGGTAGTCCTTTCAAAGCAACAGTAACTATGAGGTCATCATTTATTTTCCAAACCCAACCTTAATGTACTCAGTAGTGATATTTTTCAACTTAGACATATATTATCCCATATCCCCATCTTCATCTAATGACAAAGCAAACAACTGCATATGAATATCTATCTTCTTATGCTTAGGTTTCCTTTCATACAAATTTGACAATGTTTTCCATGCAGTGTAACTATGAGGAGAATTTTCAATATGAACATAAGTATCACGAGTACAATAAAATTTAATGAGAGCTAAGGCCTTAGAATCATGTAAATTAAATATATCTAATTTAGCCTGTTCTATTGGTAATGTGAGATTTTCATTCTTTACAATATCCCATAACTCATTAAAAACTAGTGAAGCCTCCATCAATCATTTCCAATCAAAATAATTGGAAATTGTTAATCTATCACCATCTGAAAGAAAATTTTAAATTTTTGGCATCTTGAAAAGAAAGCAAGTGTAGTAGAGAAAAGTGTGACAAAATTCAAAAGAGATGAAACAAATATCACACTCACTATACAAGACACTTCTTCTATAGGGTTTTTCACTTAACCTCCGCATAGAGCACAAAATAAAAAACAAGATTTTTTTATGGGTTTTATACTTAACCTCACCAAAAATCAATGATTACACCATTATTTCACCAAATTACAACCTTATTCTACAAATTACACCCTTATATCACCATAACAATGTAAAAGAAATAAAGTTTTAATTCCCCTTTTTCAAAAAAACAACATAATACAATAAGTATGCATTTCACGGCTTTCAAGGCATACAAAAAGTAGATTTAAAAGGGAATATTCTTTTTATAAAAAGTATATTCTAAATCAAATGAACTTCTTTCAAAAAGAAGGGATTTGAACCCTTGACCTCCTCCTTTACAAACTTCTTACAAAATGACTTCAACCAATTTCTCTAAGAGCACTTTCAAGATATGATACTCAAAAATTTCTACTTATTCTGGATTTTGTGGATGAGAGAAAATTAAAAAAAAATTACATATATGTAAATAAATCAAAGATTTTTCCCTTTTCAGTCTTCTCACTTAGGCTTCCTCCCATGGGACCCATTCACAACAAATTTATGATAACCAAACTTTATAAATATGAAAAAAAAATATTTCCCAGTTTTATACTTGTGCCATGTTTGTCTGGGACACCATGGCTGCTCCTGGTAATTTCTTTGCTCTTGTTCTCTCTGTTAGAGGCCATATAAATCTGTACAGGCAATGTAAAATGGATTTTGGCTGAGTTTTGGTAAATTTTCAAGGTATTTTTTGCAAGGAATGGATTAAAATTTCAGCTAGGGCATTGGAAGGCCATTCCATAGGCCGTACAAGTCCAAAAAATTGCCAGATTTTCATTTTGATGATGTAAAATAGAGGTTTAATCAAGATTAGCAAGTGTTTTGGATTTTAAGAGGGCTGAGAATGAATTGAAATAACAAAGGTAGCCATGAATGGAAATTACAAAGGTTTTCACATGTAAACAGGCCGTACAAGTCCATTTTTGCAAAAAAAATAATGAATTTAATAACATTTAAATGTTAAAAAAATCATTTTTTATGCCAAATGAGGAGTTTGAACACAATAAGATGGAGCATCAAATGGCCAAAATGACCAGATTATGGTATATGGAAAATACACAAGTTTAAATGTAAAAAATATTTGAAAAATTAAAAAAAATTAATAATTTTTCAAACATTTAAACCAATAAAATATTTTCATTATATGTCATACCTTATTTCATGCCAATTGATTTCACATGAATTTGATTTTTCACCTTGCCTTCCTTTCAAATTCACCAATGCTCCCAAATTTCACTGTGCTAGATAAAACCATGCTCTGATACCACTGATAACTCCTTGAACAAATAGGTTGAACCTTGTCCCCACTGAGTGCGAGTGCACAAGTATTTTATTAATATTTGAAAAAAAAATACATAAGGGTGTATTTACTCTGTTAACCCTTTTATATTACAAATATTGATTTATATAGATTTTACCAATGACTTGTAAAAACAACCAATCTTATAACTAACTATTTATGGGAACTCAACCCATAAGGTAGTTCTAATTAATAAATATAAAACATGAAAACTACCTAAAATTAAACTAAGTAACTTTATTTTATGGGGGTGTCTTTACTAAAAGATGCATGCCCCATTAACAATAATATTTATTAACCTACCAAAAATCTAACCTAATGTTAAGACTTTTGAACAAGTCCTAACACTCACTTTCTATGATTTTGAAATTGGGTCGCTAACTCATTTTTCTCCTTTTATTTCTAAATCTATAATTTAATTTAGAGCCCGTGATCTTATATCACCATTCATAAATAAAAATAGCAATGGTATGTTTTTGAAACCATCTAATTGAGTCTAACTACCCATTTCATTAATTCCTAGTGTGTGGTAGGCACACAATCACATATCTTAGAGGCCTCTCATCCAAATCTTATTTTTTGACACATGTCATCAATATATTGGTCCTCCCATTAATGCTTAGAACCTAATCATAATCCATACTCCATGTCATTCCCATATTCTAGGTGACGTGTCACCCAAGGACATGTGGCATACCCCAATTGGCCTTGGTTAGCCACTCATGCTTCATTCTAAACTTCTTAGGTCATAAGTGGAAACTAGTTCATATTTGAACTAGATGACATGGTAGTTTCCCATTGGGAGATGATCTCCTAGGCTCTAGGAACTCTAACATGTTTGGGTGACTCACCTTTATATCTTGATATGATGTGGAAATTTCACATTAGGTCAGGCTCTCCGAGGCTCTAACATCTTTGATAGGTCAAGGGTACTTACCTCTCTAACTTAAAATGAAGTGGAAATTTCCCACTGAGGTGGACTCTCCTAGGATATGACATTTATGATAGGTCTAAGAGACTGGTGAATCTAAATTTAAATGACATGGAAATTTCCCATTGGGTGGAGCTCTCTTAGGATCTGACATCTCTAGTATATCTAGGGAACTAGATGCTTTAACTTCAAATTATAGGTGATTTCCCATTGAGTCAATCTTTCTTGGGCTATGACATCTCTGAAAGGTATAAGGGACTGACCACTCTAACTTTAAATGATGTGGCAATTTCTTATTAGGTCAGGATATCCTAAGATCTAACATCTCTGATAGGTCTAGAGGACTAGACACTCTGACTCCAAGTGACATGGTAATTTCCCATTAGGTTGGGATCTCTTGAACTCTAACATCTTTGATAGGTCCAAGGGACTAGTTTCTTTGACTCAAAATGATGTGGTAATTTTACATTGGGCCAAACTCTAAGATATTTGAAAAATGATAAAGTAAGAAAGATAAAAAGTAAAATGATTCAATAAATCTTACTTTTCAGACATGGAGATTTCAATTTTCCATCGAAGATAATGATTTTATTGCTCTAGGAAGGGAACTAGACTTTGGGAATATTTCCTTGTGAAAATAAACCTACAATGTTAGTGTGATGATATGCTAAAAGAGAACAAAAACTACTTCGTAATTTTTTTAAAATTAAAAAAAAGGTCTATTACTACTTGAAGAAAATCAAGGTGTTGTATATTCTAAAGTTTTGAGTAGGCATCATTGATGAGAAAAAAAATGGAGAACTTTGAAGCTCTGATTCATGAAATTTTCAAAGGGGTCACCCATTTTGGAGAAAATTAGGTGTCTCCCATAAAAAATAGTGACTTATTCAAGGATTATGAAAAGTAATTAGAACCTAACCAATTTCGTATTCTTTCCTTTCTCATGATAAAGATTGTATGGGGGTATTTTATCAGCCACAAAAATATGAGGCACTAAAGTATTACAATAAAAAGTTTTAACTGATCTTCAACCCATATAAGTCTACTAACATGTGTGATAAGTGATTTTAATTCAAATTCATTCTTAAATTATCTTCAATCAATCAAGGATAGACTGGCTATTATGCTTCATCTAGGGCATTATTGGTTTGATGGCTTGGGGGGATGACTAGGGCATTACTATACTACTAGATGGGCATGCATAGCCCTAACATAGATGCTTCTAGTATTGTTCATGGCCTTGGTCCACTAATAGCTAGACCAAAAAGGTTTCAATATATGTTTCCTATATATCCCTTTTGAGTAAACTCAAAATTTAGATTTTACATGTTTTTTTAATTCTTTTCCAAGTTTCCTAAAAAGATATTATTACTTATATAGTATTGTGCATTGAGGGTTAGAGACCAAGCCAAGGGTGAATGGATAGGGGGGAATTTTTGAATATCCATCTAGTCCTTAATCAACTCAAATAATCTAATATACTCTAGAGCTATTATTCTAAGTGTAGTTTGGTGTCCATCTGGGGTGTAGGTTATTTTAAAATCTACCTATTTATTTTAGAATCATTGGCTTCACCGATATGGGATGTTAAAAGTCCCTTTTTCTAATCCTATAATAACTTGGATTAAAGGTTTAAAGCTTGTCTATCCTATCTCTTAGCAATCCTTCCAGGTTTAGGCCACCACCTAAAGTAGTTATTGATAAAAGGTCGAGCATCAGAAGAACAATGTAAAACAAAGAAAGGGTTGAAGGGGCAAAACACAACATAAATAAAATCAAACAACAAAAACAAACACATAACTAAGAAAACACACAACAAAAGCAAGCACATAACTAAATTAAATCTATTTAATATATACATTACCACCTCCTACTCATATTACTTAGAAACCACTTTAGAGGGGACATTCAAGAAATAGTGCTTTAAAAACTATCTTTTTACTAGAAGTGATAAGTTATTTCCATTGAGATCCTTGAGACAAAAGGCATTTTGGTCTATTATTTTATAAATTTGGTACAATATGATCTTGAGGGGATCAAATTTTAAATGCTGGCCTTTCTTCTCATGGGCCTTGTCTCACATTAGGACCAGGTTCAAGATTCTAAAGATATTGACCCCCTCTTGTCAAACCACCTTTTGATTGTGTCTTGATGATTTTTAAATCTTATAAAGGATTCTCCCTTTCCATCTTGTTTTGATTGATTTTCAATCCATACTCTTATAATTTCATCATCCATCAGCCTCTCCTCTCACCTAGTTCATTTTGCCCCATCATTTACTTTACAATTGGGTTTGAGATAATAGTATGCACTCTATTTTGGATGATGCAATGCCTAAATACCATTAATTTGGTGTCTTTAATATTAGTTATCATAAATGACATTGGGTGTTCTTCTCCTTCTAACCTTTGGGTGAGGTAGCTTGTAATGGTGTGCTCTAAATCAAAAGGGTAAATATATAAGTCCTACATATAGTCCAGGTTGATAAGGAATGGGTCTTAAATCATGGTATCTTTGATGTCCTAGAAATATTTACTAAATTCTACTTGCCACTCCACTTTATATTTTAAGATTGCATTCAATGGCTTCACTATCTCAGAAAATCCAAAAATAAACTTGTGCACAAAGTTAATTTTCCCCAAGAAAGATTTTAGTTATTTTTTTCTATTAGGTAAAGCTAGTTTAGAAATTATATCCATTATTTTATGGTTGATAATAATATCTTCCTTTATGACAATGTGATTGAGAAGATTACCTTTGGTCACATCAAACACACTCTTCTTTGGATTTAAGGAGATGCCATAACGCTTGCATATTTCAAATATTCTATCTAGGTGGTGCACATGATCTGACCTATATTTAGAGAACATTGTTAGGTCATCCATATATATTATTATGAACTTACATATAAGGCCCTCAAAGGTGAAGTCCATTACATTTTCAAAGGTTGCACTGGCATTCATTAGCCCAAAAGGCACCTCTTTGTAACCAAATGTGCCCCACTTAGTGGTGAAATTGGTCTTAGTTATGTCCCCTAGATTGACTAAGACCTAATTATACCTAGAGAAACCATCTAATAAGGACATGATCTAGGACCTAATAACCATTTGGACTACCTCATCTAGTGAGGGCAATGGGTAATCATCTTTATTTGAGGCCTGATTCAATATTTGGAAGTCCACACAAAGGTAAATTTCACTATTCTTATTCCACACCAAGGCTAGGTTAGCCACCTAATTGGAGTGGAGAACTGGGAAAATTATCCCTATAGAGAGTAATTTATAGACTTCCTTATGAATCAAGGGATAAAGGATTGGGTTAACCAGCCTTTACCTTTATTTGAAGGGTTTTTGGTCAGGTTTTAAGGGGATGGTGTGAGTAACTACTCTCAAGTTAAAGACTCTAAGGTCTCTATAGGCCTAGATAGTTACATCCTTTTAACTTATCAAAATTTTGTATAATTGTTCCAATTCATGGTTTGTCCAATCCAAACCCACATTAATTGTCTAGGGGTTCTCCTTAGGGCCAAGATTAACAATTTGGCACTTATGGTATTCAAAATTAATCTTTTTAACCTACAAGGTTGTGTTTAATGCATTAAATTCTCTTTTGAATGAAATCATCCCCTTAGGGTTCCAGTTCCCATGAATGTTTAAGATCCCATCCTTATCCAACCTAGTCCTAGGGTTATCTTTGTCCTTTTCATCTATGACTTGGGCCTCAAATATCCCCTCTTTGCTAAGGAACTAGATAATTTTTTGGTCATATTCAAAGACCTAGAAGTTAGTGATGTTGTATAGGATATAAGGAAAAGGTATGAGTTCCATAGATAACTCTTATAGCTCAATGCCATCTAGAGGGGTTAAGCTCACTAAAACTAAAGCTAGATAGTCTACTACCTAGTTTTCCTCTTAAAGAATAAGGATGATATGTAACACATTAAACATATTTATCAGGTTTTAAGATCTATGTTTATACCTTTTGAGGTATGATAGTTTTAATTTAAACTTAGTTTTTATCTAGTTGACCACCATTTTATAGTCATTGAATACTCTTAATTTGTTTACCTCATGTTTTAATGCAAATTGTAAACCTGAGATCAGAGATTTGTACTCCACAAAGTTATTCATACCAGGGAACTACAGCCTATAGGACATTATATGTTTCCTCCCTAAGGGATATATAATAAAAACACAAACTCTACTACTTTGTTTGGAACAATCTCTATCTACATAGAGAGACCATAGGCCAAGTGGGCCTAGGCTATGACTAGTCTAGTTTTTTACAGACTTGGTGCTTAGCATGTATATGCTTAGGTTCAAGGAAGATAGGTTTATATTTTCATTTATAAAATTATATTTTGTGATCATGTGTTTCATGCATGGTTCCATATACATTCATATTTGTTTGACTATTCCTCTCCATGGCAACCACATATGTGATAAATCTACAACCATATATCCATTCAGGGCTTTAGACCAATCTATACTAAGGAGAATGCCATAAGATTTTAGGAGTCAACCACTTAAATGTATATAAAGTTTTTAATTTTAGGTTAAAATTCCAACTAGATGTGATGTTTAAAAATTTGACTATTACTTTCACCTCTAATTTTTCCAATTAGACCACTACTTTGTCTACTTTTATGGGGGATAGACTGAGTTTCTCATATACAACTATCAATATCACATTGGTAGAGGCCCAAAAGTATACTAAGAAGTTATGAAAATTATTTCCAAATAATTAGATGGTTAAAAGGAATGGGGGAACCTCCATCTTATTCTTATGGATAATTACATTGGTGTGTGCTTCTCTTAGTTTTAGCTGGGCCTACATGGTTGGATTTTGAGTGAAATATTTTAATAATATGTCCCATTGCTCTATGATTTGGGAAAGATTGTGAAGGGTAATGTTATCCTTTATTATCCATATCCTCTACTATGTTATAACCCCATTTTATTTTTAATGGTAGCATTTCCATAGGTGTCTTAGTATCTTGAGGTCTTAGAGGTGGAGGATCATTCCTAAAGTTTTGGTATGGTGGGTTACACCATTATTTATGGGGGTAAAGGTAGTAAGGGGTTATTAATATTGCCTATTCCTAAGAGAAAAATTTCTCTTGTGGAATTATTTAAATGACTACACCTCACTAATTCCTTCCTTTGACTCATTTTATTCTTGGTTAATGAATTCCATTGTTTTTGATACCATGGTAGTTTTGAGGGATTTACATGAGTCAAAGTATTTTGGATGATTGGGAACTACCTCATATTATTCCATTTCCTTCTAGAATATTTCAAAAGTAGAACCAAACTCTATGCAACCCATCTCTCCATGTGTTATTGTGTTGTGCACTCGACACCAGTTGGGTAAAGATATCTCAAAGATATTAATCTTGAGGAGCCTATTGGGTGAAGGTTGGGGGGATATTTGTATCTTTTATTTGGCCTTTGATACATGAAAGTCTTATTAGATATTTCTATATTAGAGTTTCTCATTTATCTCTATGTTCCTAAGAAGTCATTGTTGAGATTTATTACCATTCATTGAATGACATCTAGCTCATTTTTAATGGACTCTTGAAATGTGGTCTGGGTTATGTTAGTAGTAGCTAATGTCACTTGATGTTGAGCCTAGGGAATCAGATCTAGACCCCTTAGGTTTGGGAAACCTAGTGGTTGGTTTGAATTAGGATGTCCTAGTGTGAGATGGTACATTAAAGGGAGCATATAGGGCATAGGTGAATTCTAGTTAATGTTAGGTAATAATTTTAACGTAGGAATTTGTGGTAACATGTTGGGGTTAGGGGCCACGGTGTATCCTTGAGGATTTAGTTGCCTAGCAAAATTTATGTCTATTGTATATGTTAAGAATGGGTATATTATAGTTGTATCTCTTCTTAGGAATATGGTCATTCAAGGGTCTAAGGCATCCTTATACATTTCAAGTGCCAGTTTAGGGTTGGGATGGTAAATTATAGTTACTTAGTTATACATCTTTTGAAACCTAGAAAATAAATTTATAATGGTATCATTGGTCTCCCTCTTGATATAAGTGAATTGTTGGTATATGATGTTTGGGTATATTAAATAGCTAAATTAGGCAAGGAGAGTATAACTAAAGTGGTCCCAACTCATTATAGGTTTTTAAAATGGTTTAAGAACCAATCATTGACATAGTCCATTAGAGTAAAAAGGAACAACCTACATACCACATCCTAATGTTCTACATTCAAGAGTCTTAGGGTAGTCTTATATGAGGTTATGTTTTCCTTCAAGGTTCATCCTACATCAGGGGTGAAATGAGTAAAATAGCTTTTTGGGTTCCTAGGTAGATCATAGATGACTCATGAGACATTCATGGTTGATTTAGATAACCAAGCCATCTTGAGTTGTATGTTTGGGATAGGTTGTAGAGAGGGGATGATAGGGATCATTGTAGGTCTAGGTTGATTAGACTTGTGTTTTTCTATGGAAAATAAGGGGAAATTACAAATTTACCTTGGTAGGACCTATCCCTGGTAATAGGTGAAATAGTCTTCGAGATGTTGTGCAATCTAATAATAGTTAACACATTATTAATAGTACATAAAACTCAACATATTCATAAAATGAGCCAAATTTTTTAAAAAAAAGCATGAATTAGGTCATCCCTCCTAGCACCAACTATTATTTGCTCCAATATGCTCCTTACCATGAGACACCATTGAAATTGTACATTACTTGAAAAGGGGGAGGTGGAGATAACTACATACTTTTGTCCTTCATTTTAAGACTGATTTGGGATTATCCTAGGGCATGGCTATGGGTATTGGACTTCACAAATGGATTCTACATGAATAGTCTACAAGAGATGCACTATTACCATTATAAGTTCAATACACTATGTTTCATTCAAGTTAAATACAATTATGAAAACTTTGAGTGTTGGGCTTGTTCTTTCTAAACATAAGGGGAAAGGGGAATTTGAAACCCACTAAATAAACACAAAAGAGATGGAAGGGTAAGGTAGAAAAGGATGCCTCTAGGTCTAAAATGAGATCAATGCAATGGTGATTGAACTAAGTGACTCTACCATACTTATACCACTATAGACTGGGTTTAACTAAAGTTATACCTCTAAGAACATACAATGGGGATAGTTTGGGGGAAATGAGAGTATGCATTTAATGTGAATTACTACCAAAGATTAGTACTAGGGGCTTATTGTTGAAAACACATAAACACCATATGAAAATTTGTATCTAGGCACAAATTATCAAAACTTATGAAAAGGGAAACAAAATAACTCACATAGAGAATATAATAGATAAACACATCATAATCATGACATACATAAAGTGAAAAAGTGTTAATCCAACTAACTAATCATTTTTGATAATTTAAACATGAATATGAAAGAAAATTGAATATAGAAAAGACCCTTTTGCATAAATAGAGATTATATTCATTTAAAAGAGTGAAAACTTCTACAATAATTGATCTAGGCCACTATCATAGTCTATAGTGCAAAGGGAAATGCAAGTGAAATCCTAAAAATAACCCAACAACACTTTTGAGTAATTTTTGGTTAACCCTTAAAGTATAATACAACTCTTCTATAAATCAATAAGGATTAGGGATCACCTCCAAAATACATGAGGATCCCATCTTGGGCCATGATGACCACTCATTTTAGTTACAACCATATTTCAAAAATTAAACCAAAATAAATCCCAACAAACCCACAATAAATCTATAGAGGACCACTTATAAACATGAGGAGGTGGCTACGAGGGGCTAGTCCCAATTACCTTGACTAGGTACTCCTGGATTCTAACATGGTTGCCATGAGGTTAAATTCCTTATCAAAATTGGCTAAGTTCATTGGAGACTCCTTAAAGATAACATATACCTAAGCTACCAATCTCTATAATATCTATATATATACTTCCATTAAGACTTAGACTCTTGAAACTTGGTTGATGCTTGTAGTGGACTGAGTTGATAGGTCTAACACTACCTAGGCTCCTTCCTAGTTTACCTTGGACACTTTATCCCTATATAACCTAGTTTAATTGACCCAAGTGGACTCTAAATTACCCTTTTTTGAGTAAATTTCCATCTAGGTGGAATAACACTAAGATATTAACCTCCCAAAGGTAGTTCAATATCTTCTTCTCACCCTCTTGCAAGGGTTTTGTTGTATTGTAAGCCAAGGCTAGCCAATCCTCCATCATGAATCTCATGTTCCTAGCATAAGTTTGATATAACCCAAAATTTGAGGTTTTCATTAGTTTTAACTCTAGGAACATCACCTTATTGACCATTACTTGTAGCTTTTGACACTTCTCATCAATCTCCATGCTCCTCCCCATGTAGGCCTATGTTTGTTTTATAATTACATCAATCTTGGCTTGATTCCCCATTATGGACAAGGAATACATAGAGGGGAGGTTATTTTTTGTGTTATTACAAGAGATAAAAATCAAATAAATACATTAAAAAGTCTTGTGTTAGTCCAAGAAATAAAACTCAAATAAACACACTAAAATACTAACACCTCTAGCCTAGACACTAGGGAGAACATAGGTAGAAAACTAAATTAAAGCACAAATAAAACATAAAATAAAACACTCTTTTACCTTCTTTTGAGATCCAAATGGCTTATGTAAATGGCTTGCTTAACTTTTACATCAAGAAATCTTCATCAATGGAGTTTTGTTGGATTCACCTTTTCTTGGCACCTTGGCTTGATGTTGCTTGGCTTAGGATTTGAGCATGTTAACACTAATGGTAAAAAAATTTAATCATTATAACATTAAATCAAAAGATATTATTGAATATATTTGTTTATAATAACTTTTCACCAAAATATATTGGAATTAAATAGGCACAACCTTGTATTTATATCCTCAAAAATTAACTCTTACCCAAGGTGAGTTAAGGTTGGTTTTAGGCTTGGAATGGGTTCAAACTAACCCTAGGTGAGTTAATAATAAATCTAGTTGAGTTAATATTTTTCATGTAATTATTAATTTCAATTACTAGGCATGGCTCTCAAATTATATATTCTAATATATTTTGGAAGAGCTTGACAACTCATAAATGCGATGATGAAAGGCTTGATATTTTGTTTTTTTTAGAATTTCCATTTTTATATATTCATTAATTGTAAATGGATAATTCAAATAATAATTTAATATTTTTTAATTATATAATTCAATTTCATTAAAATTTTTGCTCTTTTAATATTTTATCAAGTACCCCACTTAATAGGTCCATAGGCCAAATTGATAGTTGTTATATCACATACAGACTACTATCCAAAATAAAAATGCCACAACATGATTCTAATATTTGATGAATGATGCATGAAAAAATTTGGTATGTATAGTGATTCTTGGGCTTAATTTTCAATGATTGGTAAGAATCAATTTGAAGTTTAGTCTGAAACTAGTTGTGGTTAGTTTTGGATGTCTACAGTTTGCCCCTATTTTGGAAGGCATTGTATTTTATATGCATAGTAATTCTTCTCTTGAAAAAAATGTCATGTATTCCTAATGCTTCAATTATAATGGATGAAATTTGGATGCCCCCTTGAGGGAAAAATTGGAAAATAAGGTTAGTGATCATTCCCTCAAAATAAGGAAAACAATGGGACCAAATGGTAAAATGGGTTGGAAAAAACTAATTTTCCCATAGGCGGTTATAATTAGTGGCATAGTGAGTTGCCCCAGATGGGTAGATAAAAATAATGATTTGCCCATATGTGGTTATAATAATTGAGAGAGAGTGATAAAAATATAATAATTTTCCCATAGGTGGTTATAATCATTAAAAAAAAAGGATAAGGGTAATAAGAGAATGATTTTTCCAAAAAAAATTATAATCATTGAAAGGGAAAACAATGATTTGCCCACATGTAGTTATAATCATTGAAAGTATAAAAACATGCCCTAATTGGGAATACATAGATAATGGTTTGCCCAAAGGTGGTTATAAGCATTATAATAATGAAAACATACCCCTATTGGGTAGAGAATGATAATTATTTTCCCAAAGGTAGTTATAATCATTAAAACTTAGATATATTAGAATATAATTATTTTCCCATAAGTGTTATAATAATTGGATTTATGGGTGGGATGATACATGATTATTTTCCCAAAGGTGGTTATAATCATTGGTATAATGATAGAAATAATATGGTAAATTGGAATGGGAAGATCATGTACTGAATTTGTACCCATAGAGTAAAAGTAATCTAGTACATAGGAGAAAGCTGAATGTAGGCAACCTAATAGTATGGAGATGTACATCTTAACTAGCATGGATGAAAATTATTTCATGATTCAATTACTATATATGTGGGGAATGATTTTGGTAGATTTTAAAGTTTTTAGGTGCCAAGGAGAAGTACTGCAACCACATTTTTTGTAAGATTCACTAAGCTAATTTTTGTTATAGCACATGATGGTAGGCATCATGATATGCATAAATACTGAAATGAAATCCAATAAATAATTGAGAATAATAAATCTATGATGAAAACCATGATGATAATTTTGGCATATGAATATGGGTGGACTTAAGTATGGTGTGCAAGGAATCTCCCAATGAACACAAAGATACTAAGTCAAGGCACAATAAGAAAGCAAACAAATAGGAAAACAAGTAAACAAATAAATAAGAAGACAAAACACTAAAAAATTAAAAAATAAAGACATAAAAAAACAAAATAACTAAAGGAAATTGAATAAACACAAATAATGGTTAATCATAATGTTAGTATAAATAGGGGACAAACAAGATGATGAACATTTCCCCTAGGTCATAAGAAACAACGAAACAAACAAACAAAAATGAGGGAATAGAAGAAAAGGAAGGGGTAGCCAAGCTAACTCTAGATGCACTAGGAAAGTGGATTCTACCTACATAATTCCATGGATGAAAGGTCCAACATAAAATTTAGTCCAAATGTAGTTCTCTTAGGATATGGGATAAAAGAAAATGATGATAAAGAAAACATGATTGTGTTATAGAAGAATATGGGAATGGTTTCTCAAAATGGTGAGAGAATTAAATAAATCCTAGAAGTCATTAATATATCAAAGTTGAATACATAATGTGTACAATATGAACTCATAAAATGGTAAGAGTGTAAGGTTGTGGCTAAATAAGGATAGGGAAATTAAAGGACAAGCGACTTCTTGTGAATTAGCTGGGTTCCTAGAATCCTTAATGCAAAAAAATGGGTGATGTGGTAATGTTTAGGATTTTATATATCATTTTCAAATGTTTTTGGATTTCATCTCAACGTGATTTCAGAATGATGAGATACTAAATGGTACAACTTGTAAAATGACAAGAGCCTTCAAAATGAAATTAATCATAAAACATTGAGAGTGTGGTAAAGGGTAACTAAGCTAACCTCAAAATGAATCAAGCGCTACCTACATAGTCCCATTAGGACCTCAAGTCAATATAGTTCTACCTTACAATAGAGGAATCTAACTAGGTAGGAACAAGTTTTTTAAATTAGGCAAATGGAATTATATGGCATAGGAATTGAAAGATGGGACTTCAAGGCATGATAAAGGTGTTTTTCCTCATTTTCCCTTAGGTAGTTATAATTAGGAAATAATGGCATAGGTAAATGGTACTAATTTACCCATAGGTGGTTATAATTAGTATCATGACATGATACACTAATTTTACAAAAGGTGTTTATAATCAGGAATACTCAAAATGAAATGAAATAAGAAATGAAGGATCTAACTACCAAACCACTATCATATTGGTCCAATAAATAGCCTCTATCTATAATATTAAATCAAATAATAAAACTTGATCTTAATCCTCTTGCTTAATGTTCCCAAATAACCAATGGAATAAAACCATGGTCAAAGGGTTGGGTAAGAAGGGTAAAAACATTATGGTCAATACGAAAGGTATGGTATGGTACAAATGAGAATGTTGATATTACAATAGAACATAAATGTCCCTCATAAACAATTCTTCAGGTCTCTCAAGTGAATTAAAACTTGAGGTGTATAATGTTCATCAACTCATCAAGTTCATTTCTATCTAGTGTAGTGAGCTTGTATGCTCTAGAGCCATAGTTTGCAACAATGATATAGGGGCCTATCTAGTTGGGTTTGAACCTACCTTTCTTCTTCTTCTTCTTGACCAAAGTACTCTTTTGGTTTCTTTGAGAACAATATACCCAAGCTCAAACTCTCAATGTTTGACTCATTAGTTATAGTGACCATGAAGTTGGTGCTAATCTGCTTGAAGGCTATTAATAGTGGCCATGCATTTCTCATCAAGTAACTCTAGCTCTTATAGGTGAGCTCCTCAGTAATCTTCATCATTTGAGACATGATTCAATGAGATGCATAGAGAATGTAGCTTGACCTCAATAAGAAGAATGGCCTCAATACCATAAAATAAAGAATATAGAGTGGCTCATATTAGGGTATGGTAATTAATGTGGTATGCTTAGAGGGTGTGGAAGATTTGGAGGTGTTAATTATGGCCAACATCATTTAAAATATTTTTAAGGATGTTGATAATGGTTTTTTTGGATGCCTCTGCTTGGCCATACCTCATGGTTAATATGCAATATAATTTTTTTGAGTAATGTTATACTTGGCACACAACATTTTTAAATCCTTATTTTTAAATGATCTTCCATTATCAGATATAATGTTGGATGGGATACCACAGTGCCAAATGAGATGATTATAGATGAAATTGGGAATATGTTTTTTAGTCACATAAGTCAGGGGTATAGTTTTGACCCACTTAGTGAAATATTCAATAATGGTAATGATTTGTAAACTGAAAATGCAAGTGTGGCAAATTCGAATAACTCACTTTTGCATTTTAATAATCTTTCTATTTTTTGACTTTTTCTTTAAATTTTGTATAAAGAAATTAAAACTAGAATTAAAATGAAGATCAAAATATAATAATAATTAGATAAAATCATAAGATATCACCAACAAATTGATAACAGAGTTCGGCTTCAATAGCCTACGTCTCTAGGTATGTTCAAAGTGAGGACCATTCTCATTAATTTTGTGCAACAAATGGCTTCCAAAATCAATACAAGTCTTCAATTCACCTTCTCTAATATCTATTTGCCTGTAAAAATATCTCTTAGACCTGAAAATAATGGCCCAAGGCCGTATAAAGCAAAAAAAAGGCTATAACCTTCTTAATTCTCCTTACACAGTTGGCTTTCTGTGTCTATTCAAGTAGAAATTAGTCCCTTTTATAAAAATTTGACCTCCATGGCTGAAGTGGTCAAGGAATTAGCCTTTTAGATAGTATGTCAAAGGTTCAAAACCACCCCCCCACCTTTCTAGGTGCTTGGGCATGAGGAAAAGGTCAGCCTTCCTCCTTTTGGCACATTTTGACTTGGTTTTTGTCTCACATTTGCTAGGAAAGACAATTTTTATGCTATAAATAGACTAGTTTATTCCTTTTAAAATGCCTAAGGCTTAGGTTCCATCTTAGGCTATGCTTAAGCTTGGTCAAAGCATGTTTGGTGGAGTGACGTGGTGGGTGGTGTGGCAGTTTGGCACCTTTAAACGTTTGAAAATTGCAAATTACATGTGAATAAAAAACACCAAACCAAATTTTTTTGCATTGAATTATTTTTTCACGTGTCAAATGGTTATTGGTCTAATTGGCATGTTTAAATAGTGCCACATCACTTTCGACACCCCCTTTTTTACCTGTCATAAGATTTCTTCAATTGGCTATATCTTGAGCATCTGGACTCCATTTTTCAAACTGTAAAAAGTGCTAAAAAGCTATCGATGAATATGACAATGTGAAAATGATTTGAATTGAATTTGAAAAATGGAATGGTACATGGATCCACCTAGATCATTCATCCCCACTGGGAACTTCTGGACCTCCAAAAGTTGAAATTAATTGGTAATGAGGTGAGGGTATTTTTCCCTCACTTTTCTGACTTCCATCCATCTGGCCTTGCTTAGATGCATCCATTTGAGACCAACATGAAGATATTCAACATTACCTCTTCATGAAGTCTACATATTCCTATCAAGTATAGTATCTTCCTACAATTATGTTAGATATTTAGGAGAAAAATCATTAATAGAAGGGATGGATACACTTTCATCATGATCAATTATCATTGGAGGCCCATACAATTTTAGATTTTCCACATTTACAACTAAATAAATCTTCATATAAGATGGTAAATCTAATTGGAAAACATTTGTGCCAATTTTTTTCGTTATCTAAAAAGGACCATACCATATTGGTTTTAACTTTTTACCTTCACTTGTCAATATTTCCTTACTAATGTGAAGCCATACCATATCACCTACAACAAATTGGTGATCAATACAATGTTTGTCATTCATAGCTTTTCACTTGGCTTGACTTTTCTCCAATTGAGTATGAATAGTCTAATGAATGAGTTGTATTTGTTCAATGAACTTCTTGGCTTGAATGGCCTCTTATGGTTCACCAACAGCTGTATCCTGTCCATAGCAAACATCTAGAGGAAATTTAGGCAAGTATCCATAACAAACTTCAAATGGAGATTTTGTAGTAGAAGAATGAAGTGCTCGGTTATATGCATGTTGTATGTAACATAATTGTTCATCCCATAACTTTGGATTTTTATTGCTATAACCCCTAAGCAAATGTACCACAGTTCAGTTCAAAACCTCTGTTTGTCTGCCGGTTTGTAGATGAAATGTAATGCTCTTTTTTAATTTAGTGTCCTTTAGTCCCCACAAAGTTGACCAAAACTCCCTAATAAGTCAAGAATCTTGATCAAAAATAATTGAAGTCAGCAAACCAAAATGAACCCATACATGTTTAAAGAACAAATGTGCAATGCCTTCACTAGTAATTTGCTTAGTGCAAGGAGTCAAAACACATATTTTGCTAAATCTATCCACAACCACATATAGATAATCATGTTTTCTTTGTGTCATTGGCAACCCCCCCACAAAATCCATGGAGATACTTTCCTAGGGATGAGTAGGAATAGGTAGAGGAGTGTAAAGTCCCAATTTCCTATTAATAGGTTTACTTGTGGCACAAAGAGTACATCCCTTTATATATTTAGCAACATTTTCCTGCATATGAGGCCAATAACAATACATCTTCAAATGTGTAACCATTTTAGCAACTCCAAAATGACCAAAAATAAAAGAAGTATGTGCTTCTCTAATCATGTGCACCCTCTCATTTTGAGGAATACATAATTTACCCAAATGTTACAAAAGATCATTGTGTACATGATAGTCCAATTCTTCTACTTGTCTACTACTCATTAAGTCTTTATAAACATCCTGAAAATCAAGATCATTCACATATTGTTCTTTATAACTTTCATGAGACAAAGAGCCATGTTGTAAAAGAATAGATGTAACAACCATAGGTGGCCTAGATAGCATATCTGCAACCTTATTCTGAATACCTTTTTTATACTTGATCACAAGATGAAATTGTTGTAAGAAACCCATCCAATGAAAATGTCTAGACTGTTGTAGCTTAGTTTGTGATTGGAGATATTGTAAGGGCTGATGATTTGTATGTATTATTGTTTCTTTGCCCATTAAGTAATGTTTCCATTTTTTAACACTTTGAACCAATGCATACAATTCCTTATCATAAGTTGGATATTTTCTTACTGCACTTGTAAAGGTTTCAGAATGATAACAAACTAATTTCTTACCTTGCATTAAAATAGCTCCCATAGCATACTCACTTGCATCCATCTCGATCTCAAATGGTTTTTGTCTATCAGTAAGTGCCAAGACTGGAGTAGTACTTATATTTTATTTCAAAGTGTCAAAGGCTTTTTGATGTTTGCCTCCCCACTGAAAGACTTATTTCACACTTGTCAAAGAATGCAAAGGTGATGCAATATATGAAAATTGAGCAATAAACTTTCACCAAAACTATACTGCACCAAGAAAACTTCTAACCTCAATTGTGTTAGTGGGTGTAGGCCAATTAATAATGATTGCCACTTTTGTAGGATCAATTTTCAATTTACCATGTCCTACAATGTAACCCAAGTATATCAAAGAGGTCTTGCCAAATTCACATTTTGACATTTTTATATAAAGTTTTTCCCTTCGTAATGCATCCATGAATTTCTTAATGTGGATCACATGCTCTTCCCATGACTTACTGAAAATTAATATATCATATAAGTAAAATATAACAAAATCATCAAGGAACTATCTAAAAACATCATTCATCAATCTCATCAATGTAGCTAGGGCATTACATAACCCGAAGGGCATAACAAGCCATTCAAACAATCCCTGTTTTGTTTTGAATGTTGTTTTCCACACATCACTTCCATTTATTCTTACTTGATGATATCCACTTCTCAAATCCAACTTAGTGAAATAAATAGCATGTTTTAATTGATCTAACAAATCATCTATATGAGGAAGAGTGTAATGATTCTTAATAGTAATTTTGTTTAAAGCATGAAATCAACACACATTCACCAAGTGCCATCTTTATTTGGCACCAAAATAATTGGCAAACCAATAGGAGATGAACTTGGATGAATAACACCTCTATCCAATAGATCCATTACCTATTTTTTGATTTCCTCATTTTCCACCACTGATAACCTATACATGCCAATGCTAGGGAGAGGAGAATCCTGCAATAGCTAAATTTCATGTTCAACTCCCATTTTAGGGGGTAAGCCCTTAGGATCCTAAAATACATCATCGTAAGTAGAAATGATTTCAACCAATTCATTCTTGTGTCTAGAATCACACTTTTCCAAAGCTTGAAAATACTATTTTTACTTAGACTTAATTAACATGAGATAAAAAGTCTTGCTTGAATTAACTAGTCTTTTCATTTTCCCTACTGTAACCAAGGAAAGACTTGTTCTAATGTGATGTGCTCTAACTATATATTCAATGCCATCCTTAACAAGCAAGTACTTATTCTCCTCTCTATAAAATATTGCTTTTCTATCATAAAGATATGGGCTTCCCAAAACAATCCCACATATGTCCAATGGAATAACATCCAACTCAACCTCATCTATGAACTTGGATGTGATGGCAAACCTTAGCCTATAAGTTTGTGAGACTTGTTGCTTCGCATTGTCACACACCCAACCTAGTGGATAAGGCTTTAGATGGGGATTGGTTTGTAAGCCTAGCTTCTTAACAACCTCTTCAAAAATTAAATTTTCTTGTGAACCAATATCAAATAGAGTGTCAATCTTAGTATGCTTTGAAACAACTCTAATGTGGAACAATTCATTTCTTTTCTTATCAGCATGCATAGAATTTCATTTAGAAGAAGATGCAGCATTAGTGCTAGAAATTGAAAGAGAAAAATCATTATGTAATCCCATAGTTGTAATCTTAGTTTCATCACCTAAATCTAAACCTAAGTCCTGAACCATAGCATTAGCCTTCTTTTCTTTCTTTTGATACCTCTTAGGCCTTAACTTAGGATGTTGTTTCCAACACTTAGACTCATCATGATTTTTATTGCAATGACTACAAAATGGTTTTCCTTCTTCTTTTTTAATAGTATAAGTGGATTTCTATTTACCCTTTCTTGATGAACTTTCCCCTTTGGATTTCTTAACATTAGATTTCTTAATTTTTACTTTAGGAAAAGATTCTTTTGATTGTTACCCTCTAGCCTCTAAATGAGTGGTTTGAACACATACTGCATCTAAATTAGTGGGATTGAACATAAGAATCATATGTCTTAAGTAACTATGCAACCCACCTATATATTTTAGCAGTGTTTCTTTTGTGTATAGAGGAACATTCAAAAGTAGATATTTTTTCCTAAATTCTTGTGTATAATCTTGAACACTTTGGTCTTTTCCTTGTCTAAAACTTTGCCAATCCATCATGGCTTGTTGCATATAGCCTAAAGGATAGAATTACTTTCTGAGTTCTTAAATAAATTTATTCCAAGTAGAAATTGAGTTACCTTTTTGAAGCTCAGCTTCCTTCAACTTACTCTCCCACTAGATGAGAGCTGTGCCTCCCATACGAAGAGTAGCCAAATGAATTTTTGACTCAACCCTTGCAATCTTTTGGACCCTAAAATAAACTTCAATTTGATTGACCTAATTATCCAACTTTTTGGCATTAACTTCACCATTAAACATTGGTAATTCAAACTTAATATCCAATTTTAGTGAAGGGAGAGATTCCACAGTTTTTTTACTGTCATCCGATGGAGAAGGTTTTTTAGTTTCTTTACCTTTTGATTCTCATGAATAACCTTTTTCATTCTTGGATTTCCTTTTTTTTTCATGGTATAGTTCCTCAACCATGATTTTCATATCCATAAAAGCTTGGCAAAAAGCTTGTTCAGATTCCATCTCTTCTTCAGCCATCCTTGAAGCACACCTTGAACCAATCTCTAGATTATACTCAATGATTTTTCCTTCACCCTTTTGAGATTTAGACCTTGTCAACATACACTAGAAATAACTATTAAATAACAACCGATATGATACCAAAAATATGATCTGTAAACTAAAAATGCAAGTGTGGCAAATTTGAATAACTCACTTTTGCATTTAAATGATATTTCTATTTTCTGACTTTTTCTTTAAATTTTGTATAAATAAATTAACACCAAAATTAAAATGAAGATCATAATATAATAATAATCAAAGAAAATCATAAGATATCACTAGCAAATTGATAACAGAGTTCGACTTCAATTCAAAGTGAGGACCATTCTCATTAATTTTGTGCAACAAATGGCTTCCAAAATCAATACAAGTCTTCAATTCACATTCTCTAATCTCTATTTGCCTATAAAAATATGCCACAGACTTGAAAATAATGGCCCAAGGCCATACAAAGCAAAAACAAGGCTCTAACCTTCTTAATTCTCCTTTCACAGTTGGCTTTCTGTGTCTATTCAAGTAGAAATTAGTCCCTTTTATAACACTTAGACCTCCATGGCTGAAGTGGTCAAGGCATTAACCTTTGAGGTAGTAGATCAAAGGTTTAAACCTACCCCCCACCTTTCTAGGCACTTGGGCATGAGGAAAAGGTCGGCCTTCCTCCTTTTGGCTTGCTTTGACTTGGTTTTTTGTCCCACATTTGCTGGGAAAGATAGTTTTTATGCTATAAATAGACTAGTTTGTTCCTTTTCAAATGCCTAAGGCTTAGGCACCATTTTAGGCTATGCTTAAGCTTCGTCAAAGCATTTTGGTGGAGTGACATGGTGGGTGGCATGGCAGTTTGGCACCTTTAAATGTTTGAAAATTGCAAATTACATGTGAATAAAAAACACCAAACCAATTTTTTTTCACTGAATTATTTTGCCACGTGTCAAATGGCTATTGGTCTACTTGGCATGTTTCAATAGTGCCATGTCACTTTTGACACCCCTTTTTCTACCTATCATAAGATTTCTTTTACTAGTTATATCTATCAGGATCTAACAAAATACAATTGATTACTTTTGTGTAAGCAACTAAACATGGAATTAAACCAGAATAATAAGCAACTAGAAATTAGAATAGCAAAGAACATGAGATACAAGAAACAATGAAAACTTGTATTAAACTCTTCTAAAAGGAAATACAATTGAAGAAATCTCTCTTTCTTCCACACCTCTCAGATGTACAGATCTCTTTCCCTCAAGAGTTCTCTCTATCAATTACAAACACAATTCAACTACTTGAATTGATTCACCCTTTTTCTCATACATACAAGCTATGAAGATCTATCTCTATTATATAGAATTAGGGATCATGAGCCATGCATTCTCCACCATTAGATACACCTCATGATCAAAGGTTCAAATCAGTCCTACCAAAAATATAAACATGAACTTAACACTAATAGTTAAACTTATCATGCAAACATTCTGTTCATCCCACAAAAATAGACTTCTAGAATGCATAGGTGATCGACATCAGTCCCTGTCTACCTACACATAACCAACGTCAGCTGATCCATAACCGACATCAACATCCTCCAGTTGATCCCTAACTGACATTAGTGACTGTGTAAATACAACAACCTTGCATTTGCTCATTCAGGTGAAGCTTTTAGCTCCACAACTCAACAATCTCCCACTTGGAGATAAACAGCTACACATGTACCTATATAGCAACATCCTCTAGCTTGTCTCCATCTTCAAGCTCAATCTTTAAGATCAACAAAAGTTGAATGAAGATTCCACTTCTCCTTTGTTACCGGCTTTGTTAACATATCAACAGGGTTCTTATCTATATGGATCTTTTCCAGCTTCAACTCACCATCCTCCAATACCTATCTAATGAAGTGGTACCTAAGCTGTATATGTTTGGTTCTTGAATGAAAGGCTAAATTCTTTGCCAAATGAATTGCACTTTAACTATCACTGTATAATTTTCAACTCTCTTGCTCCTTTCCCAACTCTTCCATGAACCATGTCATCCATATCATTTCCTTGCTAGCCTCTGTAGTAGACAAGACAACAACCTTCTACAACTTTGAAATCCAACTAACTACCACTCCACCAATAGTGAAAACATAACCTATGGTGCTTCTCTTTCCATCCAAGTCACCTACCATATCTGCATCTACATATCTATTTAGAGAAGTGTTTGACTCTCCATAGCATAAATGCCTACTGCTAGTCCTTCTTAGATATCCAAGAATCCATTGAACTGCTTTCCAGTGTTCCTTTCCTAGATTGGCCATAAACTTACTGACAACTCCCACTGCTTGGGCAATATCAGGTCTAGTACATACCATTACATACATTAAGCTCCCAATTGCGAAAGCATATGGAACTCTACTCATGTACTCTACCTCATCATGTGAATTGGGACACTATTCTTTGCTCAACTTGAAGTGTCTAGCCATAGGTGTACTTACCGATTTTGCATCTTGCATATTGAACCTCTCCAACACCTTGTTCACATAATCCTCTTGAGATAAAATCAAACTATGATTTTTCCTATCTCTCTTGATACTCATGCCAAGGATTTTCTTTGCTGCTCCCAAATCCTTCATGGAAAATGTGTGACCTAATTTTACCTTAAGCTTAGAAATATCTTGCATGTGTGAACCTGCAACAAGCATATCATCTACATACAGCAATAGGATAATATATCTACCATTATCCAATCTCTTAAAATAAACACAATGGTCAGATTGACATCTACTGAAACCATGCTCAGTCATAAACCTATCAAAACTCAAATACCATTGTCTTGGAGCCTGCTTAACACCATATAAGCTTTTCTTCAACCTGCACACAAGCTTCTCCTTACCTTTGACCTCAAAACCTTCCAGTTGATCCATATATATTTCTTCATTCAAATCTCCATGAAGAAACACTATCTTAACATCAAGCTACTCAAGATGCAAATCATCAATAGCAACTAAAGACAATACAGTCTGAATAGAAGTCATTTTTACTACAAGAGAAAAAATTTCACCAAAATCAATACCTAGTTTCTGTGCAAATCCCTTTACTACCAACCTGGCCTTATGTCTCATTTGTCCATTCTCACCTTCCTTCAACCTATAAACCCATTTGTTTTTCAGTGCTCTCTTTCTAGCTGGAAACTCAACCAAATCCCATGTTTGGTTCTCTTTCAAGGAATCAATCTCCTCATTCATGCCAAGCTCCCACTATTTTTGGGTTTCTACCTACATTGGTTCATCAAAACTCTCTAGTTCTCTACTATCAGTGAGCAATAAGTAGAATAATGAAGGGGAATATCAAATTAGAGGTTTACTTACCCTTTCTGACCTCTTCTTAGGTGTTTGAGACTCATTCACTACTTGTTGTCCACCCAAATTCTCTATCAGTGACTGATCTCGGTCATCTCCAAGTCTGTACCTAACCGATGTCAGTTTCACATGACCAATGTTGGTTTTTCTTGACCGACATTGGTCAATATCTTGCCAATGTCAGTTCTTGTATGACCAATGTCAGTTCCTACCTAACTAACATCGGTGTCTGTGTTTTCTTGAGTGTGAAAAATCTTTCTCACAAGCTCATTTTGGATCATCACCTCATCCAAATCAACATTGCTCTGCTCATAGTTATTTAACTTCTTGAGCTAATTACTGTACATCACTTTTTCATTAAAAGAAACATCACAGCTTCTAAATATTTTATTAGTTCCTAGATTCCACAACCGGAATCCAAAATCTCTAGAGCCATAACCAATAAAAGATACCTCATAGACTTAGCATCTAGCTTCTTTCTATTTTCTTTATCAATGTGCACAAAAGCTTCAGAACCAAAAACTCTGAGAGATGAAAGATCTACCTTTTTACTTGTCCAAGCCTCTTCTAGAATTCCACCATCCAGAGTAGTAGAGGGTCCTCTGTTAATCAGGTAAACCACAGTATCTATAGTTTCTACCCAAAACTGTAAGGGCAGATTAGCATGCAACCTCATACTCTGTGCACACTCCAATATTGTTCTATTCATCCTTTCTGAAACTCCATTTTGTTGAGGTGTCCTTGGAACCATCCTTTTCCTACGTATTCCATTCATATAATAGTACATGTTAAACTTATAGCTGCAGTACTCACCACCATTGTTAGATCTAAGACACTTCAATCTCAAACCTATTTCATTCTCAACTAAATCTTTCCATTTCATAAATGTGTCAGAAACATTAGATTTTTTCCTTGTGCAATAAACCCATACTTTTCTTGTAGCATCATCAATGAAAGAAACATAATACTGTGATCCTCCAATAGAAGTTACCCAAGCTAGTCCCCACACATCTATGTGAACAAGCTCCAACTTGTGCTTCTTCTTTATTGACCTAGTTTTAAGAAATCTCACTCCCTTTTATTTTCCAAAAATACAATGCTCATAGAAATCTAGATCTATGCTTTTCAAATCTAAAAGCTTACCTTTTGACTTAAGAACTTTCATTCCCTTCTCACTCATGTGGCCAAGCCTACAGTGCCACAACTTTGCATCCACATTTGAAGTAGATAATATAGAAGGAGAATAATCAGTAATATAATTACATAAATAGAGAGTACCTACTCTCTTACCTCTGGCTAATACAAGTGCACTCTTGGAAACCTTCCAAGATTCAGCTGTGAGAGTTACTATGCAACCCTCATCCCCCAACTTTCCTTCAGAAATCAGATTCCTCTTCAAGATGGGTACATGCATGACATCTTTCAACACACGTGTTGCCATTCTACAATTTCATCTGCACTTTTCCTTTGCCAATAATTTTACAAGGCTCATCATCCCCTAAATAAACTATTCCAAAATCTCCCTGGACATAATCATTGAAATATTCTCTATTTGGGGTTGCATGGAAAGAGGCACCAGAATCTAAAACCCAAGATTCTATTTTATTATCCAAAGAAAATATAAGAGCATCTTGTGCAACAATACCTGCAACTTTTGCTTCTTCTTTACCTTCATGCTGATTTTCTTCTTTAACCAGCAACCAACAATCTTTCTTTGCATGCCCTATCTTTCCACAATTCTAGCAGGTTATTTTTCTTCCATTTCTAGATTTGGATCTACCTCTCATCTTTGACTTAGACCTTGATCTCCCTTGCTTGTGCTTCTCTTTTTGCCTTCCCCTACTTTCAATACTTAAAGCATTACCTGATGTTTCCCTTGTGCTTTTCCTATGAGTTTCCTCATTCAAGATTACACTAACAACATCATCTAATTTCAAGATATTTGTAGTAGATGCAGTATTACTAACTGTCATTACCAAGCTATGCCAACTTTTAGGTAAACAGCATGAAATTAAGAGAGCCTTAATTTCATCATCAAAAACTATTTTGACTAAATTTAACTGATTTACTATTGCATGGAAATCATTTAGATGATTAGATATAGATCCACCTTCCTGCATTTGCAAATTAAATAAGTGCTTCATAAGATATATCTTATTCAAAGTTGAGGGCTTTTCATATAAATTTGCTAAAGTATCCATTAACTCTACCATTGTCTTTGCCTGTGACAAGTTGGAAATCACAGAAGATGCCAGGCTCAACCTTATGGATCCTAGAGCGTTTCTATCAAGAACATTCCATTCTTCATCTTGCATATTTGTGGGCTTGCTTGAAACCCCCCCAACGGTAAGTACATATATTTTTGATATATATAATCTTCTATCTGCATCCTCCATAATTGATAATTCTTGCTGTTAAACTTCTCCATTCTCAATTTACTTTCTTCTGCCATTGTTATATTCCTACTCAAATAGAAAACCTTGTGAGTGACCTATAACCAATACACACTAAATAGATCTGAAACCACCTGTTAGTGAACCAAAGCTCTGATACCACTTGTCAAGATCTAACAAGATACAATTGATTACTTTTGTGTAAGCAACTAAACACAAAATTAAACCAGAATAATAAGCAACTAGAAATCAGAATCAACAAAGAACATTAGATACAAGAAACAATGAAAACTTGTATTAAACTCTTCCAAAAGGAAATATAATTGAATAAATCTCTCTTTCTTCCACACCTCTTAGATGTAAAAATCTCTTTCCCTCAATATTTCTCTCTATCAATTACAAACACAATTCAGCTACTTGAATTGATTCACCCTTTTTCTCATACATACAAGCTATGAAGATCTATCCCTATTAAATAGAATTAGGGATCATGAGCTATGCATTTTTCACCATTAGATATACAACCTGATCAAAGGTTCAAATCAGTCATGCCAAAAATAGAAACGAGGACTTAATACTAATAGTTAAACTTATCATGCAAACATTTTATTCATCCCATGAAAATAGACTTCTGAGACACACAGGTGACCGATGTCAGTCCCTATCTACCTGCACATGACCGACATCGGCCAATCCATAACCAACATTAGCATTCTCTAGTCGATCCCTGAATGATGTTGGTGACTGTGTAAATATAGCAACCTTGCATTTGCTCATCTGGGTGAAGCTTTTAGCTCCACAACTCAACAATATCTTGAGCATCTAGACTCCATTTTTTAAACCATGAAAAGTGCTAGAAAGCTCTTGATGAATCTTACAATGTGAAAATAATTTGAATAGAATTTGAATACTTTTAAAAATGGAACAGTACATGGATCCACCTAGATCAGGTAAGGATGTAGTTATAGCCACAAAATGAGGTTGGGTTAATATTCCCAATGAGATAAAGGCCCCATATGGAAAATGGCCATGGAATAAGCATTATTTTTAGTGCCTTGTCCAGGGCATGAACTAGATTGACATGCCATTGAAATTTGTCACACATTTTGATGTAAATAGCTACATCTCCATCCACAGTTGGCTAATAATACCTAGTATGTAGGATAATTTTGACTAGGATAGCCCCACTAGTGTGGGATCCACATACTCCTTCATGAACTTCTTGTAATGCTAATTTTTCTTCTACTATGTTTAAATAATGAAGTAGAGTTCCATCAAAATTGTGATGGTAAAGGGTTGGTCCAAATAAGGTATATCAGGGGGATTAGTGGGTAAAGGCCTTTTTTTGTTTGTATGATAGGTCTAGTGGCATGATGGGGTCATGAAGGTAAGTAAAAATGTTTGAATACTATATAGATATGGGACTAAAAATATCATATATCATTGCAATAATTAAAGGTTCATGAGATGGTTTTAGAATATTTTTAACAAGGAATTGATATTATTTTTCCTTGACTATATGAAAAATCAAAGAGCCAATAGTGGTCATGGAATCTATTATTCTATTACTAGCCCTTAGTATATGTTTAAATTGCATGTTGATAATATACTATTTAAGATTGTCCACCATAGCTCTGTATGGCACCATATTGTCATCTTTGGTCTAAAAGTGGTCTGTAACTTGATTGATGTTTAATTGAGAATCACTATAAACCTTGAGATGCTTAATATTCCATTTTACTACTAAATGAATTCCTAAAATGAGTTATTCATATTCATCCATGTTGTTAGTACAAGGAAAGCTGATACAAAATGATTTATGGATGAGATCCCCCTATGGTATAATAAACAATAGGCCTACCACTAATCCATGTGTTATGAATGATCCATAAAAATATAGCTTCGAGTGCTGATCCTCAAGAGTTATTTTAATGATGGTCATTATGGAATCATCTAGGAATTAAAAAATTATAGGTTTTCTATATACAAGGGGAGATTATATAAGTTGATCTACAAGGACTTGTCCCTTTATGTCTTTTTGGTTGATGTATTCTATCTATAATTTGTTTAGAAGCATGATCCATTTGGACATATGTCCTTGTAAAGTTGTTTTGGATGGTAGATACTTGAGTGGATGTACTTTGGAAATAACCATGATCTTGTTGTTTATCATGTAATGTCATAGATTATAGGCTATGAAGACCATAGATAAATAGGATTTTTCAATAGGCATATAATTGTGTTCATACACGACCAATGTATATCTTAAATAGTAAATGGAATGCTCTTTTCCATTGTCATAATGTTGATCTGGAAGTTCCCCCAAGGATTTTTTGATTGTAGATAGGTACAACAAGAAGGGTTTTCCTAGCATAAGTGGTAACAAAATAGGTAGATTGGCAAGATAGTCCTTTAAATGCTAAAAAGCTTTCTAGAATTCATCATCCTAATGAAATGTAACACTATTTTTCAATAAGTATGTAAATGGATGGCATTTTTTAGCTAACTAAGAAATAAATCATCTGATAGATTGGATTTTTCCTTGCAAATTACAAAGCTACTTCAAATTAGATGGTGGTGGCATCTCGATAATGGTTTATATTTTGGTGGGTTCAACTTCAATTCCTCTATGAGAGATGATGAAACCTAATAGTTTTCCTAATGTAACACTAAAAACACACTTCTTAGGATTGATTCTAACCTTTTATTCATAAAGCCTTTCAAATATTCTACATAGTGCAGCTAGATGGCCATCCCTAGTCTTTAATTTACCTAATATGTCATTGATATAGTCTTCAATAATATCATGGAATATGATGGTCATGGATCTTTAGTATGTGCTCCCAAAATTTTTGAGACCAAACATCATAACATAATAATAAAACATTCCCCATGGAATGGTGAATGCTATCTTTTGTTAGTCTTCTAGTGTAATTTGGATCTAGTTGTAGCCTAAAAATCCATCCATTAGTGAAAGAATTTCTTACCCTATTGTGGAATCAACTATCATTTAAATGTTTGGTAGAATAAAGTTTTCCTTGGGGAAGGACTTGTTTATATCTATGAAATCAATATAGATTTTGATTCCTTCTGGCTTCTTACTAACTAACACAACATTTTAGATTCACTCTAAGTAATTGATCAATGAAATACATCTTAATTTTAAGAGTTTTTACAACTCTTTATTTACTAATACATCAATGTGAGGATGATTTTTTCATAATTTATGCTTCACAAACTTAGCATTAGGATGTATAACAAGGTGGTATATACCCAAGGTGGGGTCCAAACTAGGCATGTCTAAGTAGGCCCAAAAAAAAATATCAATGAATTCCCTCAAAAGGGGTGTAAAGATTTCACGTTCCTCCTTAGTGAGTGATGCACCTAATTTGATCCATTTTGGGTCATCTGGAGTCCTAATGTTGACTTCTATAGTGTATTCTACAAAGAGAGTAAATCTATCTTCCAAAATAGTTGGAAACGATTGGAATTGGCCTAAAATGTAAAGTCCTCTATTTAGAAAGGCTCTGCAAGTTCTCCTAAACAAGATGAATCAAAATATCCCAATGGTATGGATGGCCATGTGACAAACATTATTGGAAACTCTTGGATAATGTGATAAAAGGCACGCTCTTCTTCATAACTGAACTCAGACCTAAAATCAATTTCACTATTAGTGGTTTCTTGATTTATGTTTATGGAAATGTGAACACCCCTATCTAATGGAGCCTAAAATAGGTTTTTAAATATAAGAATATCATTTATCTTTACATTTACTCTGGTCTAAAAATGCCTCAAAGAGGTTTTCACTTTGGAACCTTCATGTTTTATTTATTTGTTTATGGCTAAGGATGTTCACCTATTCTCCAAAATAGGCTACAAGATCTAGTTTGATTGAGAACCCTTATTTATGGTCTTCCAATGAAATATTGTCTCTTAGGCCTAGAAATCACAAATTTCCTCATCATTCTCAAACTCATCTATAGGCACTTTGGATTCTTCTTGGTCCCAAGCTATAAATTAAGGGTAATAAAGAGGAATCATATTATTGAAAATAATTGGGGTAAGTGTAAAAATGACATGGGTGTCAAATAGATTGGTATTACCAAGGTATTCATAAAGGATATAATCAAATTTTGATTCATTGCTAGCATCATCATCACTATTCATTGGTGTTGGAACATGAATCAAATATGTGAGGTCACCCCTAGGTAATTTAATTCTAAGACCATATGTTATTTTATACTAATTTATAGACATTGGATCAAGAGTTACCTATTGATTTTTCTTAATGCCTCCTCATTTATAGGCTTGATTCTCCATGATCCTATTAAGAATGGGGTATTTGGCATTTTTATAGTAATCAACTAATTTGTCATTGTATAACCATGATTCATCATTTGTAAGTGGGTCTTCTTTTTGGCCAGTGGTGGGTGTGAAAATTATAGGAGTTGGAATATGAAGATTTCCTTTTACATTTCATTATCATTTTATTTAAGGTGTCTTATCTTTTATTTTTTTATAGGACTTAGGGTTCTATGGAAGCTTGGTAATATGAAATGTGTCATGAGTCAAATATTCTCTTGGTCCATTGGTTGAGATGGTAAAATTATTAGATAATTCAGGAGGTGACATATGGGAAGATGAATCAAGGCTATTTCGGTCTATATAATTAACCTCTGGCAAGTCAAAAAGTGTTTATTTACCTTTGTCCTTTTTGGTAACTAGATCTATGCCAAAACAATAATTGTAGCTTTCATACTTAGCCTCCAAATGTTTGTAATGTTTTTAGGGATGTAAATATCCATTGATGGTAACCTCCATACTTGAATGATAAAACTTGAGACACTAGTGCAAAGTTTAAGGCATTATACAAATATCATATATCCAAGGTCTACCCTAAAGAAAATTATAAGATAAATCTATGTCTAACACATGGTAAAGTGTATATTGGATCAAGGGCCCAATGATAATTGGCAAATGATGGGGCTTTGTGATTCCCTCTATTCATTGTCATAGGCCTTGATGGTTATTGTCTTTGGCTGGAGATCAGTTGTTGTGTATCCAAGATGATTAAAAAGATTCAAAGACATAATATTCAAGCTTGATCCATTGTCTATGAGGACATGTTTCACTTTGTGCTACATTATGATAACTTTAATGTATAATGGATTATTATGGATAGGTCTAAGGGATGACCTATCACTTTGGTCAAATGTTAATTGTTAGCATAGGGATAGATGTCCAACCAAATCTTGAAATTTGTTTGGGCTTATGTCACTTGAAACTTTGGATTAAATTAAGAACTCTATCATGATTTTCTTGTGGATAATAAATGTAGGTAAAAAAATCTAAAATGGATATTTGTGTAGGCAAATTTTGAATTTGTTCCAAAATATCCAACATCTTTTCCTTCATAGTAGTATATGGATTGTTCTTCGCTAGAATGGTGGGTTGGATGGGTTTGGTAGAAGGTGGTTATGGGCCAAGAATGGTTATCTTTGACCATTGAGTTGTGATTACATCATCTTTAGAAACAAGTCCATTATTACTAGAAAATAATGATGGAGGGGGGCCAAATAGGATAAGTCTCGATTGATGGTGCACTTGTATGTGGTCATGGATTAAGGATGAGTTATCATTCTATGGTATAAAAGTAGTAATCCTTGCCTATTGGTTCACCTATTTGTAGTCCTAGGTCAAATAAGGATCACTAGCATAAATGGGTTGTTTGGAATTGGTTAGCAATGGTCCCATTATTTTATGACTTGGTATTGGATTAATGGTGATGGTGTAAATGCAACCTCCTATAATATAACATACAAATTTGTTGTAGTCATGTGCAACCATGTGGTAAGTTTATTCGTTATTGGAACTGTTATAGCCTTGGTTCCTTCCATTTAGTCATCATCGGTGTTGGTATTCATGTTATTATCTTAGCTATTGATATTATTGTTGTTTTTGTTTTAGAATTTGTTATTGCTATTATTATTTGTTATTGTTATATTTCAGAAAAGGGTTTTGATTGGATGTAGATGATCTATTACCAAATTTAATCTCCCTATTTTCCAACATATTTTTAATGAGTTGTTTTATTTTCACACAACAACATATATTATGTCCATGAACATGATGGTATTCACATAACTCATTCTCTTAATACTAATCTAGATAAGATGTACCCTTAAGATAGTGATTTGGTATTGGCCAACTAATTAGATTAGTTATGGATAGTTTCAAAAAACAACTTTAAAAGGATCTCCAAGGTTACTAAAGACTCAATTATTATGCACATTTCTCCTTGAAGGATGGATTTACAAAGGTAATGGTTGTTACATTTATTGAGTTAATCTAGGTTACTACAAAGGTTGTACTTGTTAAATGCATTACTGATGAGGAGTAATTTGCATTTGTAGTGTAGGCTGAGTAGATGGTATTTTCACCATTTGGACATGACATGACTCAGTTACTCCATTTACAAAAACATTCTTTTTGTGATTAAATTTCTTAGATTTTTCATAATTACTATCTTAGGCTGGTGTCAATGCTTGTACTTAGACTTGGTTTTGGTTTTAATTTTGGCCATTTCCTTGTTTTTGATTCAACAAGATTAGTTTGATAACCCTTTTGTTAATAAGGGCATTTTAAATTTTAAAAACTTTATCTATGATCTCCTTAAAAGTATGTACACACTGAAGCTCCAAATGATAGGATATCTCACTATGCATGTTTTTGGTGAAAATATTGGCTAATTGTTTGTTTAGTAAGCTATGGGTGAAGAAATTATTAATTTCTCTCCATCTATGTAGATAGTTTGCAAAGCTTTCACTAGATTTTTACTTAGATTGAGTCAAATCTACCAATGAAATCTCATGTTCAATATTGTAGGAGAAATTATGCATAAATTTGTTTGAGAGGTCATCAAAATAAGATACTAAGTTATTTGGCAATTTTAGGAACCATTCCAAAGCCTACCTTGCTAGATTTTGGGGAAATTAGAGGAGTAATTAAATGTCATTTTAGGCCATTGGTTGGAAAGCAAAAAATAATTTTGTCAAATGGGATTTAGGGTCTCCTTTACCCTTGTCTTTATCAAATATTAGTGGTTCTTACTCTAGAGAAAATTGTATTTGTATATACTCCATGTTGAATGGGTAAGAACACACATCATCCAACTTAAAATTATTTGTATGTTTAATATCTTAGATGGTGGAAATTGCATCCTCTATTTTTAACAATTCTTATACCAAAAAACAAGATGGAATATTGGATTAAAGTGGAGGGTGGGTGGTCAAAGGCAAATTACTTTATCTAGGGTATAATATAGGAATGGTTTGTTATGGAATGTTGGTTTAGTGAATGAATTGACTAGGGATATGCATCCATAAATTGGGATGTAATTATTGAAATTACACACATTGTGGTGAAAAATTCTAGTTGGGATTTGGTATATAGACCTAGTTTTGGGGGAATTATGGCTAATATGGAATCATATGGCTCTAAGTGAAGTATTGTGCTTGCTATAATTGAGTAGTGACTTGTTGTCGACTTGTCGAACCTGGATGAATAAGGGAAACTTATGGACCAAGCCCTTATTATTGGATTTATGTCACATTCTAGGTAAAAGATAATTATTGCCTAATTGGTATTTGTTGGATAGTAATACCTCTTGGTTATGTGAAAACTTGTTGTCAAGTTGATGTTTACTAAATATTCAACATTTTTCATTTAACAATAGAAATACATTATTGATTAGATAATGTTTGTAAAATCATGTTGGTCTATGACTATTGAGGTGTACTTGTCACTACCTGATGAGGTAGAACATTGGTTGCCCCCTTCTGAGGTGGTAGAATATTTTGTCTGTACCATGTTAGTAAACTAGATTGTGCATGTTGTTGTTTAATATTAGCCATCACTTGTTGTGGTAGAGAAACATTCATCACATTTTGTTGAGTCAAGGCACTAGTTTGCATTTGACTACTTAATCTTTGCAATTGTGTCCTTGATGAAGTAGCTAGTTGAAGATTAGAGGTATCTTGTTGTGGTTGGGACATAGAAGTTGCTATCCCTTACTATTTTTAACCACTCATGGTTTTTACTAAAGGAACTTGTTTTGGACTAGTTATTGATGCATTTAAACCACTTTGGCCTAGATTGAATGACACTTACATGTTACCTACTATGTTTGACACATTTGTCTATGTATAAGTAGTAGACACTTATTCAATACTTGGGACAATGAAAATGTCTCCAACCAAAGTTTTTTTGTGTGAATGGGTCTATAACCAAATTATATTAGCTTTTAAATTTGATTAATACTCATGGTTGAAGGATCTAACTTAATGAATGGACTGTTTAACATGGTTGTGTTATTAAAGTTACACGCTAAGTTCAAATAAGTTTGGTATGATTTTTTGCATTTGTAAAAAGTGGTCCTCCATATGGCCCTTTCCTATTACAAGCATATGTGGGTCTTGATATGACATAAAAATGAGCACTTGAGGATTGATATAAGAGGCATGTTTGATGGTTTGTTTATAAGGTATAGTTAAAATTAATCTAATTAGACTAGGAAAATTTTTGTGGGGGAAGTTTGATGGAAACTTGGCTCCTACTTCTATGGATATAATTAAAAATTCATCCTTATTTGAAATCAAGTGATGATAAAAAAATAAGGATCATATACTAATGGCATAGTAATTTAATACAATTTTTGTTGAACTTTGTCTATAATTAATGGTATACTAGTAATATACTATGCTATTTATTCTTAGTCTTGCTCCAAATATGGAGGTGTGTTGACTAAATAGTGGGATATAGGATCTTAGATTTGCTCCCTAGATTAAATAGTGTAAGGAGGACAAGGATCCATCTTAAAAACTACACCATCACCATAAGGGTCTTGAACAATTCATCTTGGTTGACCACATTATCATATCTTATATTGTACATGGCTCTACTATGAGTATAGTGAGACATTCAAATCATTGATGAATGTTTCATGAAAGTAGGCTTAGAGTTCTAAAAACTCTCAAAAATAATGTCCAAAGGATAAATGGTTTGAACTTGTGTGAGAGGTACAATCCACTAAAATTTGGGGTGAATCAGTGGTGGAAAACAATCCAATTCAATTTTTAAACCCTTGTAAATATTTAATCAATCAATACAATCATTCATGAAGCATACAAATCATTCATAGTAGTGAAAAATGAAAATAATGCAAGATTACATACATAACACAAGATATACATGAGAAACCCTTTAGGGGAATAAAACACACTCTCAAGCCTATAAAAACATGGACTAATATCCTATAATATGATAAAAAATAAGATATTGATCAACTCCTTTAGACCAAAAAACCTTGATCATATCCTCCTAACCAAAGGTATTTAGTGAAATGCCTATTTCACAAGGAGAAACTACCCCTAAATAAGACTAAGTCCTTTAGACCCTCCTTTGAACACCTCCACATTAGAAATGATGTATCAAACACTTGATGATGGATCTATATTTTATAACCTCTACACAAACTCTTTCTATATCTCAAATAGGCCTCTCACATATGCATGTCACAAACTCTTTCCTTTTTCACTCAAAATATCCTCATATGAATACTCAGACCTCTCATATATACTAAAATTATAAGAGCACTATCTTGAAATTAGGAACATGACCTATAGGTCATACACATATTCAACAAACTATTCTACTCATCAACTCAACCAACATGTGCACTACCTATCCTTCCTTATTTGCTTTAGTTCATACTACTCACATAAGATTCTTATAAAATATCACATTTAAGTCTAGAAACCAACACATTTGGTTTTACTATATATATATAAATCATAAATTATAAATTCCATAGTAATCCTTATTAGCCAAAATACACACCTTCACCCTTAAGGCATCTCACATGGGTCACACTTAAGCACAATCCACTTTCAAATAGGCCTAAGTAACTTTTAGGTCATATGGAGACCCATTTAGCTCTTTAACACTTCTTCAAGCATAATAAGAACATAAGAACACTTTCCAAAATCATGGAACCATTCTAAATGATTTACAGGTCCCCTTTAAGTGTCCATATCCATTATAGTACCCTTTATGCTTAAGCATACAATTCTTAAATAATATCTTGTGCATATAGTCATTATGAATGAACACACAAACACCTTCTAAGCCTTTTTTCATACAACATATGATTAGTCAATCCTTCATAATGCACATAAAGCATCCTTATGGAGTCTACAACACTCCCCAATATCCAATTCACCATGAAACATCAAAAAAACATCTACATAATCTCAATTAATCCTCTTGGGTCACTTAAATAACAAGCATAAAACCAAAGTCAAATTTAAAACTCAATATCTTTGTCTACACACACTTCTATATATTCAAACTAGGTTCATTAGATGTGTCATGGATTATTCTTCATTTTTTATTTTTAAAACATGATCAAATTCATCTTAGATCAAATGTTATAGCCAAAATACATAGAATAATTTTTCCCTTTTTTAAAATTCAAATATTTAAATGTCAATAGTCATAGTTAAACCTCAAACACTAAGCTTATATCTCATGTCCTCACTGATCACATCAATTATGAACCATTGATCTTGTCTAAACTTTAATTCATAGGAACCAATGCTCAAATGTTAAACCCTAATCACTTTTACCTCATCTCATATACTCTATAAACTTTGACTCAATGTGCTCGATCAATCTCTATGGATCAACTAGGTCCTTAACTATCAATGCTCACCATTCGATCAATTTATACAAACACCCTCTCACCATTAGATCCTTATCTTTTAAATTTACTTAAATGTTATAAAATGAAAACTTATCCTCATCTCACTAAATCCTAAATTCTTAGACTAATGTACATCATTGATCTTTCTCAAACTTTAAATTGTGAAGAAGTGACTAAGTATGAGAACCTTGCTTATCTGCCTGAGTAGCCATTTTTTAACCTTAATAACTTCTTCTATGCTTAGATAAATGATCTCAAATTTGGACCATAGGATCTCCTTACATAGGATAATATAACCATGTGACAAACTCATCATAAATCCTTTGCATGTGCAAGATATATTTCCATTAAAATACCTTATTAAAATCTTCTATCATAGAGCTAACTATGTCAAAACCTACCTAAGAGGCCAACTTTAAACATGAATAAAATTTGTCATGCTTCATCACATTATATAAAATTTAGTGAAAATAAACTAGGATAAAAAATTAACAAACCCATATGATCACCTTTTCTTTGAATATCCACAGATATGATATATTCCACCATAAAACTACTTAATCAACTTAATTTGAACATAGAAAACACTGTCAAAATGCCTAAGAGCCCAACTTCACACATGCATATATTTTGTTGTGCTATATCACATGAACTAAAATTTGGACATAATAACTAGGTAAAAATTTGAACAAACCCATATGATTACCTTCTAAAACATCCACATGTGTGATATATGTCTCCATCAAAATGCCTACTCAGTTCTTTCTTGCCTCATGTAAATTTGGCTAAGTATGGGAAAATACTGTTAAAATATTTGGGATCCCAACTTTCAACTTGGATATATTTTGATGTACTTAGGTGAATGACCTAAGAATTATCTCTTAAGAAATAGGCACAACACTGAATAAACCCATGTGACCATTTCATCCTGACTCATCCACGTGTGGTAATGGTGACATCATCAAATTGCCTACTCAATTTTTTTTCCACTAGACCCAAAGTGTCAAAAATATGGAAAAATAGATGAATTATAATTATAGACACAAGTACTCAAATCATATAAAACATCTTAGGGAGATATTTTCACATGCTCAATAATCCATACTCATCCCTAAACATTTCTCGCTATGTCAACATTAAAGATCAACCAAGCATACTTCAAGCATACTATGACAAACACATTACACACTTTATAATTATCACATAGACTACCAATGTAATTTATCCATTCACTAAAACATCTCCATGAAATCACCATGACATCATTAAAAATACTTCAATAATCTCCCCTTTTTTTCATTGATGTCAACAACCATCATATATAACAATATATAGCTCGCCTTCTTTCTCTTCAAACACTCCCATAATAAGAACTATCTCCCCCTTTGACACATTGAAAAAGTGGGCACCAAATAATCTTGAGAACTAGAAAATACTATCAATAAGAAAGGACCATATTAAAAAGATGATACAAACTCTCCCTTATCTTGAGCCTCCTTCTGCTTGCCTTGAAAACTTCATCTTATTCCATGCTAACACTCTCTTCAACCAAGCATAAAAACCAATGAAGACAAAAAAAAACCATAGAAATTTGATGGAATTATCAAGAGATATCTAAGAGGGACACCCCCTCAGATTTATAAGTAAGTACACTTTTTGATCATCTTCAAATCTCCATACACCATGAAACCCACCTCACAGGCTTACTAAGCTTCTCTCTCAAAATACCATAAGGAACATATTAATAACTTCATGCCACTCAAAAAATGAGAAAATTATCTTAATAAACCTAAGAACTCTCCATGAAATAAACATGCCTTTCTCTTTTTGGAGAAACTAAGCAAAAATCATGGTGGGCCCCCTTTTGAAGCATCTATGTGGACCACACCAATCAGACCTATCTTGGCATGAAGTAAACTTTGGGGTGGTTACTTCCCTTTTTATACCTTTTAGTGTTAACTAGAGGAGTCCTCAAGGATCTTGTGCCAGCTAATAGGCAATTGTATGGTGCCAACTTTCAAAGGACATCCCTACCAAAACTTGTATGTGGTGGCTCAAGAAACATAGCTATCAAAAGAGTGGAGTATGTGTGATTATGACTTCCTAGTGATAGATTCACATATGGAATATGATTTTCTAACATAGGTAGTTTAGTGGAGCTAGTGGAATCATGACAACACACCACTTGGCATACACCCATCTGATGTGGCAAGGAGATGCCTAGTTGCCTAAAAAATAAGGCTTATATTTGAGGACTACGAGAGGTGACTAAAGTAGTGAAGCTCTAGTAAAATAAATAACCACCATTAGTATTCTTAGTTTGTATAAGATAGATTATATATTTGAATTCATATCCCAAGATTGCCTATGAGCCACTAGGAATGAGTAGTGTTAGGAAAGAGTATATACTCAGCTTCTATGTATTAAACTTTATTTGTTAAGATATCAAGTAAATGAAGAATGTGGTTGAAGAACTAATGTGTTGACTCTACAACATAGATATCATAATTTTATGTTATGTATTAGTATTATAATAGTAAAGATTTATTTCTTTATGTGAATATATTGTAATATGGAGGTTTATCCCTGGTCACTAATGGCATCCTTGTGTCATCTAGTGACTTTAGCCTGCATAAATAGACTAAATGTTGGAATTGAATTACACCAAGGCCCTAAGAACCACACCTAAGCATTACCTTAAGGATGAGCACTTGAACCCAATCCATCCCTATGACTTGTCTAAGTAACTTAATGACCATATATTAGTTATCCCCATAGCTTTCACCATCAAGATATCAACCTAACCAATTATGAACTTGCACCATAATAATTATGTCCTTAAGAAGGCTTACACCTAATTAAATTCCCATATATAACCTAGTACTTGTAGGCCTCTTGAACCCATATTGATCATGATTAAGGCCCTTTAAACCCTAATTTGTTCTATGTTACAAATAGCCCAATGTGGGTCTGGTCCCTTTGATGTTATGTTTTAGGTGAGTGTATAGGGCTTGTGCCTTGTGTGAAACTGATGTTAGTGTAATAAAATGAGTAAATGTTGTGTGTCGAAACTTACTATGATCATGCCTAGCTCCATCAATTTTAGAACCAACTTGACTTGATAGCTAAGTGCATGACTAAACACAAAATCTAATCAAGTTAACCTTTTCTACAACATTTTGGTTTCATTGCCAAGACTCATTTTGAGTTTCATTACTATAATGATGCAATAGATTAGTTCTTTGACTATCACATGAGAGCATCAAGCACTAGCTAGAATAAGTGAAAGATAGTTTCATGTAGAAGCATCCCACATGAAAAGGATATGAGCCAAGAAAATGGGTATAAGCTAACCTATATGATGCTCTATATGATGTGTTATTTTGTGAGCTACTTGAGAATGTGTACCGATGGTTGGTTACCTACACTACTACTATAAGGTAAAGATATGGCCAATGACTTGAGTGGACTATAGATCATGTAGAGAGGCTAGAGAGCCTATATGAAGTTTGGACATGTGTTGTAGACAAGTGGTGGAGTGGCATGTTGAATACCTATGTGTTGGAGTTCATAGTGTTGACCTTCTCATGCCTAGAAGAAGCAAAGTATGAGTTTATTCATGAAATAATGGGTGCATTGATAAGAGGGATTAACACTAAACTAAATAATATTTTCATGTACTACATTATATAAGCCATAAGAGTGGAAGTCTAAAATCCTTGCACATATGAGAAAACATAGAAGATGAGAATGGGAATTATAGGTAAGGTGTGATAGAGGAAGAAAAATAACCTGACACCTAAGAGATCTAGAAGTTGAGCTATAGTTAGTGAAGGTAGAGGATGATGGAGGATATATAATGTTAAAGTTCCAAGAGGACTCATAATGAGTGGGAAGGGCATGGGGAAGGATCCCTTGAATTATTGCAAGATGAAGAGAGAGAGGAAGAAGCAAGAAATTGGACTTATTAGTTGGGGGTAGGATGCAATGGGTTCTTACAAGTTATGTCACTTAAGGACATGCCAAAAACATCTACCCCATTTAAACCTAAAGCAAAAGCTCATACACTAGATTCCCCATTAGAAGATATAAGAATAGTAACTAAACCTGTTATATATGTTGACTTTGATAGGATTCAACATTTGGATCAAGAGTTTTTTATTGAGAAAGTGATTCCATATGAGGAATTGAGTAAGGATACAATGAATTTAACAAGAAATAATCTAGGAATGATAAACATAGGCACAAGTATTCTTATGTAGAGGATGTCAACTACACTAATTAGGGAACAACCTATAGGAAAAGGCATGGCCCCACAAGTGAATGGTACTATGCTAAAATGTTTAATAGCATAGCTAATGACATCATGATCAATACCCCAACCTATAATTAGAGTCACTAGAGGGCCACCTTTAAGATAAATTTAAGGGGGAAAAACACCTCAAAACTTGGCACCACCCCCTCAATATGTCTACTATAAGATGGCAATGTACTTGCCTAAGTATTGTAGTGTAGATAATTTCATGGAGTATGTGTTGAAGTGTGAGTTAAAATGGCATGCTTAGGGCATCACTCAACCCAAGTGCAAGGAAACCTAGTTTGTGACCACCCTACTAGATCATGCCCATACTTGGTATTGAAAATTTGACCTAAACTAGGTTATGGTTGACTATAATGTGCTAAAAGAAGTTGTTTTAAAGAGTTTGATATCCCTAAATTTGATTAGCAGAGCATCACAATACTCAAGGAAATCAAATAAGGGTTATCTAAGAGAATGTGCCTATATGATTTATAGTTTAAAACTCTTCTCTCAAAACATATGTATGACATCCACCCCTCCCAACATGCATAATGGTTCATTAGAGGCCTGGTACTACCCTTCAGATGTGCACTATTTATGAAAACCTTCACAAACCCATATGAAATGCTTGAAGTTTCACTCTGAGCTAAGGTGGTAGGCAGTATCAACACTAAGATTAGTCTATTCATGGAGGTGTAGATTGCATCAATGGCCTTACATCTTATGAAGCTAACCACTAGTTTGACACATGACACTCATAGTGGGTTATGGTGCATCAACTGTGAAATGGATGGGTATAACAAGAATAATTACTTGCTAAGAAATGTTCACACCCTACTTCTCAATTGTGAAATTTGTCATGAGCCACATGAATCTCAAATTTATCCTCTATTATAACATTATATTCAAATAAACACCAAAATTTATTGAAAAACGTGTGATACCTATATACATTCAATAACATATTATCAAGTCATCAATGAGATAAACCAAAACATGGAGAGAGGCACAAGGTAGGTGATGACCTTCACTGATAGTCAAGCAAGTCAATGTAATGAAGGTTATGAATAGAATAATATGGGTTATGGGAACTAGTGAGGTGTGCATAGGTGAGGAGGAGGATGTGGTTGATGAAGAATCCCACCATGATTATGCTATAAGTATGGGTTCACTAAGAATTATTAGCATGACTATCCCATGCACCCAACATGTTGGTATTATTAAGGACCATATTCAGTCAAAAAGTGCCTAGACTTATACAAAAATATAACTCAAGGTTGGCTTGACATAGATAGAGGTGTCACAATGGTTAGGCATGAGTCCAAAGAGGAAAAGTGGACCTCCAAGCAATAAAAGACTCACAAATACCTACATATGGTGCAAGTCATGACCCAAAGTAGTTTTACCACTCAAATGCCTACTACACCAACCTAATAACTATGTTTGGATTATGGTGAATCAAGTTGCACTGATTGCATGTGTGACCTAATCCAAAATCTACACCCTATCCTAACCCTACATGATAGGGCATCTTGTAACAAACAATGAGAATGATATAGAATTTTCAAGGTGAGATCTAAATAGCTAGATCTATAGAGGCATAAGCCACCACTTCACATAGAAGTCAAAATATCTAGGAGGCTAAAGTATAAGAGTTGACCTAGATCCTACACCTCCTATAAACTAAAGGGATGTTTCCCCTACTAAAGGATTTACTATTGAAGCATGGAGGGAAAAAAACTAGAAGTAGATTCTACACCTCAAATGATTTAGGTTATTGTGTTGTATATGGAGTGGGAATATGAAGTAAGGCATGCTCAGAATGCTAAGTATGACCAAGTGTTATTGATAGATGCCACCATCAATGGGTGGTCAGTTTGTGAGGTACTAGTTGATATGGGTGTAGAGGTCAATATTCTAACCCAAACCACCTAGGAAAATATGGGGTGGCCACCCTTGAGGCCTTCATCTCACATGTTATTCATGACTAAAAAAGCTTGATCACAACTTATTAGGATCTTGAAAGGTGTCATTTTAGATATCATGGGCATCAAGTTTCAAGCCAACTTCGAGGTCATTAAGTTTGCAGAACATGACAACTATTTAGCATTCTTGGGAAGGCCATGGTGCTATACTAACAATGTATACATGAACTTTAAGAAGTGCTACATGAATTTTTATAATGGAAAAGAAAAGTTTTTAATCCCTCTATCTATTGATCAAGGTCCCCTATATGTACAAAAATATTAATCTTGAGGATAAGATTAACCATATTTATAACATCATAGTGTAAGGTGCCAAGAAGATCAACCCTAATGACCAAGGCATGATCAAATGGGAGGATGGATAATCAACCTCTAATAAAAATATTGTAGCATGTGAGTGATGGGTTAAAGAGGCCTATAAGGTCACTGGCCGAAGGTGCCACCTAGTGCATATAACTAAGCCAAAGCTAGCCAGGACAAGGTTGGTTAGGATTGAGCACTCCAAGAATAAATGGGTTTTCTACACTTGAAAGATGAAAAATGGGTGCCTTAGATTAGTATAGAGAAGCTTGATGTGCTCCTAAAATATGAAGTGATTCAACCCATATAAATGTATGTCCATGACATTGAAGCTTGCATCCCCAAGGAGATAGATCGAATTAGTGCACTAGTGTATACCTTGAAGAACACTACTACTCACTGGTGGGAAGTGTGAAGACCTAGCTTACCCACATGGTGAGATATGAAGGTAAAAATATGTACTAGGTTTGTCAAGAGTAATGAGGACTTGGACATACCTACTTAATCTAGTGATTCTAACGTAATCATGCATGTGTATTTGTGTGAAGAAACCTAGATTATCTATGATGAGAATGTGCTAAAAGGCTTGTGGGTGTATGCCTTTTATAGGACGTTGAAAACATTGTTGTGAGCATGGTAAATTTTTAATGAGATGCATTATGACACAAAAAACTAAGAAATACTCAAAGAGGGGTTCATTCACACCTTTTATTCATAGAACTTAGATATAATTGAACCATTGCAAGTCATCTATAAGGTAGTGTTTAAGGACATTACCATCCTAGAAAATCACCTTATGGAAATGTTTGGGGAGAAAGGACTAGCACTCCCAACATTATTTGAAGATATGGCACTCAAAAATGACTCTAGTGAAGAAGATGATGAGATCTAGAAAGAGCATAATCAGAAGGCTCTAATAGTTAGACAAAAACCTATGCACCTTGTGGATGATAACACCATAAATAATGAATATTTGACACATCTTTCAATTGAAACAACTAAGGGGATATGACAAGTTGAAGACTCTCATTAGGAGAGAAATGAACGCTACTACACATCACTCAAGACCACTAAATTATATATCAATGCAAAACGTGGACCAAAGATTGCCACTGTAGGCACTTACTGGTCTAAATTAGAGATAGCACAAATTGTAGACTTCCTAAAGGAATTTTAGGAATTTTTCCCATGTAACTACTAGGACATGAAAGGCACCCACCCTTTCCTTAGAAAAATGAACATCAATCTAGTGGATGGCATGAGGCTAGTCAAGAAGTACCCATATTGGATGAATCCCTATCTCTATACCAAGGTAAAAATGTATATTGATGGAATTTTGGTGGCCAACATCATCTATCTGGTACAAAAATTTGAATGGGTGAGCTCAATGGTCATCATCATCAAGAAGGATGGGTATATATGCATCTATGTTGACTATAGGTTGTTAAATTCCACTTGCATTAATGATCCATTCCTAACCCCATTCACTAATGAGGTCCTAGATGGAGTCTTAAGCTATGAAATCTATACTTTCACTGATGGATTTTTGGGCTACCATTAGGTGCAAATTGAGGAGGAGGATAAGCCAAAAATAACCTTTATGACTGAATGGGGTTGTTTTGATTACAATGTTATGCATTTTGGACTCAATAATGTGCCAAATATATTCTCTTGGACTTAATAATGTGCCAACTGTATTCTCTATGGTAGTGATCACTACATTTAAGGACTTTATCCATAAGTTTCTCTAAGTGTATCTTGATGACTAGATTGTTTATGGTCTTATAAAATACCATTATGATAATATATGCCTCATTTTTGAGAGGTGAAAGTAGATCTAAATATATTTGATTCTAAATAAGTGTACATTCACAACTCCATTTGGGAAATTACTTAGGAACATCATCTATAAGGATAGTTTATTTATTGATTTGGTGAAGATAACCATCATAATCTAGCTCTAGACTCCCTTAATGTAGAAGGACATTTGCACCTTTCTATGCCATTACGGTTACTACAGGAAGTTCATTTAGATCTATATCAAGATCAAAACACATTTATAAGAGATCTTGTGTAAAGATGACCCATTTTACTGGGGTAATTCACAAGAAGAGGCCTTTGAAACATTGAAGCTGAAGTTGGCTAGTGCACCAATTCTATAATTTCTAGACTAGACTACTCCTTTCCATGTCCATGTTGATGCTTCAAGCTCTACCATTGGATCTAATTGGAACCACTAGGTGAAGGCAAGATGGACCACCCCATATCCTTTACAAGTAGGAAATTAATGCATGTATATTAAAAATACACCACCACTGAGTGTGAGGGAAAGGGATGGTCTATGCCTTACAAAGATTTAGACAATACCTATTGACAACCCCATTTATCTTTTTTATAGATCATGAAGTGCTTAAGTACCTTGTGAACAAGCCTTTTTTACATGGATTCATATGTAGATAGATCATTCTCTTTCAAGAGTTCTAGTTCTCTAGTGTCATTAAACCTAGGAAGCAGAACTTAAGGCCAAACCATTTGTCCTACATCAACTCTAGTGATGTGGAATTGTCAATTGAGGATGACATGTCAAATGTGTAGCTATACCAAGTCTAGTGTGTTCCTAAATATCTATTAAATATTTCCACTTTCCTAACATCTAAATTTGTGCCCTAGAACTTTTTAACTAAGGAGAAAAAACAACTTGTAGTTCACACTACCCTCTTCAAGCTCATTGAGGGGTAGCTATACACATTGAGTAGAGATGAAATCCTGCACCAATGTGTTTTAGAGCATGAACATGAATCCAATCTACAAGAAGTGTATGAAGGGATCATATAAGGCCATTATGCTAGAGACACAATGGTGCACAAGGTATTGTACTCATGCTTATGGTGGCCAAGCTTGTTCTAAGATGCCAAGGAGTACACTAAGGTATGTGATGTATGCTAGCAAACTAAAAACCCTAACCATAAAAATTAGATGCCTCTCATTCCCATTCTTCCCTACACACCATTCAAAAAATGGGCCATTGACTTTTTTGGGCCCCATAACTCCTATAACATGATTTGTAAGTGCTAGATATATTCTAGCAACCACTGACTATTTCATAAAGTGGGTCAAATCTGCACCAACCAAACACTGTATAGCCATGATAGTCATGATCTTTATATGGGAGAACATCATAAACTGGTATGGGTTCCCATTAAGTTTTACTAGTGATAGGGGCACTCATTTAATCAATGAGATGGTGCACATCCTTTTGATTGAGTACATGATGGTGTACCACAAGACCACCCCATATCATCCCAAAACCAAAGGCATAGTTAAATCATTCAACAATATTTTGATAATGTGCCTGACAAAGATATGTGATGTGGGTCATAAGGATTGGGATGATCATATTTTAGTGGTACTTTGGGCATACTACATGACATATAAGTGGCTGAACAAGGCTACACTATGTTAACTAGTGTTTGGCATTGAAGCAGTTTTACCCATGGAATTCATCGTGCCCTTCTTATGTATAATATGGATTGGTCAGTTAGATGACCAAGAATATTTAAGTTTTAAGGTTGGAAGACTTAGAGCAATTGGATGAAAAGCATTCCCAAGCCAAGTTGTGTTAGTAGATTGAGAAGGTGCACTCAAAGCACTGGCATGATAAGCATATCAAGCACTTCTCTATGATTTTAAGTACTTCAAGAACCTAAGAAAATTATAAATATGGTGGATGGGACCCAAAATCATCCACCACATACTGGAGATAGGTGCATGCAATTTGTGTATGTTGACTAGAAAAATACTCCCTAGTCATTTCAATGGCAACCAATTGAAGCCATATAAGTAGTAGCATGGCACTCATTCCATAGAAACACCAGCTTCTTGGTCACAAGTCAGTTGAGAGTAAGCTAACTAGGAAACCATTTGGTGCAAGGCAAACCATTCTTTAATTATTTTGTTTATCCCATGTTTAGTGTATAGAGGTAGTTAGTATCACATGTTAGCTAAAAGAACTTATGTGTTAACACTTCATACATAATTATAATCGGGTGAGTCAAGAACTTCCACCCATAAGTGCATGAGGCCAAACACTTAAGTAATAGGCATGTGAATCTTACCAAGAAAAATAATAAGCAATGAAAGAGACATGTGTACAAGATGAATAGTGAAGGGAATTTGAAGGCCTAAAAATGAACCACTTTGGAATTACTTTATGCCAAAGTTATAAGAAGGCACATCAATTGATCTTGCACCAATAATTAGAAAGGACAGTGAAGATGCTTATCTTGGTTGAGTACAAGGCAGATAGTGAAGATGTACACTCTAAAAGTGTGCAAGGGAATTATAAGAAAAATGAAGTGTTATAGGTCTAATTCAAGGGATTTATATGGGGTAGGATAGGTCGAGGCAAGATGATGCATAAGAAATTGACCAAGGTAGAGAATTGCACTAAAAATAGGATTGTAGCTAAAAAAATGGAACTAAGGGGGTTGAATCATGTGCATGTGAGGCACTTCACCTAGGTTGCCATAAAGAAGTTGAAGGTTGTGCCAAAGTTTATAAGCATAGAAGGAGAATGCCTAAGATATCTAGAATCTACCCAAAAATGAGTGAGAAATGACCATTTGAACCACATGTCAATTTGCTAAAAAATCCATTAGGAACATTCAATGAGGTGGTGGTAGTGGCACAAAGATATGAATTTAATGCATATAGGACAAGATATTTTTTAGGATTTTATAGATTTTTGTGAAATCCAAGAAATCAAGGTTCTTACACCATTAATCTTGCATTAATAATGGTAGTTGACATGAGAAGGGTATAAAATGATCAATGATAAACTTACTTAGGTTAAAAAGCTTATGCTAACTTAGAATCACAATAAACCTAAGCAAGAACCAGAGATCTAAAGAGAGAAAGAACTCTATCATAGTGAGAATTTGATTGATTCAGGTACCTAGAGTGAATGAAAGCATAGTGAGAAAAAGTGCATTCATAGTGGGAATAGTGTGAAGGGTGGAGAGAAATAATTATGTAGAGAATCAAGTTGAAACATGAAGTTATTTCCAGGCCACCATTAACATCCAATGAATCTTGGAGCTGAGATCACAGTTGTAGATCCCACTACTATAAAAGTTTCGACCACCATTCAAGGCTTAAAAAACCATGCCTCCCTATTAAATATAAGCCTATTAAAAATGGTAAAGAAGAAAAAGGTAGTAAGTTCCATTCTAATTCAAATGGAACCTAAATGGGTGAAGATCATAGAGGAGAAATGGTTGCCAAAACAAAGGTGTAGTTATTTAAATATGTTAACATCACCATGGTAGACACCAAGGTGTTAACAAAGATGTATTTACAGCTCAAAGAATATAACCATTAGATGTTAAGTCACTTCCAAGACTTAGCATAGGACTTGATGGTAGACATAGGTCACAAGATGATGGAAGGTGATGCCCTATTAAATGTCTCAATTTGAAACAATTTGACCACTTCTGACATAATTTAGCTCTATGAGTTGCCCTCCTTTAAAAATCTAGAGGAGCTTATCCAATTCCTTCTCTCATAAATCCATAAAGACCATATATACTTTTTAAGAAGGTACATGAAGATCTCTACAGAAATGATCAAAAGGATAACTAGGCTCCCAAACACTGGTAGAGACATCCATCAACTGATGGGTGACAACAAAGAAGTAGAGCACATCACAAATATCCTTAACTACTTCAAGGGGGGTTTCTTATTCCCCATTATCAAGTGTGAGGACCCAAACACAAGGGTGATAGTGTGCCTCATGAGTTCAAAGTTGTGTCCAGGAGGTTGGTGGATAGATGTGTCAAAAGTGTACCTCTACATAACATATCACATGGCACAGGGTGTATAATTCAATATCACCAAGTTCATCATAGAAAAATTGATCAAGAACACGTTGGAATGTGATAGCACCAAAGGGACCTTTAGGTGGGGTCTATCCTCATCTTGATCATGTTGGAGTAAATTAATATATTAGATTAGAGTGAAGACAATCTATGGGTATTCCCAAAACACCATGAATCCCCCACATATAAGTATAAGGGCTACACCTGCCCCACCACTTTCATCCCAAAAAATAAGACATGCATAATGTGATACTATGAAATGTATATCAAATAATTTATATTGGAGAGGTGCATCCCCTAAGGGCTCCCACAAAGTATGTTTGGGATGATAACTTTTAACATAATTTAGCACTACTATGTTATGTGCTTAGTGCTAAAGGATGGAAATACGTTGGGATGGTTAAAGCTCCCCCTCACCTTCTTGGTAGAGTACTTAAAGTATGTGCTACACTGAATCTTAAATGTGTAAAATATGGACATTCCAATTAAGGAATTGGATGTAAAAGGTGAAGGTTGAGGCATAGGTTTCCCAATGGAGACAAAAGAGATATAAAAGATGAAGAAGATGCCTCAAATTACATAGACATCGATCCCATTTAAGAGGCCACCATCCTTGGCTTTATCCATAGACTTTATTATGAGATTAATCCATGGAAATAAGCTTCTAGTGTTGGGTCAAGTTCCAAGTAGAAGGAAGACCCCCTAGTCTAGATTGGGGATGAAGGAACCCCAACACCCATTAAAAATAAAAAGTTTCCAAAGAACAAGAAAGGGGAGAATTTAGATTAAATAGAATAACAACTCAAGCCAAAGATTGATTCAGAAGGAGAAACATCTCTTTTGACCTCTGTGTTGAATCACGTGCAATTTATGTTGAAGACTTCCCCTAGTGTAGTGAAAAATAAGAAGAAGAAGGATCCTCCTATAGTGTGAAGGATAATCCTATTAAAGGAAGAGGAGGAAGAGGCGATGGAAGAAGAAGAAGAAGATGGGATGGGAACCTACATTGTACTTGAGTAAAAAGAGTCCTCATCAAGTGAATGAACCCCCACCCCATTGCCTTAAACTAAGATGTAGAAGTGACGGTGGATATTGAGGAAACTCAACTTCAGTGAAGTTAAAACACATAGGGCATAGGAGGTGTGAGAACAAAAGGAATAAATGAATAAGGAAAGGGTGCCAAATTAATTAATTGAGATGGTAGAGGTTGAAGAGTAAAGAAAAGAGGAGGAGCATAAGGTTTAAAAAGAAGAAGGAAGTTAGGAAGGAGAAACAAGAAAATAACCTAAGGAGGTAGCCCATTCAGACATGCTAATGGAAGAAGAACTAGAACAATAGTGGAAGGACATAAGCCTCGACCAAGGACATATTGATGTGAAACTAAGATTTCATTATAAGCATAAATAAATGAAATCTAAGGGCATGTCCCAAGCTAAGATCAATTATCTAGAGGATGAGGACATAAGAAAAAAGAAATTCATAATGCAAACCACATAAAGGAAGGCTAAGAAAGAGAAGGCTTGAAGAGAGTAGGCAGAGAGAAAGGCCAAAGAAGAGAAGTCAAAGAGAAAGGAAAATGAGGAAAAAGTAGCCTAGGAGGAAAGGGCAAGGATGATAAAGGAAAGAGAGGAGAAAAAGGTTATTGATAGCATAGAACCAAGGAAGGAAAAAATTCTAGAGACAACACCGAGTGCCCCCACCAAAATAATAGAAGTTGTATAATATGCATGCGCTAACTCTAAAGGGGAACCTAAAGATAAATAAGGTGACAATTTCACCTTGAAGAATCAAATAGAAATAGATATAGATACCCCATTAGGGCAAGAATATTAGAAGGATGGCACAATAGAAGCTCAAGGAAAAGAGCCTCTCTGAAAAGAAATGGATGTAGGGGAAATGTCTACTAGAGAAACCCCATGAGAGGAAAAACATGACAGCAAGTTGATCACCAAAGAAATAAAATGATCAGACAAGGAGGAAAAATCCTAAGAAGAACCCCATGAAGAAGAATAAGAAGGAGAAGAAGGCACTAGCACAAGCACTAGTGCCAATGAGGAAGAAGAGCTATGTGAAGATGAGGAATATGAGCCAAAAAAATGGGGAAAAGTGTAGTATGAGTTTAAAGAGGATGATAACTTCTACATAATAGATTACATACCATTAAAGACTATCATGACCCTAATGCACCACCAAGTTTCTTGGGCACTAGATTGCTACATGTACGATCTTGAATTTGAGGTTCCAACTAAAGTAATCTAGAGTTCCAAGAAGCCAAAGGAAGGTCATGAATACCAACTCCTCAATCCTCATGATATGAACCCCATGTGATCAACCAATGCCTTGATTAAGATGGCCTTCGTAGTAGTGTGCAAGGACATCATCAATGCTGTTCACACATATAACTAAAAGAAGATAGTGAAAAAGGTAGAGAAAGAGCTTAAGGAAACAAAGCTCAAGATTCAACAACTAGTTGAGTACATATAAGAGGTAGAGCCATCCCTCTTAGATGGTGTGGATAATTTAAAGATGAATTGGACCAAGTCTACATTCTTATGGAGTAGATGCTCCCTAGGATAAGGTTGGTGCTCAAGGAGAAACAAGACCCCTATGAGGCCTTACAAGGAGAGTTGAACAAAAATTTAGATTTGATGGAATACCTCTTCACCAACTTGAATAATGAATGGAGGAATTAGATGCTATATTTTTCAACTTTGCCAACTAGGCAATAGTCATTGATGCATGCCTTAAGAAGGCAAAAGAAGAAACGTACAATTTGTTCCAACACTCCTTCATGGTAAGCAAGAATTAATGCATTCAAGTAATGGATAACATCAACTCCTTAATCTCCAAAATAAAGACTCAAGAGAAAAACTTGGAGGTGGTCTTCCACACCTTCCAAATAAAGGCCAATGAGTAGGGGGAGATCTTGGATGGCAAGGTAAAGTACACAAAATAAAGGCTTTAAGCCTTTAGGAATGAACTAGAAAGAACAAATGTGATTAATCTCAAGGATTCATCCATTTAATTGGATTATGCTATATAAGAAATAAGGGTCACTATACATGTCTTTGAAAATTATTAGGCAGATCTAGAACATGGTGCACCTAAGCTACTAAAAGACTAGTCTAGGATGGACTAGAAATTTTATATGGGGTAATGTTGGGCCCCCTTTTGAAGAATCTATGTGGACCATTCCAACTAGACCTATCTTGGCATGAGTTAACCTTTGGGGTGGTTTCTCCCCTTTTTGTACCTTTTGGCACTAGATAGAGGAGTCCCTGAGGATCTCACACTAACTAGTAGACAATTACATGGCATTAACCTTCAAAGTACATCCCTACCAAAACTTGTATGTGGTAGATCAAGAAGCATGAATATTGGAAGAGTGGAGAAGGTGAGATTGTGACTTCCCAGTGATATCTTAACATATGTCATACACTCATCTAGCCTGCGTAGCATAGTGGAGTTGGCAGACTCATGAAAACTCAACACTTGGCATGTGCCCATCTAAACTAGCAAGAAGATGCCCAATTTCCCATAAAATAATTCTTGTGTTTGAGGATTTCGAGAGGTGACTAAGGTAGTGAAGCTCTGGCAAAATAGAGAAAAATCATTAGTATTCTTAGTTTTTATAAGATAGAGTAGATATTGAAATGCATAGCCTAAGCTTGCTTGTGAGCTAGTGGGAATGAGTAGTGTTAGGAAAGAGTATATACTAGGATTCTATGTATTGAAATTTGATTGTTAAGCTATGAAGTAAATGAAGAATGTGGTTAAAGAACTAATGTGTTGATTCTAAAATATAGATAGCATAGTGTTGTGTTATGTCTTAGCATTATAATAGTAAGGATTTAGTACTTTACATGAATATATTATAAGATGGAGGTTTATCCCTGGTAGTTAATGGCATCTTTGTGCCATATAGTGACTTTGGCCCACCTAAATATATTAAGTGTTGGAATTAGATGGCACTAAAGCCCTAAGACCCATGCCTAAGCACTACCCTAAGGATGAGCACTTGAACCCAAGTCATCCCTATGACTTGTCTAAGTAATTAAATGACCCTATATTAGTTATCCCCACATCTTAAACCATCAAGAGCTTGACTTAAGTAGTTATGAATTTCACCATAGTACTTTTATCCTTGATAAGGATTATGCCTAATGAAATTCCCCTAAATAACCTAACATTAGTAGGCCACCTTAACCCATATTAATCATGACTAAGTCCCTTTTAAACCTAAGTTGTGCCATGTTGCAATTATCCTAATTCAAACCTAGTCCCTTCATTGTTGTGCTTCAGGTGAGTGCACAGGGCTTACACCTTATGTGAAATTGATGCTAGTATAATAGTGAAAGTAAATTTTGTGTGCCAAACATTACTATGTTTGTGCTTAGCTCCATCAATTTTAGAACCAGCTTGGTTTGATAGAGAAGTGCATGACTAAGTGCAAAAGATAATCAAGTAACCTTTTCTACAACAAAGCACATCTTCTTCAAACTAGGCCTATCTAGCCTCCTTGTATCCCTACCTAAGACTATATATCTAGAGCACTCTCATATGTCCCCTCAAGTAAACCAATTTGAAATAACTAGTTCATCCTCTGCATCATACTTCATTCACAAACCAACTACCCAATTAGTCCTCCAACAAGACAAAAACTTAAATTATTTGAGAACCACAAACCTTCAATTCTATGTGAAGCTTGATTTAACCACAAATTTGGCCCATTCAACATATTAAGAAGCCTCATATCTCAAATCACAAGTCAAAACACTTTCTAGAATAGCATAAAACCCTAGAATCTCAATAATAAACAAAGTCAACAAACCTCCTAATCAACACACATCTCTAAAAATTATTTTACACCTAGAGACAACCATTACACACTTTTGGACCAAGATTTGAGATTACACACCATTGGGAACCTTGACTTCCTACAACCCATTTTAGGTCATGCAAGCTCTTAAATACAATCTCGGAAACTTGAGTGCTAACAAAAATCTCTAAATCAACTTCATCATAGATTCAAATCACAAAATCATCTGGAGCATGCTAAAATAAGGTTAATAGACCTTTCTATATAAAATAATCATCTTGATGAATCACAAATCCTCCTTTTTGGGAACCTTTAATTTGACCCTATAAACTACTCCATATATATTTATCAACAACAAGACATCACCTCAACATATTTTCCACTTGGGCATACCAGTTCCAATTGAGAAACACCACAACAACACTTGCTTCTTCACTTGAAAGGAATCTCTTAAGAAGCATATATAGAGACACTATTTACACCTTAATGCTCTAAAATAAAAATAACTCCTCATATTCCTTCTCCTCCTTACTCAATTAATACTTATAGTTCTTCTTATTATTCTTCTTTGGAATAAGAGAAATAACTTACTCAACTACTAAAACATTTTCATTTTATTTTATGATTGGATTATCAATACATAGAGATAACATAGATTCATGGCATACCTTTTCATTTGAATAATCTTCCTTTCAACCTGGATCCTCATCACTAGGCACTTTTTTAACAATAACAAGATGTTAACTTGGATCTATACATACCTCAGAACTAGTTTCAACCAATACCTTGGTCTTTTCTTTGAGCTTGGTCTCTTCATTCTCAACATGAGCAAACAATGAGACCTCTTGGGACTCTTCAACTTTAGAATAATTCTCCAGCACAAAAAATAGATTACTTGGACCTATAAACTCATCATAATTCCTACTTACCACCTTTGGTCTCCATGATTTCAATTTCCTTCTACCTTGCACTCTAGGATCTTGATAAAATCTATTTTGAATTAATGGCCTTTGCTTGCAGAATCTATTAATGTGACCTCTCTATTCACATTTGTAGCAAACCATACTCATTGATGGAAAATTATATTGTTTTACCTCAAAAGGACAAAATTTTGCAAAATGATCCACATCATGATAGTTGAAACACTCAACCTTAATTACTCTTTTTGACTGATGACCCCCATCATAATCCCATGAAAACTCATTTTTAATATGTCTTCTACATTCTCTATCTCTATGCCCAAAATATTTACAAGTATAGCACTACCATTGAAATTTGCATATCTCATGGCATTTGGTTGTATGATCTAATTTATCTTTATTCTATGAGCACCTTCATTCTTTGTCTGATGATTTGTCTTCAAAGGATGATCCACCTTTTTCTTATTGACATTCATTTTAACTTTAGAAGTAACTTTGGGTTCTTCATTAAAATCCAATCTAGATCTATCACTATCCAATTTTTGACTCTTTAGAAGATCATCTAGATCATTATAACTTTTATCAAACTTGATAAATGATTTCACCTTGCTTATAGACTTCTCTAAATCATCTTTCAAAGACATAATCTCATAATCATACCTTGAACATTCATCTTCTTTATCTTTTAGGCTTGTAGACAAAATTTCTAATTGACAACTAAGATGCTTGACCATATCTTCATGCTCATTGGCATCTTCATTAATTCTTGTCTCAAAAATATTGAATTTTTCCTCATAGTTTTTGAGTTGAGACTTAATCTTCTTTTAAATATTAAGTTCTTCAAGAGAATTTATCAAAGCAATCTCATAGTCCACCTCATTTTCATTATCATCTAATTCACTACAAGTAGACTCCTTTCAATGTGAGAAACTACCTTCCTTAGCCATGAATAGAGCTTCATCTTTAGTAGGACCATCATTTTCATGTGCATACTCTGAATCACTGACTTCACACTCATATGGTGAGCTACCATATTCTTTGGTGTAGAGACCCTTCTTGTCCTTAAATTACTTCTTGTTGTCAAACCTTTTGAATGACTTCTTGCTTTTATTAGACTTGAATGATCTCTTGCCATCATCATGACCTTGATCATGCTTTTTATCATCATCCTTATTATACTTATGGGGGCACTTATTATCAAAATGTCTTATCTCACCGTTATTAAAGCATTTGATTGATACAATATTGTTATACTTGCCTAAAGTTGTTCTTAATTTCCTTAAAATCAAAGCAATTAGTTCATCATCATCTTTATCAGGAATGCCATCCTCTTTGAGTTTCTAATCTTGGAAGTTATTCTTTGTCTTCATTTTAGTCTTGAAATTTTCTTCCTTCTTTGGTGGTATATCTTCATTCTTCCTCATCTCATAAGTATTAAGGGTGCCACACAATTGATCCATCTTCAACTGAGTAAGGTCATGACTCTCTTCTATAGTAGATACTTTCAGATTAATCTTGGAGGATAGAGACTTCAATACCTTTTGAACAATATTATCCTCTTCAATATTCTCTCCAAGACCTTTTATGATGTTCACAATATCATTAACTTTCTATAAAAATGATGCCATAATATCATCTTCATTCATCTTGAGACTCTCAAATTGCCTTTAGTGAGTCTGTAACTTTGCCAACTTAACCTTTGAATCTCCTTCAAAAATAGTCTTCAATTTATCCCATATTTCCTTGGCATGTATGCAATGGATTACTTTGGTGAACTTAGTCTTTGTAAGACTAGAAGTGACGGCATTCATTTCCTTAGAATTATTCTCAAACAACTTCTTATCTGCAACACTAGATGGAAGAATGGCAAGATAAACATAACCATCCAAAACAAATTGCCATACATCAAACCCTAGGGAAATAATGTATGTCCTCACCCTATCACTCCAAAAAGAATAATTGGATCCATTGAACATCAATGCTTTCTTAGTAGATAAACCTCCTTGATGACTACCCATTTTGTACCTTAGATCACCTTCAAGTTGTTAAGCCTTTACCAAAGGACCTGGCTCTGATACCAATTGTTAGAGTACAATCCATTAAAAGGGGTGGTGAATTAGTGGTGGAAAACAATCTAATTTAATTTCCACACCCTTGAAAATACTTAATTAATCAATATACTCATTCATGAATCATACATATCATTCTTAGTAGTGAATAATGAGCATAATGTAAGATCACATACACAAAATAAAATATAGTGGGAAACCCTCTTAGGGAATAAAAACCACTCTCAAGCCTATAAAAACATGGACTATTATCTTATAAGATGATAATAAACAAGATATTGATAAACTCCTTTAGACCAACAAATCTTGATCATATCCTCCTGACCAAAGGTATTTAATGAAACACCTATTTCAAAAGGAGAAACTTCCCCTAAGGAAGACCAAGTCCTTTAGATCCTCATTTGAACACATACACCTTAGAAATTATGTCTTCAACATCTAATGATGTATCTCTTTTTTATAACCTCTACACAAACTCTCTCTCTCTCTCTCTCTCTCTCTCTCTCTCTCTCTCTCTCTCTCTCTCTCTCTCTCTCTCTCTCTCTCTCTCTCTCTCTATCTCAAACAAGCCTCTCACATAGGCATGTCACAAACTCTTTCCTTCTTCACTTAAAATAACCTCATATGCACACTCAGACCTCTTCTCATATCTTCAAATTACAAGAGAACTATCTTGACATTAGGAACATGATCTATAGGTCATATGCATAGTCAAAAAATTATTCTACTCATTAAATCAACTAACAAGCACACTACCTATCCTTCCTTCTTCACTTCAATGCATACTACTCAAATAAGCCTTATCAAAAATTTCACATTCAAGTCTAGAAACCAACACATTTTGTCACACTATATATATAAAAATCATGAATTATCAAGTCCATAATAATCATTATCATCCACAATACATGCCTTCACCATTAAGGCATCTCACATGGGTCACACTTAAGCACAATCCACTTTCAAATAGGCCTAAGCCACATTTAGGTCCTATGGAGATCCATTCAGCTCTTTAACACTTTTTTGAGCATAATAAGAACATACAAACACTTTCCAAAAGCATGGGCCCATTATAAATGATATATAGTCCCACCTTAAATATCTATATCCATCACAATACCCTTATGCTTAAACAATATTCTATGCACACAATCATTATGAGAAAACACACAATCACCTTTTAAGCCTTTATTCATACAACATACAATTGGTCAATCCTTCATAATTCACATAGAGCATCCTTATGGATTCTAAAACAATCCCCAATATCTAGTTTACAACGAAACATCAAAACAACATCTATATAAATTTAATTATTCTTCTTAGGTCACTTGCAGAACAAGCATGAAACCATAGTCAAATTTTAAACTCAATATCATTTTTTGAACACAATTTTAGATCTTTATATTAGGTTCATTAGATGCATCATGGATTTATCTTCATTTTTTCTTTTTATAGCATGAGCAAATTCATCCTGGATCAAAAGTTATATCCATAATACACACTAGTTTTTCCCTTTGCTAAAATTCAAATATTTAAATGTCAATGATCACAATTAAACCTTGAAAACTAAGCTCACATATTGTGTCCTTGCTTCTCAAATAAAGTACACACCATTGATCTTGTCCAAAATTTAATTCATAGGCACCAATGCTCAAACATTAAACCTTGATCACTTTAAACTCATCTCATATACTCTAGAAACATTGACTCAATATGCTCTATCGATCTTTGTATATCAACCAAGCCCTTAACTATCAATGCTCATTGCTCTATCAATCTATACAAACACCCACTCACTATTAGATCCTTATCCTGTACCCTTGATAATTTATTAAATAACAAACACTTGTGTTCATCTCAGTACTTCCTAACTTATTTGGGAAATGCACAATGTTGATCTTGCTTGAACTTTAACTTGTACAAAAATGACTAAGTATGGGAACCTTGTGTATCTACCTAAGTAGCCATTTTTGAACCTTAATAACTTCTTTTGTGCTTATATTCATGATCTCAAATATGTACCATATGATTTAATTATGTAGGATAATCCAACCATGTGAAAAACTACTCTTGAAACCTTTTCATGTGAGAGATATATCACCTTAAAATGCCTTCTTAAAATCTTTTATCACAAAGCCAACTATGTCAAAACCTACCTAAAATGCCAACTTTGAACATGCATAACTTTTGTCATACTTCAGTACATGATCTAAAATTTAGCATAAATAAACTAGGCTCAAAACTAAAGAAACCCATATGATCACCTTCTCTTATAATGTCCACACATGTGAGATATGCCACCATCAAACTGCTTACATGGCTCAATTTGAACATAGAAAAAAATTTAAAATGCCTAGGAGCCCAACTTTACACATGCATATATTTTGTTGCACTATATCTCATGACCTAAAATTTAGTGCATAATATTTAGTTAAAAAACTAAACAAACCATATGATCACCTTATACTAAAATTCCCACACGTGTGAGATATGTCTCCATCAAAATGCCTATTTGGCTCTTTCTTACTTCATGCAAATTTGGCTATGGGAAAATACTGTCAAAATGCATGGGAGCCTAAATTTTAACTTGTATATATTTTGATACACTTAGGAATATTATATAATATTTATCTCATAATATCTATCCATAATACTAAACTAACCCATATGACCATTTCCTCCTTACTCGTCCACATGTGGTGATGGTGATGTCATCAAACTACCTACTTAGATTTTCTACCACTAGACCCAAAGTGTCTAAATGAAAACTATGGACAACCAAATAAATTTTACTTATGCACACAAGTACTTAAAGGATATAAAACATCATATAGACCTCTTTATACATGCTCAATAATATATACTCATCTCTGAACATCTCTAGCCATGTCAACAATGAAGATCAACAAAGCATACCTCAAGCATACTAAGACAAGCACATTGTACACTTTTTCATTATCACATAGACTATCAAGGCACTTTATCCATTCACTATGAAATCTCCATGACATCACCATGACACCATTGATAATACTCAAAAAACTTAGTCTAACTTGGTCAAAAAGTGGAGTTGTATCTCTAAAAAGGTCTATGCTAAAACTTGGTCTAAAACAGTCTAACGTCAAATGTATTACAAAAAAAGGTTAAGTGTATGAATACAAACTGGAATGCCAAACTCAGGTACAAAGTGTTTCAAACAAGTCTAAGATAGGTATAAATAAACAAAAGTTGATAGGTCTTTTTGGAAAATAAGGCACAAAAATCTTGTCTCAAAAAAGGTATTGCTAGGTATTTTGGAAAAGGCACAAAATTGACTTTAAAACAAACTAGGTTTAAGAGGGAAAATATTAATATATCAAATTTTAAACACTTCAACATAGACTAGGCATTCATATTTAAAAAGAAAACTTCATCATTTTGTAAAAGACAATGGACTATAGGCACATGGAAGATATACTACTTCCCCTAAATCTAAGTACAAAAAATAAATTTTAAATCGATCAAAGGATTAACCTAAGTTGCACAACCCAAAAGTTAAGGGTGAACACCTAACCCAAAATTATGCAAGACATAGGTATAAACCAATCAATTTTTGGATTTGAACTTGTCAAGGCTAATTTCAATCTTGATTTATACGACTACACTTTTCAAAACATATAACAAGCCAGATAAAGATGAATGACATAACATCACTAGACATAGATCCAAAGAGCATGTGTGATTTTCAAGATTTAGGTTTTTTAACACAAAGTAATAAGTATTTGAAATGAATCTAGTAGAGTAATGATGTTATCATGTTCTAAAGATATGATAAATAGTTTATTTTAATATTCCAAGGAACAATACTCGAAATGAATAGGGTAGCATAATGACACCCTTTTAAAATAAGTGCCACACATAAAAAAGTTTGTCAAAATACTAATGCAAAGGTATGGTATCAAATGGACAATGTAATGAATCCTCAAATAAAGGATTGATGTATAAGAAAGACATATTTTGATGTGGTATGAAAAACAAATAGTTAGACTCAAGACCATGCATGTAAAAAAGGACCAAAATGACATAAACACCTAAGTGTAATGTCCAAAATCCTAAAAATGACAAGGTTGGATCGTGTTATCAATTTTTTTCAATATACTCTTTCTTGAGAGGATTTTAAGTTATTAATTAAAAAATTAAAAGCACATGAAAAATAGGGTATTTAGGCCCCTTTTTCTCTCAAAATTTTATACTGTGACATGGAACTTAGAGATACTCTCCCTACATAAACAATATGTTCGTGACAAGTGGGGTTGTTTAAACTATCAATTTTTGCTCATTTATAGATGGTCTCAATTGTGGCTAACATTAGAGATGCAATCACATCATTTGGATCAGCATCAATTGGCTTGTTATAAAAAGGTATTTTCCTTTTCACAACCATTACATCTATCAATTTCTAAGTGTATTATGATGTCTAATTTCCCCTATGTTTTGAGGCTAAGTACCACTAATAGATCTTGTTTTAATTGCTCAAAATAAAAATCCAAATGGTCCACCCTTAATTTATATACCCCACCATGGATTTGGGTTAAAGTGATGCTAGGAGATGAATTCTTAGGTCAAAACTTCCCTAGAGAACCCATGAGGAGGCTATGAACTCCCACTCACAAGCCAAAATACATGAAAATAAAGATAAGTGGAAGGATTTTAGGGTCAGTTCTGGGTCACCCAAATCATACAAATTTTGGGGAGGACCTTAACGACTTTCATTTCATGCTTTTGGACTAAAGTCAAAAAATGAAAATAATAAGTTTTTTTGATCACCCAAGTTCCTTAAAGGGGATGGGGAGATCATACACATGCCACTCATATTGCTTAAACAAATACTTCAACAAACAAGCATAAAAACAAAAAACACTTATGAGTTATTTAGCTAATGTGAAAGTTCATTTTAGTCACCAAAATGAAGTATGCAGTGAAGTTTGATCCCCTTGGTATTTGTTGTTGAAAATTTTGAAAAATGAAAATGACTTAAGAAAAAATATCTTTAAAACACCAATTTAAAATGTGAAATTTGCAACTTAGAATGTTTTAAATGTCTTCCTCTTGGCCTTTCATTCCTAGGAAACATATTTTAGGGTCCTTGTGATTAGAATAAAATCATGAGTGAGAAAATGGCTTTCCAATTCTTTCTCTTGGGTTTCTAATTTTTTACACAAAGTGAAAAATCATATAAACATAAAGCAATACTATGACTCTCTCTACGAAACCACAACTATTATGACAACAATACAACTTGTAGTGAAAATAGAGTATTAGTGCAATATTTATAATCTAAACATAATAATACATAAATAAAGGAAATATCTCTACTCTTAGGATTGTAATATTGTAATTCAACTAGTAACATGAAACCTTTAGCACATACCATCATGGTTAAACACAAAACCATAGAAAATTTGGCAATATCACAACTTTCAAAGTATCAATATTGTAATATTGCTAATTTTAATGCAATACCATGATTTCAATAGTAGAGATATTATAATATCATGAGTTTCCATGTAAGCATAAATATTTAATGAAAACCTTAATGGTTAGACATAAAAATGTAACAAATATGACAAAATTGTAACTTTCAGATTAGTGATATTATGCAATATCACAATTCCAGAGATCAAAATCATGACTACACAGAGCAACTTCATGACTTATAGAAAAACATCCTTGGGCATCTAATTTTCACCTATTTTGATTGGTAAACTTAAATTTTTACATGAAAATTATTAGTATATTTCTCTAAAAGAACTTGGGAGAAAATTTGTGGGGTGCGGGTCCCTCCGAGCATGCCAACATGTGGACCAGGAGATTAGTCTTGTGTTAGTCCAAGAAATAAAACTCAAATAAACACACTAAAATCCTAACACCTCTATCCTAGACACTAGTGAGAGCATAAATAACAAAACTAAATGAAAACACAACTAAAACATGAAAGAAAACACTCTTTTACCTTCCTTTGATCTCCAAATGGCTTGTATAAATGGCTTTCTTAGATTTTACATCAAGAAATCTTCATCAATGGATCTTTGTTGGCTTCACCTTTCCTTGACACCTTGGTTTGATGTTTCTTGGCTTAAGATTTAAGCATGGTAACACTACTTTTAATGAGTTTAGGCATTATAAAACTATATAAAAAGAGCTTGTTGAAGTTATTTGTGCATAATAAATTTGCACCAAAATAACTTGGAATTCAATAGTCATGGCCTTGTATTTATAGCCTCAAGAATTAACTCTCACCCAAGGTGAGTTAGGGTTTAGTTTAGGCTTGTAATGGGTTTAAAACTAACCTTAGTTGAGTTAAGTCTAACTCCAATTGAGTTAATAGTTTTCATGTAATTATGATTTTCAATTACTAAGCATGGATCTTATATTAGATATTTTGAGATATTGTTGAAGTTCTTGACAACTCATAAAGGCAATGATGGAAGGCTTGATATTTTATTTTATTTAAATTTCCATTTTTATAAATTTATTAATTGCAAATGGATAATTCAACTAAGCATTTAATCTTATTTAATTAGATAATTTAATTTAATTAGCATTTTTATCTTTCAATATTTAATCAAGTGCCCCATTTAATAGGTTCATAGGCCAAATTAACAATTTTTATGTCACAAGGTGATTAGGGATGAATCCATTAGAGATTATTATTTCATATGAACTAGTATCCAAAATAAGGATGCCTTAACATGATTTTGAGCTTGGAAGAATGATGCACAAACAAATTTGGGGTGTTTAGTGATTCTTAGGCTTAATTTACAATGGTTGGTAAGAATTGATCCAAACATAGTTGTGGTCATTTTTGGATGTCTACATCCACTACTTTCCTAAAGATTGAGAAAATTAGTAGGAGGGAATTCTTGACTTGCCTAATTAATCTGACCAAGAACATACTCTTCACTTGAGCCTCAAGATTCTAGACTTACCTCTACATATCCTCAAAGAGTTTCTCAAACATGTCATGGGTACCTTAGAAGATAAGCAATGTGTCTTAAACTATCTTTTATTTCCCAATATTATTCCTCACCTTGATGAGGGGAAATAGATTTTGATGGATCTTCCATATTAGTAGGTTCCCCTCCTATACCAATATCTAAGTGAGCATCCTCTTCATGCTCTTAGAGTCTATATAAAAACTCTAATACACACTTGGGTCACCCTAAACATCCATCTATGGTGTATGTGACCCTAGGACCATCCTTTTGGTTATTAGGGGTGTAGGAGGTGTGGTTGAGATGGTGGTGAAGGGTTTAGGATAAGGCAAGGGTGAGATGGAGGAAGTGGAAGGAGTGAAATAATAAAGGAGTGGAGGTGGAGGGGGTATGTGAGCATGGGGGTGAAAGGAAGGAGAATGAAAGGGGAAGCCCATGGGAAAATTTTATATCACCATTATTCTTGGGTGAAGTTCACTTGATGTAGGATTGCCCTTGAGAATGGGTCATGGAATAATAGGAATGAGAAATGATAATTTAAGATGAAGCCATTGGATCCTTAGGAAAGGGAGAGAGGTTATTTTTTAAGACCTATGGAGGAGGTGGATCTAAAACTAAAGGCTTTAGAGTTCAACCCAAAGGATGGGTTGCCTTATGTTTCTTCCTTGGCCTCTTTACTGGGTTGACTCCAGGTGTTACGGTGGACTATCCAACTATGGTGGTAGGGAATAGAGGGGATGATAGTGGAGGAATTGGAGCCATGGAGGGGAAAATTAAGCCAACTAGAGTGGGGACTTAGAGGATCCTTATTAGAGGTGGCAAGCTTGCAAAGGTTATAGTCACACCTGTTATTAATGGCATGCCCAAAGGAGGCACTAGGAGGACTCCAAGATATGAGATGAATGGAGTGGAAGGGAAAGGCAACATGAGGATGCTCAAAAGAACCAAGGCCAAGGTTACTTGGGTGAAATATTAAAGGTAGATAATGGGAAATAGAAGGGGAGATGGAGGTGAACTATTGGGTATCATAATAAAGAATTGAAATGTGGTGAGAGTAAGGGGTGGAAGGGAAATAGGAGGAGATATATGAGTAAGTGAGAAAAGTTAGGTGGGTGCCTATTGGGTGCATCATTTGGGTCTCATTCTTGAGCTACCATATATGTCAAATCTTATAGGTTACAGTGTTGATGGTTGAGTGGGCTGCACTTAGTCATACTAGTACCATGTACTCTAGGCTTGACTCAACCAAGTCTTGGTCAATGGGGTTATTAGAGGATGTAGATGTGGAGCTTGAGGATTCTAGTCTATTTTAGGAGGTAGAGGTAGATTGTGAGGAGCAGTTAGAGGAGGTAGAGGTGTAGCTTGAGGAGACGAGTTCATTGGTAGAGTAGAGTATGAGTTGGGGTCAGAGCTCAAGAAGGAGAGGTAGTGGGATGCCTTAAAAGATTTCCTTAGAGATGGATAGAGCTATTAGATTTAGGTCCTCCATGTACCAATCAAGATTTCAAGGGGTTGGTAAGGGGCTTGCCTATGAATTCTTATCTTTCTTATTGCTCTTAGCTACTATCTAGGATAACACCTCTTAGTCATTAATGGTTTTTAGATATATCTCATCATCATCTTCATCTTTATATTCATAGTTGTAGACACCTAAAATTTTCCATCGATAACCTCCAATCAAGGTTTTAGGCTAGTTTCCACCTAAAATACACAATTTGGCCTAAAAACACTAATAAATTATAAATAATGTGAAAATGACATATTCAAGTGTTGATTTTGGTCAAGGTATCCCTAAATGAGATAATGCAATTTATGGGCCATCTAACTTTGATCAAATCATTTCGAGTCAAAATGATAATTTTGCACCCATATGCTCTGGACTACTCTTTCCTATCAAATATTCTACATAAGACATGTTACTTTGTTATTTGTTTTTGACAGAATCCTAAATGGGAATACGCATCTAACATATCTAACATGGACTTCCAATTCCCATCCATTAAAATTTAAGACAAATAACAAGGCATTCTAATCAATTTAGGTAATTTGTGCCCAAAGTGCCTAATCGTTATTAAGAGATAATTAACTTAAATTAAGGCCTAATCAATAATTCCATGGAAAATTGTCAAATACTTATTTTTGTAAATGAATATTAAATATATACATCATCAAGTGACCTCATTTCTTGGGAAGACATCCTTAGGCCATATATGCCACAAATATCAGGATTCATGCCTCCCATGCCTCATCAAAGCCCTCCATGCTTCTTAATTGCCCCTTCTTCCAATTTAATGTTGAGGATAATTATAAACTTAATTCCAAAAATTGAATTAATCCTCAACCACACATCTCAATCTCAGGATGGATGGTTCAAGTTGATTTTAGACATTTGAAAAAATATATAAATAGAGAGACCATGAACATCATTTATAAGATTTTTTGATGCAAAGTTATCATGCCAAATTGGTTTCAAAAGATTCAAGAAATTAGTTTTAACATGCTAAATTTATTCCAAGCTAGTTTAATCCATAAGCCAAAGGTGCCAAGGAGAGACAGAGGTAGACAAGCTTCCATTGCCAAGGACTTCATGAGCACAAGCTGAGTAAGCCACTAATACAAAGGAATTTGGAGCTTCCAATGAAGGTGAAGGAGTTATTGTGTTGTCATTCCTTGATTTTTAGTTGTGTTTTTCATTCCCTTTTGTTAACTAATCTCTCACTAGTGTCTAGGACTAGAGATTTTATGCTATTAGTGTGTTTATTTCATTTTGTTTTCATTTTGGAACTAACACCATACTAACCATCCTCTCTTGAGTCAAATTCCTATATCACATAATTGCATGCCTAATGGGACTAGATGCATCCCACACATTAAATATATCCTTTTTTAACACTAAAATATTTATTTGAGCCTTTAAAACTCTTGAAAATTGATTTTATAACTTTATTTTGCCATTTTTTGGTTGCCACAATTTTTACACAGTAACTTAAATTGACAAAAATATTGACATTAGTTACCTGACCTAGCCAATGTCAGTCAGTAAAACCAACATCAATTAGATATCGATTAGCCATAATCAACATCGATGATATTAACCAATGTTGGTCACTATGTTTTTCAAAAAATATAGACTTGAGAGCTACTTTTCCAAAGATTGTTGTTTCAAACTCAAAAGAGCTTCAAAGCTAAAGGACATACTAAAATTTTTGCTACAGGACCAAGTTTAAAATTTTCTCAAAACATGTTTAAATCACCTTTACATGTCTAAAATTTGATTAGGAACCTTATTTTGGTGTTTAACAAATAATTTTTAGATGTTTTTGGTGAATGTTTTTCAAAGTTTACAACTAAGACCAAGGGGTCAAATGAACACGACAAACATTTTATTTGGGTTTAAAATTAAACACAATTGTCATTTCTTTCTTACAATATTTTTTTAGTTAGATTTTTGTTTGGAAAAAATAGAGGTGTTGCATGTATGCTCTTCCATTTGTCCTCTATAGGGAAGCCTTGGAATCAAAAGTGTCATTCCTATTACAAATAGCCTAGTCCAAGGCTTAGAAATAAAGTCATCTAAAGCAATCTCCAAAAACTCATAAAAGTTTGGGTGACCTTGAAAATGACCCTAAAGTCTTTATATTTTCATGATTTCTTTGTTTTTATGGATCTTGGCTTGTGAGGGAGACTTCATCACCTCCCAAAAGTTCTTTAGGGAAGCTTTAACCTAGGGTTTCATCTCCTAGCATTGACTTCATTTGGTTCCTTTAGAGTTGCACATGATATGTAGTGACACTTTTGACATCGAACTACACTAAGTGAACAATAAGATGTAGTGGTTGCAAAAAGTACTAGACCATTTTGCAACAAGCCAAGTGATACAAACCCAAAATCCATGCTTTTCTTTTATATTTTTTGGCATGAAAGTAATTATGCAATTGATTCCCATAGATCATTTAGAAACTTTTTAGATCTTAGACAAATCCCCACTTGTCATAGAAGTATTTTTGGTGTAAGGTTTACCTCAAGGTCCATGTCATAGTACTATCATTTGAGAGAAGGGGGGTGTAAAAACCCTATTATATAATGCACATTTAAATTTTGGATATAGACTTAAAATCCTCTCAAATGATGTATATTTATGGATTCAAATAATACCATGAAACCTTGTTAGTTTAGGATCTAAGGGTGATTAATTAGTTAGCCTTGTCCTAGTCTAAAGTCTTGTATGAGTTAAAAACTTCATGTAAACAAACAATCCAAGCCAAACACATAGTCCAAATTTTCCTTTTAATAAAGAGGCATTATGCTACCCACGTGAGATCATTAATTTGCCTTGTTCAAAGTTCATCAAAAGCTTGAGAGTCATATCATCAACTTTGGCATAGTTATGCTACCCAATTGAGTCTAGACCTTTACCAAAGTTATTTAAGTCCTTCACTTATAATTTAAATTTGAAATTACACCTTTACAATTTCATAGGGTTGGTGTGTCAAGTGGGTTCACCATTTTCACTAAACTTGACGGAACTTAGGTTTAATTTCCAATTTAGGTTGAGGGTCATTTAAGAATCATTATCATTATCATCACTTGATAGACTTAGGTCATTTTGTGTTAAACACTTGCACTTTAATTCTATACACTAAAACATTTTGAGTCAAGAAATGTATTATTAAGCTACCAAAATTATAGGAAAACATCTTTACCCTAGAAAGTTTTTGAAGTAAAACTTTTGGGTAGTGTAGCATCATTACGCTACCCAAAACATTTTGAATATTTTTTCATAGACCCTCTTGCATAGATTTCCAAATTTGTTCCTACATTTTCAGACCAATTCAAGTGTACTATTATGATATTTTGTCTAAAATGTTTATACCATTCACCTTTGTCTAGCCTATTTGTCAAAAGAACCAAGTTTTATACCACTATTTGTGAGAAAATAAACTATTACTAAAGTTCATTTTATTTAATACATTATATCTAGTTGATCAAGTTCATGTCCAAGAATCAAATGCCTAGTGTTTGTTAGAAGTGTTTCAAATCCATTAGATTAAGACTTTCATCTATTTTCAAAGTCTAGATTTTGATGATGTTTGGCCAAGAGTCCTAACACATTCCTTGTTTGAGCCTATCTTTTGACGTCATGTTTGGACAAAAGATCTAGCAACTTTTAAATTCTTAGATTAGACTTATTTGAAACACTTCAACCTTAGAGTTTGGTATTTTGATTTTTTGGTTCATTTTACTTGCTTATCTTTGTGTGAACAATGAAATGTTAGATAATTTATGTTATCTTGTTTCCTCACAAATATTTGCATAAACCTTTTGATCATTTTTAAAAATATAGACCAAGTTGAAGGCATTATTTGTGTTAGATATTGTCTTCTTTTTTATATTTTGTATAACTCCTTGACCTTTTATCATAAATCATGGAATATGCATCCCAACATGTATTCCTACACTCATAGTGGACTCATGTACAATCTAGGGATTAGTAATGTAGTTACACAAGAAGAAATGGTACAAAACCCTTATGCATATAACATTGCTTATGATATGGATCCTTATCCCTCTTATAATACTTAATCAGGGGCAAAAAGCCAAGATCCATTAGCTAACTATCTAGTTAACAAACCACCTTACATAGAATAAGACCAAGAATAAACTACATAATACTTAGCTATAATACCTATAGTGGATGAGCTAGTACCTCAACAGTGATATTATACTAATATGACTTCCATGTATGATCCATTTTCATTTAAGTGACAATTTTTAGAGAATAAAGATGAGATTTTGGTTGGAGCCATAGATGTAGGGGTTAAGTTTCCTATAGACTTCCCCCATGAAAATTTACCAAGTTTAGTAAGAGTGACCCATAATATCATTTATGATCAATAGGATTCTTCTAGTAATCCTATGGATCTAGTCCAAATAATGTACCAAGATCCTAATATATCTGATCAAAGTAAAAACATCATGGAAGAGCACTTTAACTAAATGCAGAAAGTATATCAAACATATCTGAATATAACATGTGATTTCAATCATATGAACATGGTAAGTAAACCTCTCATTGACCTAGTTCCTTCAATAGGAGTGATGATAGAGTTAAGTGGATAAGAGAATCTAAATTTTGACCAATTTGTACAAACCATTTCAATGGATAACTTGATGCATACACCCATTATTAAAGAAGTGTCTTCAACCTCTACACTGAATAGTGAGCCAAATATAGTAAATAATGTGCAAACAACATCTAACCTAGATCAAAGTGGTACTAATACATAAATAACTAGCCAACAACATGTGCCTATAATTAATCCCATAAGTAGATCATCATACTAGGGAGTAGGGGTTTCTACACCCCAGCTTCAACTAGTTTCTTCCTCAAGTGTACAACCTATAAGGTTAGGCAATCAAATAATGCCCAATGTCACACCTCAACAATATAATGTGACAAATCCTACTCCTCCTCAATAGGTAGAGAGTAGTATTCCAAACTAGTAGACATAGTCTAGTGTATTAATGGAATAAAGGACAAATACATTGACACCTCAATTAGGGGCACCAAATATTCCACCCCACTAGGTAATGATAAACATACCTTTTTAGTCATAGACTAATATGTCAGTCTAAAACCAAGTAATGACTAGTTAGTAATGTGTAAATATTGGTCAATGACAAATGATGAATATACAACCTACTTTCACTTCTCCATAAGGATTCATGCAACAAGTAGGTCTTCATGTTTATGAGGTACCTACTAGAAAACTATTGGTTCAAAATGTGACACAAATCCAAAGATAAGGTCTTGGTCCACAAGTTTCCACTCAATATCAAGGTTCAATTAGTCCATAACATGTCCCTTTTCAACCATAAGAGGAACAATATAATTATATCCCTCCATCCTAACCACAAAATGCCTCAGGTCAAATATTTATTGCCAACCCAAACCAAAATATTGCATAGCCAAATGTGCAATTTCAAGTACATCCCAATCCACGTATGTGTATTCCTAGTCCATTTCCCAACCAAGCCAATATACCCCAATAGGTATCTCCATCATACATTGGACAAAGTGTTCCACTTGTGACCTCCCAACCATCTATCTAAACCTAAATTCTCCCTTAAACCAATATTCCATCCAGTTTCCTATCCCAAGAATTACAACAAATGAAGGATACAATTGCTACCATTTAGGTTGGGAAGTAGACCAAAAAGTTCAAATTGGATGACATATGTTCTTATAAATTTAACATGGAGTATTTACGGATACCATTTCTTCTAGGATATGAGACACCAAAATTTGATAAATACAAAAGGAAAGGTGATCCTAAGGCTCATTTGACCAAATTTTTTGTCGCATGTCAACTAATGGCATATAATGACATATAAATTTTGTTTTTGTTTCCAAGGTACTTGGATAGACAAGCCTTAGATTGGTTTTTGAAGTTTCCCAAAAATTTAGTAATGGAATTTGATGATCTTTCTAATAAATTTGTGTAATAATTTTCCTATAATTTCGAGCATAAAGTTTCATTAGTGGACATGACAACCAAAAAAAAAGATAGGGAGAGTTTTGAAAGTTATTTATAATGATAGAGAGCCCTTGCAAGCTATTTAACCTAGAATTTACTAGATAAACAATTAGCCATTTTGTTTACCAAAAAATTGCATAGTGAGATAACCTATCATCTAGAACTACAATGGGCACATACATTCAAAGAGATCATTGACAAAGGTTTGTTAATCGAGAGAGTGCTCATCAATAAAAGAGTCATCAAGATTAATTCAACTAATCATAATCAAGGTGCTAATCTTATAAATGACCAACATCCCATCCAAGTACAAACATCACAAATGGCACAGGCCAATAACCATGAAAGACCAAAGTAATTAAATCACAATAAGAATGTTGTGGGAAATGGAGTAACCAAATCTCATCATGTCCAAACTATGGAGACATCATCTGTACCACCTTTTTAGTTTATTCCTACCTAGAAACCTCTCCAACTGATGTCACACACACAAAAACTAAAACCTGCACAACAAATACAACAACCTTTACCATTGCAAACCCCTCCTCTTAGAAGAACCATCCCTACACGTCGTGTCTTTAGTGAACTAGGAGAACTTATTGAGTCTATATTTTGAAAGCTTTCTACCATTAATGTGATTATTTGGTCCATACCAAAACATTATTTTCAAGGAATTCCTTATCCTGATTAGTACCGTGAAAATGAATTATGTGACTATCATCAGGTCAACAGGCATAATCTATGAAGATGTGTAAAACTCAAGAATTTAATTAAGCATATGATAGAGAATGGAGAGATAAAATTAGATAATCATGCTTCCACTTCCAATCAAACTCTTAGGATCTATCAAAACCCCTTCCCCCAACATAATAATTAATAGTAGTAGAACAATTAGCAAGAACAATAACGGCTAATACAATAGCAAAATCAATAGTATGAAAATCAAAGCCAAACTAGCATAACCAACAAAACCTATAATGATATAATAATGGACAAAACTAATGCCAGAATGGTAACAACCAATAAACCTACCATGAAATTTTGCATGACTATAATAGGGTTGTAAGTCATATTGTAGGTGGTATTGTTAATACCATCTCCATTAATCCTTGACCAAACATAAATCATCCTAAACCATTGTTAAACAAAAATATTTAGCCAAATCACATGGATAATTCTTCTTTGACCTAGGAGTGCATACAAGAAAACAAACAAACTAGGACTTCCCCTTTTGGATCTTATAGTGACAACTTGTTCTTGCCACGTGACCACATACAAGTGCATCAACAATTAAGACTTATCCTATCTGGTCCCACACCATTCCCAACATTAGTTAGAAATAATGGCCTAGTATTTAATCCTAACTATGTAATCACAACTTAGAGGTCAAAGATTACTATCCCAGGCCCACAACCATCCACCACTTTGCTTGTCATCTAACCAACTATTTAGCCTTAGAATAAACCATTCACTACTGACCAAGATAAGAAGTTTGATATTGTGGAACAATTACAAAATACACCATCACAAATTTCTATTTTAGATTTGTTGTAGACATCAATAGTCCATAAAAACATCTTGAATGTATTTTTGACCCAATCTACTATTGCTAGTGACATATCCCCTAATAAATTTCAAGCTTTGGTTGGACACCTAGTTCCAGCCCAACAAGTCACATTCAACCAAAGTGACATGTCTTTCCTTGGCCTACTTCATAATAACCCATTATACATTGAATTTTATATTAAATGGCATAAAGTGAAATGTGTCCTTATAGACAATGGATCTTGCCTCAACATAGTGTCTCTAAAGCTCATCAAGCTTCTTAGGTATACAATGATAGATCTTTAGCCATAAATAATAACTATCAAAGCCTATGATAATCAGGAAAGAGAATCATAATGCACCATTAGTTTTCTAGTTATCATTGGGCCTTTAACCCATGATACACTTTGCCATGTGATGGATCTTGAGTTATCATACAACATGCTTCTAGGTAGGCCTTGGTTACATGAGATTCATGTAGTCCCATCAACACTGCACTAATGTATCAAGTTTTCCCACTCAGGGATGGAAGTGAATATTATAAGAGACCTCAATGATACTATTAATATATACTGAGGTTTAGTAACATAATTTTAGATGCCATGGATACTATTGGCTCTCTGATTTAACAAATAGATAAAGCTAGAGAGTATCAATTCTTCATCAAGAATTTGTCAGCGCCAACTCATGAACCTTCAATCATTGCCATGATTTGTGATATTGTTGGTCCCAATTATATCTAGTACTCATACCTTTATAAATACCTTTATGACCAAGTTATACCACCCAACCTCTCTCAAAAGCAAACCAAAGCCTTTATTCATCATTCCACTCATTGTAATTTACTTGGATCCACTCTTTAACATTATAGTTTTGATGGAACTCTACTTTGTTATTTAACTTTGGTAGAGTCTACACTAGCATTAAGAGAAGTTCACAAAGGAATATGTGGATCCCATTCTAGTGGGGAAATCCTATCCAAAAAGCTCTTACACATTGGTTATTATTGGCCCATAATGGACACAGATGTCACTACATATGTAAATAAATGTGAAAAATGTCAATGGCATAATAATTTGATTCATACCCTAGTAAAAGAAATTTGACACCATGACCATTTTATACATGGGGACTTGACCTCATTATGAAGATTAACCCCACTTCATTTGATGGCCATAAACATATCCTTACCACCACCAAATATTTCACTAAGTGTGTTGAAGTTATACCCCTCACATGACTAAAAAATAAATTTCCAAATTCATCTTCAACCATCTCATCTGCTACTATGGTATCCCCTCTAAAATTATATACGATAATGGAGGATCATTCAAGAATAAAGATGTAGACTAGTTATGTACTGAATACAACATCACCCAACATTTTTCTATAGTATATTACCCTCAAGGTAATGGCCAAGTTAAGGCATCCAAAAAAACCATTGTCAACATTCTCAAAAAGATTATCGATGATACCAGTTATGATTGGCACCTCCAGATATTCCCTACCCTTTGGGCATATAATACCAATCATTATACCCCCATAGGAGCCACTCCATACTCACTTGTTTATGTTACTAAAGCTATCCTTCCCATTAAGGTTGAATTACCTTCACTACACATATTTTTCAAGCATGTCCTGGATGATCATGACTATCAAGTAGCTTGCCTACAAGAGATGGATTTACTTGATGAAAAATGCACAACCACACTCAATAATCTTCAAGCATATTAGAATCGACTCAAAGGACACTATAATCAGCATGTGAAGTATAAAACATTTGAACTTGGTGATGTTGTTCTTAAAGAAAAATAAAATAGTACCATGGTCAAGAAGAAACATAAAGGGAAATTCAAACCAAACTAGATAGGGCCTTTCATCATCACTACAAATTATGGATTAGGAGCATTTAGGCTTGCCACACCAGACAATGATGAACTTCCAAAGCTAATGAATATTATTCATCTCAAGCAGTACTATGCTTGAATGCTAAAGTGTATTATCTAAAAGCATTTCTTAGTTATACTAGTTTATCACTATTCTTCTTTATACACATACTGCCCTTATTCATTCTCTTTCCTGTATCTACTTCCAACCTATCGACCTAATGTGTTATAAAGCCTAGCCCATTTGACCTTATTTTTTTCATTCATTACATAGTTTCAAGACCAAGGTATCTAATCAGTTCATCCATTAGTTTAAGTATTTTAGATAGGGAACATATCTTGGGGTAGTGTGATAGAGATTTTGGTAGTTACATCCTTCATTTGTTAGTCATTTTTTACCACCAGTCTTGCTACTAATTATAACCACCTTTGGGAAAATTACTACCATTAATCTATGCCATTATGTCCTTGTTATAACCACCTATGGTAAAACTAGGGGCAACACTAAGCCTTGACATACCAACTTGCCACTTCCTATGCCATACTATGTCTTTTTACCAACTATGCCTAATTTATTTGAATTGCTTATTATACTGGTTGAATTCCTTCAATATAAGGGTCGAACTATAGTGACTTGAGGTCCCACTCTGGGACTACATAGGTAGTGCTCAATACTTGTTGAGGTTAGCTCAGTCACCCCCTTTTCCCCATGCTCTCACCATTTTATGAGTAACCTAATCCATTCTCTCGCCATTTTGTAAGCTTGAACCATTTAGTGTCTTGTCATTCTCGATTGAGTTGAGATACTTCAAAAAATTCTAAAAACATTTCAAAAAATTGTTAGAAAAGAACAAAAATATTGACCACTTCTTTGCCTTAAGGATTATAGAAACCCTTACTAAGTTACAAGAAAATCACTTGTCACTTAGTTTCCCCATCTTTTTTGTCTTTTTTCTCTCACACGCTTGCCATTTTTCAAGACCATTATTATTCTTCTATCACATACATTCTTTTTGTTTTCCTCAGTTATCATATTCTTCCCATTCCTTGGGAAAACTACATTTGGCCTAAAGTTTTTTAATGGATATTACATCCATGAAACTATGTAGGTAGTGTCCAATTGCCTAGTGCATATGAAGATAGCTTGGAAACCCCCTTCCCTTTCTTCTATTTCCCCATTTTGTTCATTTTTTACGTTGTCACCTATTTTTTAGGGGAAATGTTTGTAGAGTTTTTGTTGCATTGTTTGTTTGTTTTTGCTTATTTTATTTGTTTGTCTACTTGTTTATTTTCTTTCAAAATTCTTGCCTTGATTCAGTTTATGTGTGTTCATTAGGTCATTCCTTGTCCACACTTACACATGAATTCATACATATTCATATGTTTACATTGTCATCATGGTTTCTATCATTGGTGCCTTATTTGTTATTGAGTATTGGATTATGGGAGTCAGTCCTCATGCATATTTTGGCCAAGTACTCATCATGTTATATCATGATTCCTACCAACACATGCTATAATAAACCTTAGATTCAAGAAGTCTATTTAGCAATGGTGGCATCTCTTTGGCACTGATATCCTAATTCAATCCTAATAATTTCATAAATAAAGTAATTAAACATGAAAGAATTTTAATCTTTATTAGTTTGGATGAGCATCTCCCTACTAGTAGGTTGTTTCAATTCATCATTACCCTCTATGTTTAGTTATCATCATCCTTGACCAAGGTTATCATTTTTTCCATAATCAAGGTCCAATGATTATAACCACCTATGGGCAAATCATTGCACACCGTCCCACCTACATTTCTCAATGATTATAACCACCTTTGGGTAAATCATTATGTTATCACCATTTTAATACTTTTTGCCCATACAAGGGCATGTTGTTATCTTGTTTGTTTATCCTAACTAGGGCAACTCCATCTTCTCAATGATTATAACCACCTTTATGAAAATCATTATGTTATCATACCATGTTGCCACTATTGAGGTATAATGTTTATAAACACATTTGGGTAAACCATTATGCACCATCCCACTTGCATTCTTAATTATTTTAACTACTTTTTTAGTATCATTGTGTTTTCACCCAGCATCTTTCCTTTCTTTGGTCCCCTCATTTTGCTTCTTTATTTTCAAGGGACCATTTGTCAACCTGTTTGTGCCAACCATTCCCTCAAGGGGGCATCATATAATTAGTTTATCATCATTACAATTATAAGCATACAAGACCTTTTCATTCTTTGAGAAGACATTACTATGCTTACAATTTGTAATGCCTTCCCAATTAAGGGCAAACTGTAGACACCTTAAGCTGGCCACTAATAACCTCCAATCAAGCTTTTGGGCTAGTTTCCACCTAAAATGCACAATTTGGCCTAAAAACACTAAAACACACTAAATGATCTAAAACTAACATATTCAAGTTATAATTTTGGCTAGGGTATCCCTAAATGGGGTAATACAATTTATGGGTTAGCTAACTTTGATCAAATCATTTCGAGTCAAAATGCTAATTTTGCACCCACGTGCTCTAGATTGTTCTTTCCTATCAAATATTCTGCACAAGAAATGTGCCTTTTTTATTTGTTCTTGGAAAAATCCTAAATGGGAATATGCATCCAACACATATAACATGGACTTTAAATTCTAATCCAATCAAATTTAGGGCCAATAACAAGGCATTTTGATCAATTTGGGTAATTTGTGCACAAAGTGCTTAATCATGCTTAAGAGCTAATTAACCCAAACTAGAGACTAATCAATAATTCCATGGAAATTTTTTGAATACTTATTTTTGGAAATGAATATTGAATATCTACATCATTAGGTGACCTCATTTCTTGGGAAGACATCCCTAGGCCATTAATGCCACAAATATTAGGATTCATGCCTCCCATGCCTCATCAAAGCCCTCCATGCCTCACAATTACCCCTTCTACTAATTTCATGATGAGGATAATTAATAAATTAATTCCAAAATTTGAATTAATCCTCAACCACACATCTCAATCTCAAGATGGACGGTTCAGGTTGATTCTAGATATTAACAAAAATCCATAAATAGAGAGACTATGAACATCATTTCTAAGCTTTTTTGATGCAAATTTTTAATGCCAAATTGGTTCCAAAATCTTCAAGAAATTATTATTACCATGCCAAATTGATTCCAATCCAAGTCAACCCATAAGCCAAAGGTGCCAAGGAGAGATGGAGGTAGCCAAGCTTCCATTACCAAGGACTTCATGAGTATAAGCCGAGCAAGCCACTACTACAAAGATATTTGGAGTAGCCAAGGAAGGTGAAGGAATTATTGTGTTTTCATTCCTTTATTTTTAGTTGTGTTTTTCATTTTATTTTGTTAACTAAGCTCTCCCTAGTGTCTAGGCCTAGAGATGTTATGCTATTAGTGTGTTTATTTCATTTTGTTTTTATTTTGCAACTAACACAATAATAACCATCCTCTCTTGAGTTAAATTACTAGATCACAATATTTGATGTTTAGATAAGTAAAATAATTTTCAAATGGTCTTGAATCACCCATTTAGGGTACCATTATTTAATCTTACATTTTATGATGATGAAGGAGTCTCACAAGGCTACCATGTTTTATATAGAGTAGAAGCTCTTATAATTGTGGCCATGTATGGTGATCGAGAGTAGAGGAAATGCATTATGTTGATGATATATATAGAATCCAAAGATACCATTCATAAGTTGATAAGTGATATCTTGCTCTGCTAAGTAGTTAGGCATGTAATATGGTAGGTGTAGGGGGTCTTAGAGGAATCCCTCAACTTGGATCACTATGTTATCTTTATATATCTAGTAGTCCCTAGTGGTTTTGATAGACTCTCAAATTATATTTGAGAGTTAGGACATGGGGGATTCATTTACTACCTAGTATACCACTAGGTATAAGTAGTCATAGATGTCCACATGTTGTTGGAACTGGTGGTCATAGATATTTTAGAAGACCACATGGATAGTTGGGTTGCTAAGAACCTATGTAGGAAAGGATAACAACTTAAATGAGAGCATCCCATAAATGGTATATAGTTTTTATCTCATTATGTAAAGTTTTCCCCATTTTAGGCATCTATAATAGTGTCAACCAACTTGAAGATGATCAAGCCTCTAATATCTAAGATGTTAGAGTGATTCAGGATCATGTGTAATAGGGGCACCCATAGCTTGTTGACATGTTGGCAATCTGAATCTTTGAAACACCAATTCAATAAAAATAATGTCTAATCTAACCTCCTTTTATAAATTATAGATCATGTAGTAATTAATGTTTTATTTGTTGACCCACTTGGATTTAGGGTTCTCATCCTAATCATGGAGGATGTCATAAATGTTGTGATCATTCATCTAGACTGATACTACCACTACATTATATTGAGAATGAGAAGTCTAATAAGGAGTAGTATACCTTGAAGGTGTTCCTAGACATATCAATAATTTGGTGTTGATATGTGGGTGAACATACCCAATCATTAACAACATCCTACATATGGATAGCCTTATGGAGGATGTCACCTAGTAACTTAGCATAGGGAAATGCCTTCAGTTTGGTCATAGCTTTGTGAAGTCTACATATTTTTTAAGATCAAAAGGCATCCTCATATTTATCCAGTTGGTCATCAACATTGGAATAATCCTTAAGGACCTATTTAATTACTTTAAATATGCCATTGTAGTGTTTTTACCTAGTTAAATCAATAGGGAAAGTGGTGTCTTGATACTTGAAATTGACCTTCAAGTTAGAGGATGTAGAGACCATTAGAATAGGATAGAGGATAAATTAGGAATATTTTAGCATCAAAGGCACATGATATATGGGTTTTGTGTATCTTTGAAAGTAATAAGTTTGATATTTATTCTAAAGCAACAATGGTGACTAGTAGTGGTCTTCTTTTGGGATTTATAATCATATGCACATATCTCCTTACATTAATGGCATTTGGTGGCTCACTTACTATGAGTTTGAAATTAGGTTGGTGGCTCAAAATTTTCCCTTTATTTTTAAATCTATAATTTAATTTGGATCCCATGATCCTTTACTACTATCAATAAATAGAAATGGTGATGGGATGTTTTTAAAACCATCTAATCAAGTCTAGTTTCCCATTCTATTAATGCCCAATGTGTGATAGGCATGTAGTCACATCTCTTAGAGGCCCCTCATCTACCTCTTGATTTTTTACATGTGTCATCCATCTATCAATTCTATCATTAATGGTCAATAACTAGGCATGATACATACTCCATGTTGTTCCCATAAATTGGGTGATGTGTCACCTAGGGACACATGGCATACCTCAATTGGCCTTGGTTAACCACTTGTACATCATTATAAGGTTATTGGGTAACACTTGAAAACTATTTAATCTTTACATGAGATGACATGGTAACTTACCATCAGAATAGGCTCTCTAAGGCTCTTACACCTTTAACAAGTTTGGGGGACTATATATGACATGGAAATTTCCCATTAGATCAGGTTCTCTCAAGCTCTGATATCTATAACAAGTCTTCAGTACTAGTTGCTCTAACTCTAAATGATGTGGTGTTTTCCCATTGGGTTGGGCTCTCCTAGGCTCTAACATATCTAATAGGTCTAGGGGAATAAACGTTTTGACTCCAAATGATGTGGTGATTTTTTATTGGGTCAGGCTCTCCTAGGATCTAACATCTCTAATAGGTTCAAGGAATTATCCGCTATGACTCCAAATGACATGGAAATTTCCCATTGGGATGGTATTTACCCAAATATGACATCTTTGATAGGTCTAGGGAATTGTCTATTCTAACTTTGAATGACATGGTGATTTTTCATTGGGCTAAGCTCTGACATCTCTATCAAGTCTATGAGACTGGACTCTCTAACTCCAAATGACATGATAATTTACCATTGGGCTAGGATATAGAAGATTTGTAAAATGATGAAGTAATAAAGATATAAAGGAAAATGATTCATTAAAGATTACCTATCAAACATGAACTTGATTTTTCATAGACAATAATGAGTTTATTACTCTGGAAAGGGAACTAAACTCCAGGAACATCTCCTTATGAAAATCAACTTGTAATGTTAGTGTGATGATATGATAAAAGATAACAAACAATAATTAGTTATTTTTATAGAAATTAAAAAAAATTATATTACTTCTTGAAGAAAATTAAGGTGATGTATATTCTAATGTTTTGTGCAGGCATTGCCAACGAGAATAAAAGGGAGAACTCTAGAGCTTTGGTCCATGAAATTTTTATAGGGGTACCCCATTTTAAAGAAAAGGGGGAATGTTGGCCATAAAATTCACATAAAATTTAATCACATATTATATATAATACACTAGCATCAATCTCAGACACTAACATCAACACAACTATCTAAGACAAATATATCTAGAGAGCCAAAGGCACCAGATCTAGAATCTGTTAAGTAATCTAGAACTATCTTCCTATCTGATTTCTAACTTTACCAGATATAAAACTATATTAGCATTATAAATAGTTAAGTATTTTATTGTATGCCATTTATATATCTATCATAATTTTACTTTTCGTTAATAGCCTATCTTAGTTTTATAAATTTAGCATATGGTACATTTGAGTTTATCACATTAATTGGCCAACTGTAGATCTAATAATCACCCTTACGCCCTATCATTTCTACATCCTTAACCATTTTACCCAAGTAGGATATCCTCTTATCTAAATTATATTTAAATAACAACATAAAAATTATAATCCCAGTTTGATAATTATGCATTCAATGGATTATTTTGATGGCGGTCTTGGAAAAGTTGAAAATAACATTATTGAGCCCATTTTATTTAAATATAATGCAAATTTATAGTGTTTGATTTAATTACTCTAATAATAATTTGAATTAATTTTTCCCCCTCATTGAAGGACATTTTACAATTGTGATTCTCAATCTCATATGACTTATGTTGATTATAATTATTGTCATGTTCATCATTTGGTTAAAAATTGTAAAACTTATGAACATTGTGGTAAACATAGGAATCATATTTATAAATTTTTGAACTTGCATCTCTATAATTTTTTTGGTAAATTAAATCATGAATTTTTGGCATTTTTGAAAAACTATTAAAACAACTCATTTAAATGTTGAACCCATTTGGATCCCTAAAGCTATTGTATCTTATTGATACTTTGATGTGTCTTATTTTGATAATTACTCAATTGCTTCAATTAGGATATTTTTTTGAAACTAGAAACATATTCTTTATCTCCATTTCAATAAGTTCAAAACTTATTTTTTTATTCATTCCTTATTTTTATGCTTACTTATTCTTGTAAGTTGTCAAGGAATATACTTTGTTTGGAGCTAATTATTTTGGATTGACTACTTTTTTCCATGTAATATTCCACACTTTGATGTGTAAGTTGTCTTTTTCTCCTTTTCATCACTTTAGATCTAATTTTATTAATTTAATTATATTTAGATCATATTTTATGTAATTTTATTTGCTTAATATGAAATATTGGTGTAAGCACCTAGTTTACAAGTATAGTGGATCTTTTCTTTCCATCTCTTTTCTTGTTGGTCTTTGTTCCTATGAAGATTTATCATATTGTATGAAGAGTATTATTGGAGATTTTCCAATGATCACACATTCACATTTTAAATCTTCTTGGTAACATCTCTTATTATTTCTTCTCTCATATCATTATAATTCCCCTCGAAGGAAGTTTCTATTAAGAGGGAGAATTATGTAATGTAAATTCCCTTATTTATATAATATTTTCCCCTCTTTTGTAACCGTAAAATACATATTAAGGGGGAGTGTTGGAGATTAATATTTATTTAGGTTACTTTAGGTTAATATTAAGTCTATTATAGCTGTATACGTTTCTTATTATAATAAATTCAGTTATTCTATATTATATAAGGTTATTAGGGATTAAGGACACTTAGCACAAATTAATACAATTGTTTAAGGTCACGATGGGATTATTTGTAAATCCCTCTTATTTCCTCTAGATCTATTTATTAAGATCTATCCTCTCTCACTCTACACTAGAACAAAAGTTCATCTTGAGACACTTATGGATTGAGGTCCATCTCTCTTCTCATCATGTTTTCTTCTACTTATATTTTACTTATAGGACAGTGTTTTTTAAGGATTATTAATAAATGTAGAGTTTTATTACATTGATTTGGTTTACCTAGTTATAAATATTATGTCTCACATTATTGTGGTTGCTCAATTTAGAGGTCAAATTGTTTTTTATGAATTAAATATTTATGCTTTCAATGTTATTTTTATCGATCTTAGCATAATTTATTGTAATGATTCCAAACAAACTTTTTCCCACATTTTTATAATAAAGAGACGGGGTTAAAAATCCTTGAAAAGTCTTCAAAAAATATTATATAATACCCAACTAATCCCATGAAGCTATGCACTTCATTTACATTCTTATGAGGAGACCACTCCATAATAAATCTAATCCTAGTAGGGTCTACTGAAATACCTTATTTATATATAATGTGCATCAATTAATGAATCTTACTTTGATAGAAGGAGATATTAGAAAGCTTAAAAAATAGTTTAATCTATCTTATTCTTTGCAAGATGAGTGTAGGCATTGTTCATGTTATAATTTATTTTTATATTAAACTATAATGTCATCTAGAAATTCCAACACAAAATGATGAAGGAAATACTTTAATACACTATTCATCAAGTTCATAAAAGTAGCAAGGGAATTTTTTAACCTAAAATCTATGACAATAAATTTAAAATGGCCATACCTTGTTATAAAATTTTATTATGAACATTTTCATCTTTGATACAGAGTTGATAATACCATGATTAAATATATATATATATATATATATATATATATATATATATATTATAAAAGATAATAATATTCTTAATTTGATTAAAAATATCATAAATTATATGAATATGATACTTGTTCATGATAGTGATTTTATTCAAAATTATATAGTCAATGTGAAGTCTCAAGGAGACATCATTCTTCTTGATGAAGACAATGAGGGTTTCCAAGGGTGATACATTTGGAATAATCAACCCTTTTTATACCATATCTTTTAGATGCACTTTGAACTCCCATAGATGTACCACATTCATTATATATGGGGCTTTAGATGTAGGTGTAAATCTCAACAATGCTAATATAAAAATTAAACTCTATTTAAGTATGTAAACCTAAAATTTATTAACAGGATACATACTCAAATTGTCTTAAGATTAGGTAGTCTTAAAGAGTAGGTTTATTTAGTTACATAGTATAAATTTTATAGCCTTTTCTTACTACTCTTTTTAGTTACATACCTAAAATAATTTTTGAAGGTAAAGTCCTCAAGACACCCTAGATATCAACATGGTTGTCAAAATCATCAAGACATTATACTCTTTTGCTAAGATATTTAGGCTTTGCTTGATGCTTTTGCAAACAATCCATGCCTAAAATTAGGTCATAAGTCCTTAATGGTGTCAAAAATATGTTTACTTGAGTCTTAAAGACTCTTAGGTCTAGTTTAGCACTCTTTTCCTATGCCAAATTCTACCTCCCATCCTTATCTTAATTTATATGGTTTAATTTTACATTTAAAATCAATTTAGGGTGAAATTAAACTATTAGTTGTACTATAATATATTATAATATTCAATTAAAAAATATAAATTATATCATTACTATTTATTAGCATAAATTACAATTTTGAATTTCTAGTATCAATACTAGCATACACATAGTGATTTATTACTTTTTAAATCCAAAACTAGGGATTATCTGTATGGTAGTTATTATCACCATATTTCTAACATTCCACATTTTTTTAGGGATAAATGTACTATATTAGATCCAATGGATGGGATAAATAAGTTTCCTTGTTATTGATTATGGTTCCCATTATTTTTTCTTGAATATTTTTTAGGCTTAGAACCTCTATTTTCATTATGTAATATTAGATAACTATTTTTTTCTCAAAAATTATTATTATGAAAATATTTTATTTAAGTTCTTTCCCACAAGAGGAATAGATGTTTTAGGATTAGGCTATATCCTATTGTTATAATATTCTTGTCTTGGTTTTAGGTGAGACTTTTCCTTTTCTTCTACATAATGTGAAGATTTCATTATAATAGATAAAGTGTGAGATTTTTCCATGTTTACATCATGCATCAAAACCTCACACAATCCTATATTGAATTTAGTTACCTTGGTCTCCTCATCATGTATGTAATTTACATAATGCAAGAGATTGATAAACTTGTTTTCAATTCCAAGACAATCATAGTTACTTGCTTCAATAGTTGGAACTTCATGATCTTTTATTCCTTGTAATTTCCATTGAAGTATATTTTATTAAATTTCCTCTTAAATTTTACCCAAAAGAGGGTCATTAGGTCTTAACACTTGAGATCATATAGATAGTTCCACCATAAGGAAACATCACTTACCAACTAGTAAGCTCTTATCATGGCCTTGATATTAGATCCCATATTATTAAAGGTGAAATATTTATATAGATTCACCAACCATGCCTCAATGACAACTCTAGATTCCAGACTGAAATAGGTATGAGGGGGAGTTTAATAATATCCTTAATGATGGGATCCACACCATTGTATTGTCTAAGGTTTTCACATCCTTGCTCACCCCTTTGTACCTCCTCATGCTCACCCCCTTCCTCCATGTTTTATATATTGGGCAACCTTTGGTTTTATGACTCCATTCAAAATTGAATTTTGTAAGCACACCCAAAATGTCATTTGGGACAACATTATGCCCAACATTATTATCCACATGATCTATGTTGGAAACACCGTCATTATTCCTAAAATTATCATTGCCAACATCATTACTAACATTATCATTTCCATCATGGATATTTCCATTATTGTCACCAATGTGATTATTTATATCATTTCCATTAACATCATTATTGAAAATATTCTTGCCAATATTTATGCCAACATCATTATTCATAACATTGTTTCTATAATTATTATTGCCTACATTTATAATAGCATTACCATTGAAAAATTACTACTAGCATGTACTCTATTGGCTCATGTTCTCACCATCCTGAGAAACACAAATTAATGTTTAGAAAACTATTCTATAGATATCCCTAGTTTAATAACCAAGATTTAATACCATTTTCACAACCCAAAAAAACCCACCAAATTTTAGGATTTTTATGGTTATGATACTCAAATTCAAACATTCAATTGTGTACATATATACTAAATTCCAACAACTTAATGAACTCATGTACATGATTGATCTTACATTATGATCATAGATATAAGAAGAGCTCATTAAGGTCCAATTAGTTATGTGGGTACATATTTTTTAAGGATTTGTAAATTATTTTTGTAATTTAACCTTCATGAGGTATTTACCTTTAATTTATAACTGATTTTTAAGATAGGATAACCTTGAAGGGTTATTACGATAATAATATTTAATTTGTATAAAAGTGACAATGTGACAATAGTAATAAAACTAAGCATTTATCTTGAGTAAGTGATGGAAGATGAAGGTGGAGGTGGAGTAGAAGTAATCCTAATGTTTGATTCAAGAAAAGGGCACAAAACCTTAGATTCAACTATAAATGACATGATCAACCCATTAATAGGTGATGTGACACCCAAATAGATTATGGGGGTCATGAGTGAGTTAGGTTTCATGGGTCAAACAAGGAATAGGGATGCACAGAATAAAAAGAGCCCCTCTCTAATAAGTCATGAAAGTCACTTTCTTGGGTAGATCATGTACTAGGTAAAATACTTATGGATTTGGATTTGTTAAATTTCCATCTGGAGCCTTTCATGTAAAATAACTAGGTATATGTTAATGTCCCTAAAATTATATTTTAAAATGTTGATGTTAAACATAAATATTCACTGTTGGCCAGAGTTAATGGTTTTAGACCAAACATTGAATCTTGTAGAGAATGGGCCAAATGGAGATGGAAACTAAAAGGTCAATTGGATGTAGTAGCCTTATCAAATAACTTATTATTAATTAATTTCACAAACCTCAAAGACTACTTTAGATTATTATTATAAGGTTCATGGTTTATGTGTAAATAAAACCTAAGCATCATAAAATAGAAAGCTGGAACCAAATTAAATATATCTATGTTAGAAGATATACCTAGGTGTGTGTTTCTACCTAAGATACCCCTAGAATTATGGGAACCTAAATTCATAATATGAATAGTGAAAGCCTTGGGGCATCTATTTCCATTAACCTAGTAATTAAATCTAGGAGAATAATGATAGAGCCTACTTCAACATGTTTATCCTAGTGGACAAGCTTCTCTTATTATCCATCAAGATTAAATCTAAATATGGGGAAAGGAACTAACCCATTAAGTATGAAATAGACTCAACCATCTATAAAATCTTAAATATCCTTAGTCACACAATAAAGGACTATCCCAAAAAAATATTATTTACAAACAAGGAAACCCTTATGGGTCAAGAAAGTCTCTAATATCTAAGAAGAATTAGATGATTCACAAATCTTATAAAAATTCCATCCTAACCAACCAATTTTGAGGGACATGTTTCCACTACATTTAATCATTTTTTATGATCCCAATAACTTGACCAGGAGATCACCTAAATAACATGGTCCTATAGAGCTATAAAATGGGGTGGAAACCCCTTAAACCCTTATAGAATTGATGTTGAGGAGTGGGGACCCATTGAGTATCAAATATTTTTATGCATCAATAAACCCAAAGGAACCTATTCTGAGTTGATCTAATAAGGGGACAAAAAATAAAACTAAATTTAGCATATTAACTCTAAAAAATATCTTGTATTTCATTGTACTTATCAAAAACCTAAGGAGATTTAAGAAGCAAAAAATGGGAAAAAAATGGATGAAAGAGGTTTAATCTTGCATTTTTTCCAAATTCAAGAATTAGGTGGAAGTTGAACAAAATGGCATTTAAAGGTTGAGTTGGGATTGAGTTAGAACAACATGAATAAGGGAAAAAGATCTAGCCATGGGAGGTATCACACCACCAAGGAGTATGGTTTTTTATAGATTACCCTCAATACCCAAGGATCAAAAAGGATGTATTAGTACAACATATTATCCCTAAGTAATTTCATACACCCCTATTCCATTGATAAAAAGGTCCAACGAGGAAGACATAGAGAAATATCAATTCTTCTCTTCAATAAATGAAGGCCAAAATAAAAGTATTGGACCATGATGAGGATTAAAAAATGAATGAAAAAAAGAGATAGGGGAGGATCTTAAAAGTTAAGGAAGATGGCTTAACCAAGTAGTAAGGAAGAAGGAGATGAAAGTGAGATTACCAAAAGTACTCAAAAACACTTAAAATACATTTCATAACTACCAAGAAATGAAGATATTCTCTTAGAATTTTAGGGGTATTAATAACCCTAGTAAACAAAATAATAGTAAAAAACATGAGAAAAAAGAACAATCCCCAAATTTTTATTATTAAATAATATAATATGTTGAGTGAATCTCTTTATAAATTTAGATACAACATTTGGAGAAAATCAAAGTGTATTAGTTTCATATCTATTTTTTGGGATTCTCAAAACTTAGAAGGAGAGGCTATGTTCCAAAATATTCATCATATTGTAGTGTTATTCATAGATAATAAGTATAAAATGGAATGTATTCTATATAATATTTATGACCCAAATTCAAGACTAAGAAGAAACAAACTTTGGAAAGATTTGGTAGATTTTAGGAAGAATAATAGAAGCTAGAAATGGATAATTGTAGGATATTTTGACTCCTCTTAACCCTAACGGGAAAAAAGGAATAATTTAGGTCTTCACAAAAATCATATCTAATTTAAATTATTTCATTGTTCATGTGTGACTAGTAGACAAGGAGTTGAAAGGTACTCCTTTTACTTGGACCAACAACACTCAGAGAGAACCCAATCTAGGTGAGACTTGACCATTTTATTTTTTCTCTTAATTGAGACATCAAATTTTCTAGTTCTCTAATAAATCTCCTTAGAATTGGATTAGACCATAATCCCATTGTGTTTTCCAAGGAAAGAATTTCAAAACCTAATAAAATCCCATTTAAATTTGAGAAAATATGGACCTTTCATCTCAATTTAAAATAATCTCTTAAAGACTAGTGGAAGGTTCCTTTTTTTTGGATCTAAAATGTTCATCTTGGCCAGGAAACTAAGATATTAAGTAGAAATTAAATGTCTAGAATAGGGAAGTGTCTAAATTTTTTTTTACATAAAATAAAGTATTAGAGGATGAGATACAATTTATATAAGGCATGTATGCCACTCAAGATTCCAATGAAGAACTGATCAACAAATAAAAAGTGTCGCTCTATAGTTACCACAACCTTTAGGCACAATAAGAAGTGTTCTATAAGTATAATTCCAAATGTCTATGGCTAAAAGAAGGTTTTAAAAACATAATTTTTTCTATCAAGAAACATATAGACACAAAAACACTAATCATATTTAGAGTTGTTGTGGGAACATGGAAGTGTGAAGAAGTGATAACTATTAATAAACAAATCATTGGATGTTTTAGAGTTTTTTGTCTAAAAATAGTCTAGGTGACAAATAAACAAAAGATAAACTATTACTAATAATTACTAGATTCATTTGTTAAATTTAAAATCTTAACCTCCTGAAAACTCCATCCCCATAAGAGGTTTAAGTAGTGTTTTCTCAATGGAGGGTGACAAATCCCTAGGGCCTAATATATTCCCTCCTTTTTTATTCAAATAACTATATGTAGTCAATCATTATGAAGTGGAGGCAATTATGAGTGAGTTATTCAAAACAAGAACAATACTCAGGGAACTGAATAACACATTCTTGGTTTTGATTCACAAAAAACCTAGAGAAAATAAAATGAAGGATTTTATGCCCATTAATCTTTGTTCTATTGTCTATAAAATTTGTTCTAAAACTTTAGATTTAAGGCTACAAATGCTTTTATAAAATATTATACCTGAGTAACAAGGAGCTAGTGTGTCTTAGAGACAATTTATAGATGGGATAATAATAGTTCATGAAGACATCCATTAAATATCTAATCCATCTAGATAAGACATGTTTTTAAAATTGGATATGAATAAGTCCTATGATAGGGTTTCATGGAAATTATTGGACAAGGTGATGAAAACATTTGGGTTTGATAACTCTTTTAGAGACCTCTTTTAATCTTATATATCCTCTCCAAATTATTCTATCCTAGTTAATGGGGTCCCAAAAGGATTTTTTTGGTAGGGAGAGGATTAAGGAAAGGGGAGCCTTTATCCCCATACCTCTTTATCATATTTATTGAGACCTTAAACATAATTTTACAATCAATTAGGAGGTAAGGTTTGATTAAATGAGTTAGAGTAGCCTCGGGTATACCCATGGTCATTCATGAATAATTCATAGATGATGTGTTCCTAATTGGTGAAGCTATGATATCTAAAGCCAAATATATTAAGTAAATAATTATGGATTATGAATCAACTTCAGGCTAATGTATAAACTATAGTAAGAGTTCATTTTTTTTTTGAATTCCTTGAAAGGCCTATAAAAGAAATTTATCAAGGATTCTAAAATGTATTATTAGTAAGATACCTTCCACTTACTTGGGGATGCCTCTATTTATTGGTAGGATGAAATTATCCTTCTAGAATCCTCTTCTAGATAGAATCCAAATAAAACTATCTGGATGGAAAGGTAATCTACTTTCCCAAGCTATAAAACTTTAACTCCTAAAATAATTATATCCAAAGTATCTTGGTGTTTTTATATGTATATTTTATATATCTCTAGTAGTATTTTTGAAAAATTGGAGTAAATTCAACATATTTTTTTCTATAGAGGTGCACAAGATAGATTTAGATTCCCTTTAGTTGCTTAGGAAAAACTACGTCTTCCTAAAGCAAATGGAGAACTGAGTCTTAGAAGGTTCAAGATTATGAATCATGCCCTCACTTATAAACAAGGTTTAAAGGTGATTAATTAGTATAATAAATTTAATAGGATAATTAAATTTAAGTACCATGAAGTTAGGGAGAACAATAACCTTTTATGGGAGGATAGACCTAGTGATGGTTCTTCCTTCTAGAAATTCATTTTAGCTAGCAATTTTATATTAATAAAAAGATATTGATGGAGGGTAACAAACAAATAAAAGGTTAAAGTTTAGGAAATCCATCATATTTAAAAACACTCCCTATCCTTAAATTTCCCCTAGTTAGAGGCAAGCTTATAATTCAAAAACCTCCTCGAGATGAAAGTCAAAGACTATTGAGAGGAAGGAGAAGGAATCAAGAAGTGAAAGAGTTTACAAGAGACTTCAATAAAATTTGATACTCTCAAATCCATTAAATATTTTAACTCTAAACTTCAATAAATTAACATTTCCATCTACCCTAAATGAGGTTCCCCCTTCTATCTAGAAAAGGATAATGGAAAATACTCTACGAAATCTAGATACTTGATTAGTCTGAGTAGGGAGAAAGATTGGAATGTTTGGAGGACTTTATGGGTCAAAAAAATCACTAAAAATATCAACATCTTATTTTTAAATGATAAAGATAAAATCCTCACTATATATAAATTGGAAAAAATATGTTTAGTCAAACATAACAATTATGTTTTATGCAAACCTAATGAGGAAATAGTGTCTCATCTCTTCATGGACTACACCTTTGTTTCCAAGTTACAAGACCTCATCCTTATGAATTTTATCATGGATTGGTTCAAACCAAGCTCTCTCTTATACCTCATTTTTTTTCATAAACCACCTTGTAAGTTGGCCTCTCTAGCCTTCTTATGGACCTTTCCCTTCCTCATATTTTTTGGGAGTTTTAGAAATCAAAGAATGATAAAAAAATTTATTGTAAAAGCATATGTATAATATATACTTTCCTCAATATTTGTGTAGCCATAATAAAAAAATGGAAGGCCTTTAATCCAAAATATAAAGTTTCAACTTTCACCCTTGAAATTATATCCTCTGAGGATGGATTATTGAACTAGTGATCACAAAATGAGATCAAAAATTTTATAGAATTTAAGTCAAATGGTCTAAACCTTAGCTAAACTGGAATAAGTTTAACTTTAAAGGGGTAACTATGACCAACCCAAGGTTGGGCATAGGGGGAGGGGTTATTATATACTAGGATGGGCATTCATAGCCTCATCCTTTTTGGGAGGTTTGGAAATCAAGGAATGATAGCATTTTTATTGCAAAAGGATATGTCTCAAATCTTATTTCCTCAAGATTTATATAGCCATAGTAAAAAAATGGAAGGTCTTTACTCCAAAATATAAATTTTAAAATTTTACCCTTGAAATTATATCCTTTAAGGATGTAATATTGAACTAATGATCACAAAACTAGATCAAAAATTTATAGAATTTAGGTCAAATGGTCTAGACCTCATCTAAACTAGAAAGAGTTGAAATTTTATAGGGTAAATATGAGCAACCCAAGATTGGACAGAGGGGGAGGGGTTATTAGATATTAGGAGGGGGAGTAATATCTTCTTATATAGGGATAATGTGATCTCAAACTAACCATGTGGATGAGGCTAAAGTGGCTCTCTAGGGCATCTAATTGGTGGTGTATTAAAATTTTGATGGTTGAAGGAGACTCTCTAAAAATACTCAGTGCCCTCTTTAATAATAATAAACCTTCCTCATCTATTAAATAAGATATTGATGATGTAATATAGTTACTAAAACATTACAAAGAAATCATTGTAGGCCATGTGTTTAGGGAGGGCAACAAGGTAGTCAATGGTATGGCTAATCTTCAGGTCCTTAATAAAAAAATCCTTATGTGGCAAAATTTTGATGACTTATCACCTTAGATTTTTAACTTAATAGTTAATTATTCCAACCCCATCACTACATCCAAGGAAGGGTAATAATCACATGGTGAACAAGCTTAAATAATTAGACCTATATTAATTAATCTTAATTGAAAAATCCCCTACTATCATTGCTTGATAAGGGTGAAGAATGTGAGTAAGGCATGGCATGGAAGCTCCATTATATATATAACACAAATCACCTAAAAGAAGAAGGTGAATTCAATATAAACTATGGTATAGATCATTAGTTTTAAAATCAGAAAGAAATCCATGATGGGATAGGATAATGACATAATTAAACCCATCTCTTACATTGAAGTAAAGGACAATCCCAAAGTTTGGTGAAAAATTAGAATAAGGTAGCTTGGCTAAGTTCATGACTAGAGTTATTAGTTATGATGAGGAGGTATCAAAGGATTTCACATTGGACAAGAAGCATAGGGATGTGTGATTGAGAGGAGTAATGAAAATATCAAAATAATTGATCAAGGAGGTGATTGGCATGAGCTATGAGGATACCAAAACATTTAAGGATAAATGCATAAATTAGAAGGTCTTGAATAAATTTTCCAAATCCAATGTAGATTTCATCTCCAAGAAAAAAGGATTCCTATATGAAATAAAAAATTCATCATGTTTATAAAACAATCCTAGCTCAAAGAAGATAAAGCATACCTACACTTCCAATTGGGAATACATTTGTTAAGCGATAGCATGACCAATATGGGGATACACTATACCTAATTATGGGATCACTTGTCATAATACACCATGTGAGGTAGGGTTCCAAATCCCATATATATTCTAGCACAATCATGCTACAACCCTAAAAGAGTCCTAGGTTTAATATTTCACCTATGCTAATAACAATAAAGTAAATCTAATCTAGTACACACCAAATCTTGTGGCACAATAAAAGGGGTTAGTAAAGCAATAAAAACATGTATCAAAGAGTCTCAATTAAGTTATCTATGATTAAAACACTAATACATGGAATATGAAGAGTAATATTATTCGATCCAAAAATTATGCTACTTTTATTTACTAAAGAGAGGATAATAAAGTTAGAATATACTTACCTAAATGTGAACCCATCAAGACTCAATATCTCCCTTGGACAAAGGGGCTTCACAAGAGATTGTTGTGGTTTGTAAGGATCACTAATAAAGGCCAAATCATCCAAGACTTATCCACAAGACTATATTCTCCATGTAGAAACACTAAACTAAGGCTCCTCAAGTAGAATGGTAGAAGAGCAAATTGTGAAGAAGCGTGAGTGGATAATAAATCTTGATTTCATATTGAAATAATGACAAAATGATATTGTATTTATAGGTAGATCTTACCCTAAATATTCATGAAAATGTTGACTATATAGGTTCAACCATGGTTGACCCTATATATTTTTGAGCACAATTCACTAGGTCTGAGCTAAGTCAGTCGAGAGGTTAACAAACCCAAAAATTGAAAAATACCCTAAACTATATAGGTTCATCCATGGTTGACCTAGTAAAAATGATAGTCCAAAAGGGAATTAAGGCAAGAAAAGGAGGATAAAGCATGTCAAAATATTGGAGGAGTGTGAAAGGGAGGATTAATAACTTAGGGAATGGTCCAAGAGCTAGTTGGATTGGTAATAATGTGGTAATAAGGGATAACAATCCTACGAAGCACCAAAGGTATTCCCACCCCTTTCTCAGTGCACCCCTTAGGGTGTGCACTCAAAGAGATTGAGTCTCAATGGGTTCCTACAAGATGTAAAGCATTAGTATTTGATAAAAGTTAAAAATATTGTGTATAAATATTCCCCACTCAAATCTCATCATGTGTCACTAAAGTGTAACAGGGGATGGTGCTTTGATAAAGAACATAGTAACACACAATACTGATGCTAAAAAAAGTTATATGTCATGTCCCCTTCTAGTTGACATCTTTTCGAGTGGATGATTAGCCTATTATGCGACCCTCATAGGCTGATGAGATGGATAGAGGGTCTTGATGGAGATGGGTCGATTTTCATTCGGCCTCTTTCGGACATGAATTAAGGGAGATATTAATATTTGATTGATTTAATCAAATATTAATTATTTGATCTAATTTTAATTAATTATTAATTATTAATTAAGTATTAATTAATTATTAATTATTAATTATTGGGTCTAATTTTAGGATCCTAATTCTAATTTAAGAATTGGACTAATTTTAAGACCCTAGTTCTAATTTAAGGAAGCCCCAGTCTAATTTAAGGGAATCTAATTTTAGCAAGCACACCTTTGGAGGTGTATAAGAATCTCTCATGGGAGAGAGTTTGTATTCATGACTATTATTGATATTGATTCTTTTTAGGAAATTCTTCTATGAAGACTGAGCCAAGGGTTCCAGGATTCCATTTGCATTGAAGAACATCAACTCTTCACTGTGTGCGATTCAGAGGTTGTGAAAGATCAGCCGATCTATTGCCAAATTGAGAGATAACTTCATACAGAAGTTATCACAGGTGTTTACAAGTTTGAGAGATAACTTCACATAGAAGCTATCACAAGGGTTTACAGGTATTTCATTATTTTTGATTTTTGATTCAAGAATTATCTAGATATAGATCTTTGTACTAGCCCATAATTCTACAGATCAAGATCAAGCATACAGGTTGTGCAACATCAGTGGCCATACGACTTCTATACAGATCTGTGAAAATCCGTACGCACCTACAGAAAGTTCAGGCATCGACATTGGTGAACAGGGACCTACAGAGACCGACTTCAGTCGACATATTATCGACGTCAGCGAGTTAACGACTACAGGTCGACCAATGATGGTAGTATAACTGACGTCGGTGACTGTGTTTTTTACATAGTAGGCTGAGACGTACCAGATTCAAACCAGTTTGCAGAATATTCAAGCTATTAAGGCCATAATTTTAATATTCTTTGTATACTTGATAGAGGACCTCTATTGTAAGCTTAAGAGCAAATAAATAAGAATTTATACTGTGATTTATTTATCTATTTGAAGATATTTTGCAAAAATTCAGATAAGCAATTCAGAGCTTTTGTATTGATATTCAAAGGCATATTATAGTGGTATCAGAGCTAAATCCTACCATCCTGAGAGGTTGACAATCTTATGCAGCCACAAGGGTTGGGACCACACGGGTATTTCACGTGCAAGAGAGCTTTGCTTGAAGGCACTCAAGTTTTAGAACAACTGCCAGAAGACATGGGTGACGATATTGGCAGGGCCCATATTCCTCACCATCTTAGAGATCAAGATGATGCAGAGGTTTTACTTATTCTTTGAGAACTACAAGAAGGGCAAAGGTAGAATAACCAGGTATTACAGCAGTTGGCAGTAGCGCTACCGAGATTGGGTACTCTGAGGAGACATTCCCCACACTATGAAGATGTCAGGAGTGGTGCAGGATCATAGAGAGGCCATGGGACTATTTCTCATACAGTGAATAGGCCTACTAGGCCTATCTTTGTGAGACAGGAAGTAGAGGAGGTAATAGCAAGTGAGGAGCATGAGGAGGCATTTACAGACACACTTAGGGCAGTGACTGAAGAGTGGGAGTCATTACCACCTATGGTCAGGGAGATGATTACTTTTGACCGATTCCTCACATAAAGGAAAGAACATTACCGAGGTTGACAGAATGGGAGACCAAGGCCCCAGAACAATGATTTGAAGCAGGCTACGAGTAGGCTCACACTAGCGACGTTTGACGGTAGTGGTAAGGTGACAGCACAGGCCTGGGTTAGTAAGTTGGATACATTTCTCACATTGTGACCGATGGGTGAGGAAGATGCTATCAGATATGCGACACTACATCTTGAGGGAGTAGCTCATGATTGGTGGCACCATGAGATGGTGACACTCCATCATGATCAGATCACATCTTATCAGGAGTTTGTGGATAGGCTGGTAGAGCATTTTGACAGGAGAGATCCAGAGTCCTATTTTTGAGAGTTGGCACAATTGTGCCAAAGTGGCAGTCTAGAGTCTTATATTGGTGACTTCCAGAAGTTATCAGTTATGGTTCCTGACATTTTAGAGAGGCGACTTGTAGTACTCTTCATGGAGGGATTGACAGAACCATTGAGAGGTTGGGTCAAAGGCTTTGATCCTCCTTCCTTACAGGAAGCTATGAAGAAGGCACGTAGTATGGAAATGGCAGCCCCATCTAGTAGATCTAACTCCAGAGGTACTTCTTCATCCAGGGACAGTAAGGGCTTCAACAAGAATAGAGAAAGACCAGGTTTCAACATAGATAAATCAAGTGTTAAGAAAGATTCAAAGGCCAATCCAGCAGCACCACCTTTGGATAGAGAGGCTCTTAATGATCTACAAAGGAAGAAGCTTTATTTCTACTGCAAAGGTCCATATGATGCTAATCATGATTATCCTTTGAGACCTAAGGGCAAAGCAAATTGGGTGATGTGGGCCTATTATGAGGATGAGGAATCAGAAGATTTTGAACATCACAATTGTTTCGAGGAGCCAGAGGTTGAGGCTTCAGAGCCTAGGGTAGAGGTAGAGTCAGAGCTCCAGATTCAGGAGGCACGTCTATCTAGCATCCAACACGAGGGATCATTCAGACTTCAAGGAGTTTTGGCAGGATAGAGGGTCATTACCCTTGTTGACATGGGAGCCACACATAATTTTATTGATACTAGATTTGTGGAGAAGCGTGGACTCACCACAAAAGAGTTCGAGGGCATTAGAGTTAAGGTAGCTGATGGTTACACCCTCCGGTGTGAGCAGATGATCAGAGATCTCCCATTGCGCTTGAACAACTATGAGTTCAAGGCTGATTATTATGTGGTCAACAAGGGGGATATAGATTTGGTTTTGGGCATGAAGTGGCTTCATTCCCTTGAGGTAGTCACTCTTAGTCTTAAGGATATGGAGATCCGTTTTGATGTAGATGGGAAGACTCACATTCTTAAAGCAATACGGGACGGCAACATCAAAACCATTTCTTTACATTGGATGGAGAGGCTCATGCGACATGACATGGTAGAGTGGGCTATCGAGTGCACATTGGCACCAATGCAGGAGGGACAACAAAAGACCGAATATCATCCTGACATTCAGTAGTTGAGAGTCAAGCATGATAAGGTATTTAGTGACATTCCACTAGGGAGACCTCCAGACAGGGGCATTGAGCATATTATTGAGCTTGAGGAGGGGGCTAAGCCCATTATGATTACTCCTTATCGACATCCTAAGCAGTTTAAGGATGAGATCAAAAAAACAATTAAGGAGTTACTGGCTATGGGTCACATTCGGCCAAGCAAATCACCGTTTGCTTCTTCAGTTGTTCTAGTGAAGAAGAAGGATGACACCCTACGAATGTGCATTGACTACAGAGCCCTGAATAAGAGGACCATTAAGAACAGGTATCCTATACCACGTATTGATGAGCTTATTGATGAGCTCCATGGTGCACATTACTTCATGAAGATAGACTTAAGATCAGGCTATCATCAGATTAGAGTTCGCGAGCAGGACATGGAGAAGACAGCTTTCTGTTGCCATAGTGGACACTACGAGTTTATAGTGATGCCATTCGGGCTCACTAATGTGCCAGCAACATTTCAGTCCACCATGAATAGAGTCTTCCATTCACTGCTGAGGAGGTTTGTACTTGTTTTTTTTATGACATTCTTATATACAGTAAGACTTGGCAGGAGCATTTGGCTCATCTAGAGACCGTACTTAGCATCTTGGAGAGGGAATCCTTGTACACCAAGGAGTCCAAATGTGATTTGGGGATGACCAAATTGTTATACTTGGGTCATATTATCAGCGCAGGGGGAGTGCGAATGGATCCTGAGAAGATCCGTGCCATCATAGACTGGCCTATTCCAGCAAACCTAACACAGCTAAGGGGATTTCTAGGTCTGTGTGGTTTTTATCAGAGGTTCGTGAATGGTTATTCATGACATGTAGCTCCTATGATAGATTTGACTAAAAAGGGTGCTTTTTTTTGGACACCTGAAGCACAAGAGTGTTTTGAAAGGTTTAAGGAGTTGATGACTATGTGCCCAGTTTTGGCACTACCTAATTTTTCGAAGCCGTTCGAGCTTCAGTGCGATGCTTCAGGCGAGGGCATTAGAGCAGTGCTTATGCAGGACAAGTACCCCATAACATATGAGAGTCATAAGCTCAGGGGACCAGAGAGACTGTACAACATATATGATAAGGAGATGCTTGCTATCATGCATGCCTTGGCAAAATTTAGGCAATATCTAGTGGGCAGCAAATTTTGTATCAAAATGGACCACAACAGTTTGAGACATTTCTTGGGGCAGTGAGACCTCAATGATCATTAGCAAAAGTGGGTGAGTAAAATACAAGCATATGATTTTGACATCTCTTTCATCAAGGGCACCCAGAATGTTGTGGCCGACGCTCTTTCACACAGGCCGTATTTGAGTACCATGGTCCACATTACAGAGGATTGGCGACATATGATTGTGGCAGAGTATGCCAATGATACATGGGCATCTAGCATGGTTGAGGGATTGAAGGTTGACACCAGATATACTCTTGTGAATGACTTGATCATTTACAAGAACAGGGTTTATCTGATCCCAGGATCATCGATGAAGAACATTATCATGCGAGCTTTTCATGATATACCTACTGCAAGACATCCCAAATATTTTAAGACTTACAGACAGATTAGGGAGAGATTCACATGGAAAGGCCTCAAAGCAGATGTTCTTCAGTATGTGCGTGAGTGCCCTATTTGTCAGTAGAACAAGCAGGAGAACACGTACCCAGCAGGATTATTGCGGCCACTTCCAATTCCTGACGGGAAGTGGGAGTGTTTGTCGATGGATTTCATTATGAGCTTGCCTAAATCCCAAGGATGAGATTGCATATATGTAGTTGTGGATCGATTAACGAAGTATGCTCACTTCTTCCTGATTACCACCACACATATAGCTACATAGGTAGCAGAGGTTTTCTTTTGAGAGGTATTTCAACTGCATGGATTACCTCAAAGCATAGTGAGTGATAGGGATAGTCAGTTCCTGAGTCACTTCTGGTAGGAGCTGTTTCGACTTTGTGGGACTGAGCTTACACCTAGCACCAGCTACCACCCGCAGACTGATGGACAGACAAAGATAGTGAACAAATGGGTGGAGGGCTACCTCAAGAACTACATTGCAGGGCAGCAAAAAGCTTGGATCAAGTGGATTCATCTGTGTGAGTATTTCTATAACACAACTTTCCACATGACCATTCAGATGTCTCCTTTTATGGCATTGTATGGGTATGAGGCACCGAGTTTTCTAGATTTGCTATTGAGCGACAGTAGAGTGCCGAGTGCTAGAGACTTATTGTAGGAGAGTCAAGATACTATGAGGACTCTCAAAGAGAATATTGCTAAGGTGCAGAATCAGCAGAAGCAGTATGCAGATCAGTGGAGGACCGAGAGATCTTTTGAGGTAGGTGACATGGTCTATCTTATGTTGCAGCCTTACCGTCAGTCTACTCTTAGGAAGAGTGGGGTAGAGAAGCTTAAGCCACATTACTATGGTCCTTTCAGGATCCTGAGACATGTTGGAGAGATGGCTTATGAGCTAGAGCTTCCTACAGAGAGCAAGGTACATAATGTTTTTCATGTATCACGCCTCAAAAAGGCGTTAGGACACCGTGTGATACCTTCTACAGTTTTACCTCCCTTAGATGATGAGGAAAAGTTGATTTTAGTACCTGAGTCCATCTTGGAATCTAGAGAGATACAATTGCGTCAGAGGACTATCAGGGAATATTTGGTAAAGTGGAAAGATTTGCCAGTTGAGGATGTGACATGGGAAAGCGAAGATATTCTATAGCATCCAGAGTTGAGATTGCTTGAGGACAAGCAATTTCAGGAGGGGCGGACTGTCATGTCCCCTTCTAGTTGACATCTTTTTGAGTGGATGATTAGCCTATTATGTGACCCTCGTAGGCTGATGGGATGGATAGAGGGTCTTGATGGAGATGGGTCGGTTTTCATTCGGGCTCTTTCAGACATGAATTAAGGGAGATATTAATATTTGATTGATTTAATCAAATATTAATTATTTGATCTAATTATTAATTAATTATTAATTAAGTATTAATTAATTATTAATTATTGGGTCTAATTTTAGGATCCTAATTCTAATTTAAGAATTGGTCTAATTTTAAGACCCTAGTTCTAATTTAAGGAAGCCCCAGTCTAATTTAAGGGAATCTAATTTTAGCAAGCACACCTTTGGAGGTGTATAAGAATCTCTCATGGGAGAGAGTTTGTATTCATGACTATTATTGATATTGATTCTTGTTAGGAAATTCTTCTATGAAGAATGAGCCAAGGGTTCCAGGGTTCCATTTGCATTGAAGAACATCAACTCTTCACTGTGTGCGATTCAAAGGTTGTGAAAGATCAGCCGATCTATTGCCAAATTGAGAGATAACTTCATACAGAAGTTATCACAGGTGTTTACAAGTTTGAGAGATAACTTCACATAGAAGCTATCACAAGGGTTTACAGGTATTTCATTATTTTTGATTTTTGATTCAAGAATTATCCAGATATAGATCTTTGTACTAGCCCATAATTCTACAGATCAAGATCAAGCATACAGGTTGTGCAACATCAGCGGCCGTACGACTTCTATACAGATCCGTGAAAATCTGTACGCACCTACAGAAAGTTCAGGCACTGACATTGGTGAATAGGGACCTATAGAGACCGACTTCGATCGACATATTATCGATGTCAGCAAGTTAACGACTACAGATCGACTGACGACGGCAGTATAACTGATGTCAGTGACTGTGTTTTTTACACAATAGGTCAAGACGTACCAGATTCATACCAATTTGAAGAATATTTAGGCTATTAAGGCTGTACTGTCAATATTCTTTGTATACTTGACAGAGGACCTCTATTGTAAGCTTAAGAGCAAATAAATAAGAATTTATACTATGATTTATTTATCTATTTGAAGATATTTTGCAGAAATTTAGATAAGCAATTCAGAGCTTTTGTATTGATATTCGAAGGGATATTACATTATAGTATTTTAAAGCATAAAATAATTGTAAATAAGTGACTAAAAAGTAAATGTAATGCATACCTTGGCTTACCTTTATCATAGGATGGTTTTCTATTGTGTTGTTAGTTTTGATTGTGTAGGGTGCATAGACTACTTTTGACAAACCCAAGAATACAAAACTAAAGAGAAAAAACAAATAAATGCAAACAAATCTAAGAGAGCTAGTTCTATGAGGATGGGATATACCTTGGAAATTTGGCAATCTAGGGTGACAAGCACTATGTTAGACCAAATGACCAAGTCAAACAACAAGAGTAAATTGGGTTACAAAAAAGCCAAGGCTACTAAAGACTGAAAAACTCAAACAAGTTATGCTTAAGTAAGAAAGTCAAACTCACCAAGTTAAACCAAGGATACATGTCAAACAGGATGGTAAGAACAAATAAATGGTAAAATAAGAAACAAAATGGTAGAATAACATTGATAAGTGAGTAGTAAAAATCCACATCTCAATCAATAATGGAAAAATGTACATAAAAGGGAAAATAACATTAGTGAGTGAGAAGTAACAAGCCAACCTCACTCAATAATGGAAAAAGGGTATGAACTCATGTGTCTATAATAATAGTATATTAAAACAATGATAAATGGTAAAAGGAAAGTAAAGTAAGTTTTATAAATGTAAATCATGGTAAAAAAAAGAATCCATAGTTATTCAAACATGTTGTTTCGCTCTAAGGATAGATAAAACTAAAACAAAGTATTGCTAGCATGTTTTTAAGAGATGATTAAGGAGTTAAATAAGAAAGGAAAATATATTTGAAATCACAATTTCTCTATCAAAGGGGGAAAAGAAATGGGTAGAGGGGAGAATGAAGGAAAAACTAAGGTAGAGTAACTCTTTATCGAAGTCGAGACACTTAAATTAGGTTTGTCAAAATAAGAGGACTTTCAACCTTAAGGACTATGAAGAACTTATCTTAGCCACACAAGTCTTAGGTCAAAAAATGGAGTATATAGATCATCCCATGAAGGCTATATGAATTCAAAGTAAAATGAACCTACCTCCCAACAACATGTTTCCTATTCCTCAAGACTCCTTATAGAGTTGTCAGTCTAATGTGAAGATTGGGTACTTACATGAGAAATTAGTTATCACCATAGATTTTTTTAAATTCCCCTATTCCAATCTACTGGCCTACCACACCCCAAAGGACCTTGGCTCTATGTGAGGTTGATTTGTGGAGTTTGAGATTTGATTGGAGATAGGAGATGTGTGTGGAAACACATCTTTTGGTGTGATTTTAAATTTTGAGATTTATATGTTGCCTTTTATATATCATTTCCTTTTATTTTCAAATGATTTGGTTTTTAACTTTCTTGATGGATTTTTCTATTCCTCCTCCATACGGATTTGGAAAACCAAACATGCTAAAGATGAATTTTATTTGAATACTTAGGACTTGGTTTCTAAGAGAGAGAAATTCAAAGAGAATAAGTTCTAAGAGTCTCATAAATATAGATGAAATAAAAGTTTTATCTTGACTTCAATCTTATTTTATCCAATGTTGAGTGAAGGAAAGGAGAAATCAAGAAGAATGACACATGGAACAATTTTAATTACTTTAAATCACAAAAAATGTGACAAAAGGAAAAAAGGGATACAATGATAGTAAAGTGTGATTCCTTATCATTCTAAATTAAATTATTTTGAATATTTCATTTATCAAAAGGAATAAAAACTAAAGTTTGAGAACAAGGATCAAGAACATGAAAAGGTGATAGTTTTATGAGGAGGGTTAAGTCGTATCCATGGTCTTATACTATAACTACATAAAATAAGGAAAAGATAAATCACATAGATGGTAGTTTTATGAGGGATGTCAGGTCATATCCACATTATTAAAAACAAAATCACAAAATAAAAACCCAAGGGATTCCAAAATAACATTGACAAGAAAAAAGTATATGAGAAAAACAAGTAAAAGATGGTGTTTTTTAAGGAATATAGGGTCATATTTGTGGTCTTATACTGTAAATCACAAAATAAAGACCAAAGGGGTGTGAAAAATGAAAAAAAATGTAAGAAGATAAAGAAGACTAGTACATCAAAAAATAAAAAGACAAAAAGGAAGGATTAAAGGTTTGTGAAAGGAAGGACCTTGTTTTAGAGGGAGAGATCCATTCTTAAGTAACCTAAAAAAAGTGTTAGATAGATATAGATAGAAAGCATGAAAATAAATAAATGTTTAGGCAAATTACTTTTTGAGGAATTGTGCATTGGTGGGATCTTTGAAAACATGACCTTCATTGGTTTTAAGGTGATAAGTGCTTGGATAAATCATATCTTTAACTAAATATGGGCCCCACCATTTTTAGGTATATTTACCTTATTTATCATGCGTGAAGTCTAATTTAAGGAAAATATCACCAACATTAAAAGTGTGGAATTTAACATGTTTGTTATGTTGTTTGGTAATGAAAGCCTTATATTGGTGATTATGTTATAAGATGGAAAGATGAAGTTCATTCATAAGATCAAGGGAGTGAAGGTGAGATTCATTAAATTATTCATTGAAAATAATACCATGAAGATATATGCAAAGATAAGGAAGATTAACTTATAAAGGAGGGACCTAATTAGTACCATAGACTAGAGAAAATGGTTTTGCCCCAGTGGTAATGCATATGCTAGTCTGATAGGCCCAAAGTGTAGGGTAAAGATGAATATGCCAATCCACGCAAGTTTCACAAATTATATTTTGGAGGATTTTTATACAAAATTTATTAGTAGGATTATATTGATCATTTCATTATGGATGATAAGGCATGAAAAATTTGTGATTGATCTTTAATTGAGTACAAAGCTATTTAACATGTTTATTTTTGAAATTACCACCATTGTCTAAAATAATGGTATGGGGAACACCAAAATGAAAAATGATTTGATTAAGAATAATTTTAAAAATAGTAGGACCAATGACATTAATAAGGGACATGGATTCTACCCACTTGGTAAAATATTTGATTATAGTAATGATAAATACATTTCCATTATGCGAGCAAGGAAGTTTACCAATGAGATCAAATCTCCATGTGGAAAATAGCTAAGGAGATTTTATAGTTTGAAGTTTGACTAGAAGTGGATGGATTAGATCATTATGAACCTGATAAAGAGTACACTTTTTATCATATTTGATTACATCCTTTTCAAGAGTAGGCCAAATGTAACCCATACATAATCATTTGCATGATGTAACATGTTTTCTACAGTGACCACAACAAATGCCCCCATGTACTTGCTCAAAAAGAGTAGGGACCTCATCTTGAATAACATAATGGAGCAACATACCTTTAGCATTATGATAATAAAGGATGATGTGTCAAAATACATATTTGAAATATTTTTTATGAATTTGTTTATTTTCATAAAAATCTAAATTAGGAGGATAAGTTTAATATTCTAATAATTGAATGATATCTTGGTACCACAGGCTTTGGTGAATGGTAACATCCTCGATATAGAAAATAAGAAAATGTGGTGGTTGAGTTGAAGATGGGGATTTTCTTATTTTTATAAGAAAATAAGGATAAAAAATAACTTGATGAGGATGACAGAGATATGATGATGAGGTAAGATAATTAGCAATGGAATTTTGATCTCTAGGAATAGGCTCGATAGTGAAAGAGATAAAATCCTTAGAAAGAGTGGTTTAAATTTGATGATATATGCTAAGGTTTTTACTTTTAAATTGATAATCACCATTAAATTATTGATAAATAAGTTGAGAATCACCTAAATTGTGAAGGTATTGAATGTCTAAATCATGAGCAGCTCTCATGCCTAAGATAAGAGCTTTGTACTTGGCCATATTATTGGTGACATCAAAGGTGAAGTGAAAAGCTAAAATAATGATCTTGCCAAGAGGAATCATGAGAATTCAACCTACCCCATCTCCTTGAATGAATTTAACACCATCAAAGTTAAAGGTCCAAGTATCTTCATGTAAGTCAACATTAATTTTAGGAAGCTCCTCGATTACTACTTTTGGTTTAGTAGTACCAGAGGGAATGGAAGATTCATCAAGTTGATTGGATTCAAGATTGTTGGTAAATATATTAATGTAATCTTTGAGAGAGATATATTAATTAAGACCTTCAATGTAAAGGATATTTTCATCCAAAATATTATCTTGGAGGGAAGAAGTGGCTAGAATGGGAGTTATGAAAATTTAATCGAGTATGACTTGCCTTTTAATATCTTTTTGAGTGATGATACAGAGATAAAATTCCATAAGTAAGACCATCCATTTACCAATTCTATCTCCAAGAATAAAGGATTTAGAGAATAAATGATGAAGGGGGTCAGAATGAATAATGATAAGTAGTTTTGGTAAAGCATATAGTGATGAAGCTTTTCATCTATAAAATAGATGGTGAGGCAATCATGCTCAATTTTTTTATAATGTGTCTCATAGTTGATGAGGCCTCAGATAATGTAGTAGATAACATACTCTCTTTCTATATCATCAAGAATTTCCCCAACTAAAATAGGTGTGGAAGAAGTATATATAATCAAGGTTCTATCATTGGAAGGAAGATGAAGTGTAGGTGGATGAAGTAAAGACTCTTTCATGTTATCAAAGGATTTTTGATAAGGATTAATCCATTATAAAGAAATACCTTTCTTGATATGGGAATTGATAGAATGAATATGATAAGCCATTTTAGGGATGAATCATCTAATTGCCCTAAGTTTTCCAAAATAAGTATGAATGTTAGGAATAGAATGAGGAATGGACATGTTGATGATATCACTAATTTTTGTAGGATCAACATCAATGCCATGGAGAGAGACTAAGAATCCTAACAATTTTTTAGATGTGATTCCAAAGACACATTTATAAGGATTAAGTCTAACTTTATATTTGAGATAGTTAAATATGATAGTAAGATTAGAAAGATGATTCTTACAATGTTTGGATTTAACAATAAGATCATCCACATAGGTTTTCATAATTTTTTTAATGAGATCATGAAAGATGTGAGTCATTACTCATTCGTAAGTGGATCTATAATTTTTGAGGCTGAAGGGAATTTTGACATAGTAATAAGTGCCCCATTCCATGGTGAAATTAGTATTATGTTGGTCCTCGAGGGAAATATGAAACTGATTATATCCTAAGAAACCATCCATAAGAGATAACATTTCATAATCAGCCATGGAATCAATAATGGCATCTATTGAAGGTAAGGGGAAGTTATCATTGGGATAAGAAAGATTGAGATTGAAAAAATTAATACAAATGTGAATGACCATAGCAACTTTCTTCTGAGTGGGAATAATATTGGAGACCCATTCAAAATAATCCACTAGTATGATAAATTTAGCATCTAATAATTTGATTATTTCCTTATAACATAAAGTTTAAACTTCAAGTGGAAATTTTTGATGTTTTTGACATACAGGCTTGGTATCAAGATAGGTAATGATATTGTGTACCACAATTCTAAGGTCAATACAAGGCATGTCCTCGTAAGACAAAGCAAAAGCTTCATAATATTTGTCAAAGAATAGGTTGAAATGTTAAATAGGTGATAGTTATTGAGAAATTGTGATAGGTAAATGATAAGATGGTGTACCATATTTGATGTATGTGGTTTCTTTTATTATTATGGCATTACCATCTTGAAAGTGGTATGGTGCATTAGGTAAGGCTGAAATTGGATTTATTTTAGGATCAATTCTAGTAATAAAGTTATTGAAGCAAGGAGTTTTAGTCTTAAAATTTCCAAGTTTATGATCTTACTAAAGAAGTTGAGGTTCTCAGGCATAAAGTAACTCAATGATATATTTATCACTAGCTAAGGTAAGAAGAGGACCATAATACTCAAAATTTACTTCAATATCTAAAATTTGATTGCCATGGTGATCATAATCAGAATGTATCTAATGAACATCAGTTATCTTGGCATTAAGTGTAAATTTGGGAGTAGAAGAAGTAGATGGAGCAGAAGAGATTGGTGTGTTAGTGGATTTAGTGATGGTAGAAAGATTAGATGTAATGATTAGATCCATAGGTGGTAAATGAGATGTAATAATTTTTAGAGATTTGGAAGGCATAATTTGTTCTACCACACAAGGAAATTTGATAAGAGGAAGATTGGTATGAGGCACATAAACCTCAATATCTAAGGTATGATCCATGGAAATGGTATGAAAATCTCAATTAAAATCATGAATTTGGGCTAAGTTTTTTTTGATAATGTTGGACTTCTAAGTCTCTAGATTGAGCTTGGGTCATGATATAGTCATTGTCATATGTTGAAGAGATTTCACATGCTTGAGAATCAAGGGGAATTTTAAAGGATGAAATCTTGATATTACTAAACATTATGAGGATACATGATGAGAAGATATTAAAATAATTTGGACACTCCAAAATCATTACAAGTGAATGAATATTTAGGCAAAGAAGGTTCCTAAGAATTTTATGGAGGGGGGAAATCGGTAATCTCATCCATGAGAGGAATAATAAGGTCTCTTGGTAAAAGAGAAGGAGGAAGCCATTGTGAAATGTAGGGAGGTAACCTGGTAGTATTTCAAGTATGTTACAAATCATTGGGATCATTATCATTAAAATCTACAAGAGTAAATTGTAAAAAAAGGATTCATGTTGATAAACTTGGGTAAAGGAGAATTATTGATCTTACAAATCATAGGAACACGATATTATGATTTAAGATTAGGTAGTTAGATAATCCATGGGTTAGGATCAACTTCATGCTTATACCATTTTCCATTATGTAATAATTTAATACATTAACCACCAGAAGAAGCAATTTCCCTCATTCAATGGGTCTATGGATGACCAAGGAGTATGTTATAGGATAAAGGTAGATCAAGGACCATAATCTTGGTTTGAACTATTTTAGGTCCAATGTTAATGGAATCTAAATACAACCAAGTGTATTTTTATTTTTCTTATCAAAAACATGATAGGTAAGACATGTTTTCTTGAGATTATCCTTGTTATAACCAAGTTGTTGTATAAGCCATAAATATGTGACATTAATACTAGAACCTTCATCAACTAGAAATTTTTGGATAAGAGTGGTATTAATGACTACTTTGGCAAAGAGTGGTGGATCATCAGCAAAAAAAATAATCTCATCATTGATCATGTCTTCTTCAAGGAATTTAATAGAGGGTTTGGAAGAAGAACACATAGTTTCAATGGTATTGGCATTGGTAGGTCGAGAATAAATATAAGGTGGTTCTTAATCTATGGAAGAAGCATCTTTAATTTCTTAAATTTGTTGCATAAGGAATTTATGATGATAGGGTGAAATTAGAACCAACTACATAAGTAGAATATTATAAGGCATAGAGTTCAGTTCTTCAAGAAAGTTCTAATGATATTTATAAGAACTGGTATGAGGTTTAGGAGGTAAATTAGAGTTTGGAGGAATAAATGTGGTTGGAGGATTAGAAGGAGGAAGTTGTTACTTAATTAATTTTGAATCAATATTTGTAGTGGTAGTATATTTAATAAGTTATTCCTCTAAAGATGGATTTTTAGGATTGGTAACAAGATCTTTGTGATCTAGTTTATGATGATAATTGACATTAGCATTATTGATATATTGAGAATTGTTAAATTATTGGTCATAATCAAAATCAATGTCACAAACATCCTTAGAAGCTAATTTATTATTTGAAGAGGATTTTTGATTTTTAGAATTAGAATCTTTGAAGGTTTTTCATTTTTGAAAGGTAGTAAAGTACTCTTGAAGATGAAGATTGATCATAGCTTCATGGTTAAATGAGTCACCAATCACATAAGAGATATAAAATTTAGTGAGCCCTATAAAAGATTCATGAAAATTTCCAATTTTGGCATAGAACCAAAAAAATATATTGGGATCATACCACTTAAGAGTATCATTTGGATAGATAAAAGGTTTCAAGGGTAGTAAAAAGTGCTTCATTTGTTGAACCAAAAGAGGTGTATGAGAAGATTAAGGAACATAAGTTTTGGTAACTCCTTGTTTAGTTTGAGAAGTATTAATAGTGATAGAATTATATGTTTATAAAGATCCTTTAAGAATTTTTGGATTAGATTTGAATTACTTCATGAGAAAATATTGACATTTAGCTTGATCAAGAGCTTCATTAAGTGTTTGGGGAGCAAAGGTTTGAACCTTATATTAGAGAGTGGGAGTCAAAGATATGATAAAGAGTTTGAATAATTTATCATAAATCATGTTATGGTTAGCTTTATGGGATAAATATTTCCATATTTTGATGAAGTCATGAGCTCATTCAGGGGGAGATTGCTTAGCATTAATGAAGTGGCTAAGACAATTTTTGGGGAGATTATTGTGTTGAAACTATTTAACTAAAAGATTAATGAAATTTTCAAGTTGCCAAATAGAATGTTGGGGTATTTGATTATACCATTAAAATACATAAGTGGTAAAAAATTTGACTAAGAGTTTAGTTGTGGTGAAGGTATTAGTTTGGATCCACTCTTTATAAAGGTTGTTAAAGGATTTAAGAAATCAGTCAGGGTCTTTAGTCCCATCATATTTGATAGTTGGAGATATGTTACCAATATCAATGGATATAATAAAGGGGGATAAATTATCATTTTGAATGGTTTGAAGCACCTTGTTATTCATTATGGGTTGAGGAATAACATTTCTTGAGGCATCTCAAAGAGGTGGAGGAATGAAATTAAGATTAGCTTGAGGATGCATATTTGGGGGTTGATTAGCCACATGGATTAAATGTTGTTGAAGTTTCATCATTTGATGGGTGTTATAATTTTTCATAATGCTCATTTGTTGGATAAATTGGGCTAAAATTTGGGTTTTATTGGGAGATGGGTTGGTGTTGGTAGGAACACTCCCCAAATTGGTATTAGGGGGAGGATTGATAGAAGAAGGATTACTAATGGGATTGTTAAGTAAACTTGTATCAATCAATCCTACATTAGTTTGAATATGAGAAGTTTCTTGGCAAGTGTAGAAAGTATCATATCCATCAACTTCATCTTGAGGTTTTATTTGCACCATGTTATAGGTCATAGATGAATAAGGAAAAGAGGTGCCCAAAGATTGATGGTGATCTTGGGAGGAAAAGAAAGGAATAAATGAACATCCAAAATGGTATTTAAATGGATTCAATCTATCTAATAATATTTTGATAAGATAATTAATTTTGACTAAGGAGAGATGAATAAAATGTAAGATTGGATAAATAAGGAACTAGATTGATGAATAAGGAACACAAAAAATAATATAGGGTAGACTAGGTTGACCTATCATAGAAAACAAGGCCTAAAAATAATATATGGTTGACTAGGTCAATCTAGTACAACAAATAGATGTAGGAAAAAGAGGTAAAAGGGTATAAAAATATACAAGGTCAACTAGGTTGATCTAATATAGTGGATACGGGCTAAAAAAGGTACAAGGTTGATTGGGTCAACTTGGTATAGTAGATAGGAAAAAAGAAAGGGATGATAACAAGTTGTGAACTGAAATAAAACAATTTTTGTAGCTAATCTAGGAAAGTAAGAGCTGAAGGGAAACAAAAAATCAATTTGATCAATGTTGGTCAATCCAATTGAAGAACACAATATAAAATCTTGCACTAATGTTGGCTAATGCAAATTTTTGCACAAATAATTGAGAAAATAAAAAGCAATCAATTTGAAAAGTAAAGAGCTAACTAATTAGTCAACCTAAGAAGTTTTATTATATTATTAATAAATGATTTTAAATGTGATGGGAAGTTGGTTGTAAAATAAAGAACTAGATAATAATCTAAGGATGGTTTTAGGTAGTTTAGATTGAAAGGGATTGTAGTAGAAATGATACAAGATTATTATTGGAGCCTACCCCATCACTTCACACATAGTAGTGATAATGGTATTGGGTGATTATCTAGAATATACCATTAACCATGCTTTATACCTAACATGAGTATCAAGTTAGTTTCTCCCTTGGTGATGAAATTCAATTAAGTTGGCCTTAGGCAGATAAATGTTAAAATTATTATTTAGATTATGTGATTTGGTTGTGTGTGCATCGAATAAAAATAATGAAACTAAGTGATTAATTAAAAACCCCTTAATTAGACTATGTGAACTATTCTAAGCATGTAAGCAATAAGAAAATAAGGGTGTGAACCATTTACTAGCATATAGATATTAATTCAAACTTGAAATAAGGTATAATGTTGACACTATATGCATAAAATATAGAATAGGGTCGATAGGGTCAAATTTTTACTACAAAAGTAAGGTCTAAAAATGAATAGGGTCAGCCAAGGTCAATCTAGTTATTTTAGATAACACATATAACACATAACTAGGTTGACAAGGGAGATCTAGTTGACTTTGTAGGGGTAGTTTTGAAGACTACAAATTGTGAAAGGAAAGATAGTAAAAGAAAGAGATAAAGAGATAGAAAGGAACCTTGGTGGATCAGAGATGCTAAGAATAAATATTTCTAGTCAAAAACCTTGGAATATGCTTACAAAACTTGCTAATTAGGTCGACTGGGTTGATCAAGCTTTATAGAATCCTATTTTTGAGTGTTTAAAATGTACATGGTCAATTGGGTTGACCTAGTATGTTAAACATGATGCCTAAAAATTTATAGAGTTGATTGGGTCAACCTAGTAGTTTGAACTAGAAGTATAGAAGTTTTTAAATTTGTACCAAGTCATTTGAGTCAATCTAGTTGCATATTATTGAAAACCTACACAAAAATATTAGAATTGGGTCGACAAAGTTGATCTAGTATGACAAAGATATGATAAAAATAATGCTAAAAAGAATGAAAGAAAATGAAATAAATCTTGCAAGGGTTATTTTAACATCAAGTTCACTGGAATGTGTGAAATCAAAAATACATCATGTATTTAAATCAATCCTAGCTCAAAGAAGATAGATCATACCTACACTTTCGATTGGGAATACATTTGTTAAGTAGGAGCATGACCAATATGGGGATCTACTAGACCCGACTAGGGGATAAATTATCACAATACACCATGTGAGGTAGGGTTATAAAGCCTACAGTCTAACACAATTATGAAACAACCCTAAAAGAGTCCTAGGTTTAATATTTCACCTATGCTAATAACAAGAAAGTAGATCTAATCTAGTGCACACCAAAGCTTATGACACAATAAAAGGGGTTAATAAAGAAATAAAAACATGTATAAGAGAATCTCAATTAAGCTAAGTATGATTAAGACCCTAAAGCATGGAATATGAAGGGTAATATTAGTCTATCCAACAATTATGCTACTTCTATCTACTAAAGAGAGGAGAACAAAGTTAGAATATACTGACCTGAATGTGAACCCAACAAGACTCAATCTCTCCCTTGGCCAAATAGGATTTGTAAGAGGTTGTTTTGGTTGTTAAGGATCGCTAAGAAAGTCCAAAACATCTAAGACTTATCCATAATACTAGATTCTCTAAATTTAAACCCTAAGTTAAGACTCCTCAAGTAAAATTATGGAAGAGAAGATTGTGAATAAGCATGAGAAAATAATAACTCTTGATTGCATAATGAAATAATGATGAAATGATCTTATATTTATACGTAGATATTGACCTAAATCCTCCTAAAAATATTAGATTTATAGGGTTGTCCATGGTTGACCTTGTATGTTTTTTTAGGACAATTTACTAGGTCTAAACTAGGTTAGCTGAGAGGCTAACAAACCCAAAAAGTGAAAAATACCCTAAATTTTACAAGGTCGGCCATGGTAAACGTCGTACAACTAATAGTCTAAAATGGAATTAAGGAAATAAAAGGAGGATAAAGCATGGAAAAATATTAGAGGAGTGTGAAATAGAGGAGGAGTAGCTTAGGGAATGGTTTTAAGAGATGGTTGGATTGGTAATAATGTGCAATAAGGGACAAAAATCCTACAAAAGAACTAAAGGTCTTCCCACCCCTTTCCTGATGCACCCCTTAGGGTGTGCACTTAGAGATATTGAGTCTTGATGAGTTCCTGTAAGATGTAAAGTGTCAGCATTTGATAAAAGTTGAAAATATTATGTGTATACACTTTCTAAGGATGAATATACCAAAGTATTATCCAAATATATGCTTGGAGATAATGAAATGTATAATGCTTTAAGTTAAATTTCATATCTTCTTCTCTCACTACTTTATTCTCTTAAATCACTTTAAAAGAGACAAAATTAGTTTCCATATTTCTTATTTGAATCAATTTAAATCATGTAAATTACTTTCAAATCAAATTCTATAAGTTATCTCATCCACCAAGGTTTAATTTTTCTCATAGAAAAGAAATAGAAAGTTCTGAGAAGGATGTATATCTAGTCAACAAAGAGTTTATGGAGGATTATGAGGAGGACCCTAAGAAGTCTAAGGATATTATAGATAAAAGTCAAAAATCTTCCAAAAACTCTTGGGATGAAGCCCATTCTAATATATCCCACTTAATGTAGATCATATATGAGGTCAAATCTATAAAATTCAAATCTCAAACTACTAAGAGTACCAAAGAGAAGAGGGTTATGAACATAGAGGAATATATGAGGAATACTTCTTAGTCTCCTCTTCAGAACCTCAAGGAGAAGAGTGAGAGGAAAGACACCTTAGGCCTTCTTTAAATTTTAATTTGAAAATTATGGATTTGGATGATTATTTGGAACATCATGTAAGGATAATCATAAAGCAAATAAAATAATGGAACACCTTGAATGGCGAGGTAGATATATTCAGAAAGGATTGAGAGACTAGGATAAATGTGGGGGTCATCCCTCAAATTAACATGGGAAAAGCTAGTCCTCATAATAATTAGAAAGGGGTTATGTAAAAAAATTTTGTGTGCCATAAGCCTCTTAAGAGACTAATAAAATGGATAGTGGAATATGTAATATGAAGGGAAAGAAAGATGGCCTGTGTTGGGACAAGGTAGGTAAACCTTCACCCAAAACTCTTAGAAAAATAAGAAAGAGTAGGATAAGGATGAAGGAGGAAGGAGGAAGAACTAAACAAAGAACTCATGGTCAAACTATGAAAAATGAAACTAAATAATATAATGTGCTTACTATTCTAGCCACACTGGTGAATTACTACAACTTAGAAGAGTCTATTGCTTAATCTAGGCCCTTATTTATTTTAGTTAGTTTTTAATGTCAGTTTATTGTAGGTTTCTTGTATTTTTGGGGGAATTTTTCTATAATTTTCATTATCTTTATATCCAATCTAGAATATTGGTTTGTCTATTGGTGTTCATTTCTATGCTGACTTGAATATCTATTTAAATACTCTAGTTATAGGATCCATTTATAACCTATATTTTTACCTAATCAAATAAAAAAATAAAACCAACCATAAGTTTGTTCAAGTCATAGATAAAGGGTTTTAAGATTTATTAAGGTATTATTTACTTCATTTTGGGAAGGATTAGTTAAACTATTTACTACAACAATCCATACAAGAAAGATACTTGAGTTAAATTCTCCTAACATGTGATCTTATTAAATCCACGTTATTTCCAAGGGTTAAGAGTCTTAAATTCAAATTTAATTTTATCAAGACTATACTAATGTTATAACCTATAGGTGTGAAGCTTACCAAAAGGTCTCAACATTTCAAAAGATCTTATACATTCTTCACAAAAGTAGAGGAAAAGTACCTTGTTTGGATAATTTTTACATCACACTATAGTTCTCATAAAATATCTTTAGACATTATTCAATGTAATCAATGGTGATACCTTACAATTCAAATATTAATAAAGAGTTACTATTTAGACTATCATCCCAAAGCATCTAAAAATAAGATTATAAATCATTAACAATAATACTACTTTCAAGGAATATTATTTCCATGAATTATAAGCATTACCATCCACTATTTCATGGAATAAAAATAAAAATTATCCTTTAAACCACCAAACCCTCATAATAACTTTCCCACCATATTATCCTAGGGTTAATATTTTCCAATTTGAGGTTGACAATGTTTCCACAAAATATAATTTAAGGATTAAATCATAAAACTAAAATGAACATAATTTAAGCATTCATTAATTCATTTATTATAATTAAACAAACAATATTCATCAATTTCAAACTGAGTTATTTTTTTTAAATGATAAATATCATGATAAGTGAGTTCCTTAACAACTCAATTATAAACATTAAATAACACTAAATCTTATTAAATATAAATGCAATATAATACACTATTATTTTAATTTATTTTTTGTGATGAATTAATGTAATAAATATTCTATCATTCACTTTTAAGGTTACCTAGATAAAATAAAACTCAATCAAAATTCTTATACATACAAATGTCTACCTATGAGCCAGACAAGAACCAAACATGTATAATTTTTCCTTCACCACAATATCAAACCCAAACATAAAAATGACTATAGTGAATTTAAATGATTCAAGATACTAATAAAATTCATCTGATTCTCATTATAACATAGTATGCGTCCTTTTTATCATAATCAATTATCCAAGAAAATCATAGACTAATTAGCACAATATCATTCATTAATTATTTCATGTTTTCAAATTATGAACAATCCTTCAGTGCATGATTTTAACCTATGAATACAAATTGTGTTCTTATGTCCATAAATAATTGTTATAGTCATAATTTCAATGTTAGTTAAGTATGCTACAACATAGAATGTCCAAGTTTCTTAACTTTTCCAAGGACCATCCGATATAATCTTTTTAGTAATCATTTCAAACTTAGATCCATATAAATTTAATATAATATATACAATAAGAGAATATATAGGATTTCCAAAATAGACTCAAGCTATTCAATGTTGTTCTCAAAATTTCCATTTACCAATGTAAATGAAGATAATACTCATATTTGTTCATGCAAGGAAAGCACTAAATCTACCTATTTAGACATATTCATATAATTAGAACATATAGTTATTGGATTTCAAAAAGGCATGCGACAACCATTATTTTCTTTTTTAAGACAAGAAATCTAATTTCAATAGCCAAACCAATATTTTTAATGAAGTATAGAGATAACCCAATCAAAATGACCTTGGAAAAAAATATCAATGACTAATTTCTTAGAATGAGTTTTCCCCCACATAGAATAATATAGATCCAACATTTATTCACTTAATCATATAATGAAACCAAACATTAAAATGAATCATAAATCAATTTAACTAAAGTATTATATCCATAACAAATTATCTATATTATATTATGTAATGCAATAAAACAAAATATCATCACTAAGTATTATTTAAAGATGGTACTGATTGGGGACTAATAGTACATCATTATATGGTGTTGTTATAGTCATACATTCAATTTTCATATTAGTCAAGGTACCTAACACAATTATAATAAATACAAAATCCATATTAATCAATAATAAATGTCACATTATAAATAACATTAAATATTCTTTATAATATAATTATAAGTAGTTTACATTTTTTATCTAGTACCTCAAGGTCATTGGAACTACCATCTACATGGATCCATTATAACAAAAAAAAATTGTCACTCAAATTATCAATCATTTATGAAACATTCCTCATGCAAGAAAGTTAAAAATAATGTGAAACATGAGCCCATCCATATGGTGGTAGTCTTAACCACTCTAACCATTAGTTTGGGGCTATAAGAGTCCACAAAATGGAAGCCCAATATCATAAATTCAAATGAGATAAAGGGTTATAGAGAGAGATCATATATCCACCAAGGTTAAGTTTTCACACATGGTCAACTACAAGATCTGAAAACACACAATTAAAGATAGACATAACCCAATAAGAGATTGATTAATATATATTCCAATAAGAAAATATGTACCAAACATGATTCCAACTCAACACAAAAGGCCTTCATGATTGTGTTATAACTATTCATCTCATACATACACCATCTTTGGGAAAGATGAACCAAGATATTACCAACTAGGTTATATTAAGTAAACTCACAACACCACCTCAACAATAACCCTACTTAAATATAAATATATTAAAAACTACAATAAATAAATTTTGATGAAGTGAATGAGTGATCTTTATGGAATTTTAGGGCCTTATATGTAACCCATACATTTTCTTGGGGTTTCTTAATGAGAAAAAACAATAGTAACTAAGCATGAATATATTTGAAGGAACAAGCAATAGACTTACTTGGAAATGTTCTCCTTTTTTTTTTTTTTCTATTCTTCCTATTTCATTCTTCCACCACCTCTATGTTTCTTCTCTATATGCTTGGCTATATTCCAAAAAATTCATATAACCTTGTGTAATATTTTGTGGCCATAAAAAATGTAAATGCTTTTTCAATAATAACTCCAAAAATAGATTCCTCAACTACCATGGCAATGAACAAAATGTAAGCACAATAAAAACCTATATTTTCTCCAAACTTCTTTTCATTCCTTATATATCCTTCTCATTCCTTAAATATCAATTAATGTAGTGATAACTTTATTATCACATTTTCATGCAAACACTGAAATAAAAATGATTATTATATTGACCAATGTTTAAATGTCAATATGTGCATGTGCCCCATCATGGGTAAATAAACACTTTTTTTACAAAAAATAAATCCATGAAACATAGCATGATGGAAATTAATCATTATAACACTCTTAATAAAACATCACATGTTAAAGGTACTATCAAGGATCAAGAATCTTTGTAAATCAAGGAACCTAGCATGATAACAAACATATAACTTTTCATGCCAACATATTGAAACATTCCCATGCATTAAGGTTTACGAACCTTGGCATAAACTACAAGCCTATGTTTTTTTAATCTAGAAACTCATTGGCCTACCTTCCATAATAAACATTCATATAAACATAACAAACATAATTGGCTATAAGACACTAATGCTTGACATAACATAAGACATCATATAAGGGGAATGGTGGATACTAAAATTAATATCTTTATTTTTCCTTACATTCATTTACCTATATGAAAATTGATGTGACAATTTGATGAATTATTCTAGTCATAAACCTAACTTAGTCTATTGGTTGTTACCTATAATAAAAAATGGCATAATTTGTACTAACTCTAAATGATAATCACCAAAATCATAAATGATTGTAATGTAGTTGAATAAAATATAGAAAACAAAATAGCTAAATATTAATCTCATAAATTAAATACATATCTAATCATATGCCAAGTCTCATAAAAAAAACAAAATGTCTCTTTTCAATAGTACAATAAGCACATTATTCAAGGTTTGCCCAAGCAGGATATGAAAATAATCACATAAAAATACAATGGGTCATATGCACTAATGATATATAAGGATCAAGGTCATCCCATTGATCAAAATTATAGTACACATGTCTCCTCAATAGTGACAATTCATCATAGAATCTCAACTATATTTGAAGTTATAATGTCAAATAGATATCATG